>OX421494.1:11414336-11869336 GCA_949126835.1 Anisus vortex | reverse complement strand
AATGATTGAGATTCACTGATCGCGTGATTATGATTCCTTGATCTCATTTAATGATTGAGATTCACTGATCGCGTGATTGTGATTCCTTGATCTCGTTTAATGATTGAGATTCACTGATCGCGTGATTATGATTCCTTGATCTCATTTAATGATTGAGATTCACTGATCACGTGATTGTGATTCCTTGATCTCATTTAATGATTGAGATTCACTGATCGCGTGATTGTGATTCCTTGATCTCATTTAATGATTGAGATTCACTGATCGCGTGATTGTGATTCCTTGATCTCATTTAATGATTGAGATTCACTGATCGCGTGATTGTGATTCCTTGATCTCATTTAATGATTGAGATTCACTGATCACGTGATTGTGATTCCTTGATCTCATTTAATGATTGAGATTCACTGATCGCGTGATTGTGATTCCTTGATCTCATTTAATGATTGAGATTCACTGATCGCGTGATTGTGATTCACTGATTAGACCATTCCCTTGTTCCCCCACACAGCAACCCAATAGCACGTCCATGCTTGTCTTCGGTGTGGACACAGGAGCCATTCACATCCTGACATTCCACAAGCCAGTCAACCAGCTGTTTGAGAACCCTTTTAAAAATGACGGAGGTGTGCAGAAGATATTTATGCAGGTGAGATACTTGTCTTTCCTATTTAAAAGAACTTTTCTCTCATCTGCAGAAACTAAAAAACAAACAACAACAAACAAACAGGAAGTAAATGAAATATTGATAGATTTTTATGTGTTGGACACTTGTAATTGAAATGATACACGAAAATCAATTACACAGAACAATGAAAAACCAAAATGACAAATATCGAACTATTCACGAAATCGATTTTCTAAAATACAAAACATTGTTATCAATGCATGTATATGTTTTATAAAGACTTACTTGTATATTATATATTTTAAAAGAACTATTGTTCTATTTAATCCTAAGAATTACACAGAAAAGATTCTTAAACGCTTAAAAAAATATGTACCTTAATAACGTTATAGAGGAACACTCGGTATTTTCCAAAAACAATGATAAAGTAAAATTTGAAAGTAAAATTTGAAACGAACTATAAGACTATAAGGGTGTTTTAACTTTGAGGGTTGCGAGACTTATACAACGCTTTTATTTCCTACATTTAACTCATCTGATGCTATTTGTTGGATTACTAAAAAGCAGTTGTAGGTGGAGCCATATTGAAGACCAGAGACTCCAGACAGTATAATAAAACCATGAAGTATATATTTTTTTACCATGGTCTCTTATAACAGGACCTGTCCCATCATGGCCAGTGGGTCAGCCACAAGGTTCTGCCGGACATCCACCCGGAGCTGATCCGCCAGGTCAGGTACTTGCCAGAGAACGAGGCGATCATATCCAGCTCCGGCTCTCCCAAGAACTCTTTGGTCATTTGTGACGTCACCGCCATCAAGAGGTCCTACGTGTTTAAATTGGAGAAGGTAGGTCTGTGACGTAGGCCCAGGGGTCGCCAACTAGGATGTCTAAATCATTCAGCATGCCAACAGGCTGTAAATGAAAGTCAAACTGCTCAACTATATTACTTTTATTATAAGACAATTTATTTAGTGCCTTAGCAGGACCAAAACTAAAAGAAAAGGAGCGTTATAGAGAAATACATTAAAACTTTTTATATTTAGTAACAAATTAACCTGTTTGTTATTAGCAGCTTTTAAAAAAAAATCCATTGACAGCTAATACACAATTTCATTACTCAACTTACGCATTAATGGTAGATTCTAATTGTATCAACTAGGGATGTTAAAACCGGTTTGTTTTCAAAACCGGTTTTCGATTCTATAAAAGTGGTTTAAAACCGGATTCCGATTTCCCCCTTCCTTCCCCCCCCCCGCAATGTCACAGGTCACAGGCCGGAAAAGACAAATGAGCGTAGTTTTGTAGGTGTATTTGAAAAATATTTCAAACTTAATAAGTGTTTGCATAGCATTCAAGAGGTTGATTTGTGTGAATACATTATGATTGTGTACACTTTTTCACTTTACCATAACATTCTTTAGAACTAAAAAAAAATATGGGCTAATTGAAGTAATAGCTTTCAATAGTTATAATTTGTGCACCGTGGACTTAGACTTGTAAAATAATGTATTGAATAGGATCACGTAGCGCCAATCAAGAGTCAAAAGAATGTGTATTTAATGCTGCCGTTAATAATAAAGCACAGACGCGGTGTCTAGCCGAATTGTTCAGGGTCACAGGACAAAACTAGTTTTCTCTCTCCATTGCGTACATCAAAGAGTCGTCGTCGGCATCCGTCCGTCTCGAGAGACGATGGTGTAGCTTCATTGGTGAGGTATCCAACTGCACCGCCGAGAATGGCTGTGTAGGCCAACCCGCGAGGGGCAATCCCTGCCGCACTTGGGCACATCAAACAGTAGTGCACATCTAAACGATGAGCCGACATTTGGTTTGATGTTGTATTTATTGCAAACCATAGTTGGTATTTGGAGAAAAAAAAAGAAACAATATCTAAGACTAAATAAGCTCAGTATTAGCAAGGCATTTCAATAATTGTTTTGCGTGAATCCAACTTTATTTTTTTTTATATTTCCATCAGAACCAATAAAAAAATAAAATAAAGGGTGTGCTACTTAAAGTAATGATTACATTCCAACCAACAAACCGAAATCCGGTTTTAAAAATCAAAACCGGTTTTCAGATTCAAAACCGGAATCCGGTATTCCGGTTTTCGTTTAACATCCCTAGTATCATCATATAAATTGGTGGTCAAGGTATAAATGAAATTATAGTAAAGATAAAGTATATTTTTTATAATTTTATCTCGGCCTAACTGAGATTTCCGATAATATATTATGAAATATTTTGTCCCCACAGGTTGGAGGACAGCAATATAGTTTAGCAGATTTGATACCTAATATTTATACACACTGGGTGGTTAATGTAATGTTTAAAAATGTACATATACATTTTTTAGTCATATGATATTTATATAATTTTCAACTATCTTTTATAAATTGACCATTTTAAAGTGATAAATTGTAAGCCATTTTTTTTTTACAAAGGAAACATTAAAAGAAAAATATTAGAAATATTAACGCAATAGGAACGGGCTAATTACACCCCTTTAATGAAATTCTCCAAATTTGATGCTAGTTATGTCAAACGAGTTAATTTTTGAAAATATAACTAGTGTTGCTTATAAATGATTAATTCTTTATACAAATTTAGTGTTATGCTCTTTTTTCAGCGTGTAATTAGATGCATAAAATTAATTAACGTTGTAAATAAACATTTTCTGCATAATAAAGTCGATTTAAGGAGTTATTTTTTTTAAAGTAATAATTACAACAATTACGTAATGTAATGCTAGTATATATGCCTCTTATATTTATTACAATAATATAACAAAATAAATTGTTTTAGAATTAATGTTATTTATGCTTTTAAGAGAGACGAGCATAAAAACTCTTTCGAATGTAATTAGCATGTATCAATTAATGAGCGCCTTGTCCTTGAATGCTCTTTGCTAATTGTTCAATGTCAGGTAAATATTTTGTCAATTCTGACTGGTCAAGTTTAAGTGACCTTTTGGTATGCTTAAAACAGCTTTCGTGTTCGATAAAATAAGTTCACTAGTGAAAATTAAACCTAAAGTTGAAAGTAAAGTGAATGCCTTGCATTTGACAATAGCAGATGACTTTTCAAAGCAGCTTCCTTTCAGATTTTCCCGCAAATCGTCACATTTCCATGCCCATTTTTCGGGTGTTTAAAAAATGCCAATTTACCTCCACTATAAAAAGATCCAGATCTAAGTAGTTTGTAGTAAGATCAAGCCAGTAAGGCTTAATGTGGTATGGAAACTTGAGTCCATGTGTTTGAAAGTCATGTCTCTGTTTAGAAAACCGCATTGAGTGCTTCAATGTACTTTTGAAAAAGCTCATCTATCTTAATTTGCCTTAAAATAGGGAAGTAGTTAAATGTTTTGCAATTGATTTCACGACAAACTATGTCCAGTTTCAATGTCAATCCATTCCAGTTGTCAAACACTTCAAGTGATCTTCAACCCCTTCCTTGTAAAGTTCAACTCACTGAAATGTGTCGCCATGTCATTCAGAGACATCGGCTTCAACAGTCAGTTCTCCTCATTCAATACCGAAATGTTTTTTTCATCAAGATACACCTTAATTTTTTTCCAAACAAGAAAAGAATCTATCCTAGACTTTATCTCGTCTAATCCAGCGAACACTGTCTGCAACCCCAGATCTCATATCTATATTCCGTAATTCCGTATCATTTTCTTCTAGAAGAGACATGAGAACCTATAAAAATGACAATAGTTTTAATCACAGATCGCAAGTCGAATTATGAGAGCTTTACACACAAACATTCCTGAACTTAACCCTTCCCGTACCGACCTACTTCTATCTATGCTGCCTTCAGTTCCGCTATATACGCGCCCGGGACTGTAAGGGTTAAACAGTCGACATCCAATGTGATTCCCATGTAGTTCGCCACGCAGCACCCATTAATTATGCTGACGTATTTGTTTTGACTTGCATAAAAAAATCTCTTTTTTGGAGGTCTCTAGCGTGCCACTAAAAATCGTTCTGCGTGTCAAGTCTGGCACTCGTACCTTAGGTTGCCGATCCCTGACGTAGGTGACGCAACTTTCTATTTTTAGATGGCGTGCTTTTGAAATTTGGCCTAATACTTACCCACGTTGCTAATGTTAGCTCAAATCATGATTTGTTCCTGTGTCCTGAGGGTGTACTATTCAGTTCTGATGGGTGCCTGACATTAGTTGAGTCAAAGTAAATGTGGCTGGGGCACTGTGCCGTGGTCATATAAACTGTTGAACGCTGCAGGTATACCAGCTAGGTCACCTAGTTAAAAGATCTGAGAAAAATTCCACAGGCGACTGCGGAAACCGTACCCTATGTTATGCGGAAATGCTTTGGTGGCATTTCTCGGACAGGGTGTGAACCCCTCCACCCATCCCTTTCCACTTAAGACAAGACCCGGAAGGCTCGCCCTGTTGATCAAGAGATATAGATTCACCAGTGAACTTTGCTTCACCGGTCCTTTGGTTCACTTGGGACCCGACGGGGGTTACTGTATTTACTTTTAGATTGAATAACCACCATTATAAACACAATTGTAAATGAATTACTGAATATCGTATTCTAAACTAAATGTTTATCCCTAAAATGAGCAGTAGATGTAATCACTTTTGCAGAAATTCCCATCACTAATAGTTTCAAGAAAAAGAATCGTGTATTGTTAAATAAAAACTGCTTTATTATACAATGTTTATATCCTGAAGCACAGGATATTCTTATAATACTGGATTCGTACGAATTCGTAATAAATCTTTAAAAAATTGCTAAAAGTGAGGCCTTTTCTAAAAAGTTCGCTGCCCCACAGAGTCAAAACCTGTGAAAATAGGGCACGTGTCTTTAAATTAACCAATGGGGATCGGAATCCACGCACACAGTCTACTTTATAGTAAAATTTAAAGTGATCGCCATTTCACGTGCATTATACATTAAAAAATATATTTAGCACCAAAATAAAGCAAACCAAATGTAGATAGCATATTATGTAAAAGATTAAAGTATTCGGATGAGTGGTTTTAGAGTAATTATCAAAAATATACCATGGACGGGTCGATAGGGATAGGGAGCAGATGATCTGTGTATACTATTTACTGTACTATTCAAACAGTGTAATGTAAATAGCTTTATGCAAACGCCATACTGTAAATTACTTTATTTTAAACTGCTAACTGTAAAATCCCTCTCTGTAATCTAAGTACCACACAAAACAGGCTCAACTTCCTAACGCTACATTACTTCTGTCCCACAGGCAGTGGAATGTTTTGACCACAGCAAGAATGTCAATCTCCTGGTCACTGGCAGCGGAGACCACATTGTCCGCCTCTGGAACCCTTACGTCACAACGAAACCCGTGGCTGTGCTGACCGGTCACAACACATGCGTCATAGGCGTCGCCATCCATGAAGGGTTTAGACAAGTTTTCAGCTATTCTAAAGAAGCGGTACGCCACTGAAGCACTCAATGCCAAAACTTTTTACTTTACAAAGACTCAGTTAACTTCTATATATTCTTTTTGCTTCATGCCTAAGAAGTTATACAGTAGTAAAAATTGTTTTTTTTTAGTCTTATGTATAGACCAGGGATCGGCAACCTACGGCACGCGTTCCACACTTGGCAAGCAACTTTTCAATGGCACGATTAAGACTCCCACAAGGGCATTTCGAGTCTCTGCTTAAAAAAAAATGGTTTCTAATGCATAATGACTTTTAGGCAGTTGGCACGCAGAACGAATTAGAAATCACATTTTGGTACACTATTATCAAAAGATGGCCGATCCCTGGTATATACAACATTGTTACGTGCCGGAGCACATAAGGTTCATTTTATCTGAGTGGGGGGGGGGAATATATCCTCTTGTATGTTTGAGTACTGCTGGACACTAACTGAGAACGACTTAACTTTCAACTAGTTAAATGAACAGACTCTGGTTGTAGAACACAAAATATAAAGAAGTTTATTACACTACAATCCTCATAGAATTATTTGATACAAGCAAGATCCACAACAGTTAATAATGCAACCGGTCGGTGCCACTCATATGATGGGACTGCCCAAGCATGGTCTCGAAACGACGGGATCTTAAAAAGGGTTGGTTTCTATTGGTCCTTACGAACCTACGTAAAACAACTTCCCGTGGATATCGGGGTCAGCGATTACTTGTTAGATTCATAGAAACCGTGAATCCCCAAGCATTGGTGTGACAACGATATCACGCCGTACCCTTCCCACATTGGGAAAAAATATAACTTATTCTTAACAACATAAATCTCGACAAACGAGATATCTTTTCCGAAATGATTGTTTTCTGAATAGGAATTAAACTTCTGATTTATAGTATAAGTCAGCTTCCTTTTTCTCGACCAACATAAAAATGACAAATATATTTCATGTCACGGTGTTTCAAACATTCCAATTCAGTCTATTAGATTTAATAAAAACACAATAAATAAATATATAAATGCACACATATCTCACCATATTCTATGTCAACAGTTATCAATTATCTTTCATGAGTAAAAAGTAATATGTAATTTATACAATACAGAGTCTTCATTCCTTTTTTTTAAAACTTAGTTTTCACAACTCTTTATGCTACTTTGCACAAATTGGACCAATGACATGATCTATCCAGACACTCCCCTATATTTACTAAAGTCGGTTCGCACCGGTTCTTAAGAAACCGGTTCCTTAAACTGCTTGTCGGATTACCTGGATATAATGTAACACAGGAATAATAGAAAGCATTCATTAAGACTACATGGTCTTTTAGAACCGGTTTCTTAAAGTCTGTGATGTCACTAATTTAGTTCACTAATGGTTATATTTATTTCATTTCTATGTCTCTTTGTAGTATGTCCGAATCCTTTTATTTCTAAGACATTTAGTTCATAGTTCCCATAGTAGTTTTTTTAAAGAGTTGCATCTGAACATGGAATGGGTTGCCTGAAAAAAAGCCCTGAAACCCAATAACCTAACATCCTTTAAAACACTAATTCAAATGCAAAGCCTAGGATAAGTGTAGGACGCAATAATCTTCTGTCTAGAATGACCATATGTAACATATAAGATAAGGTCTCCGTTTGTTTAAATATTCTCATACACTTTATAACTAGGTAATTAAAGTTTGGGACATCAAGGAGCACGTCTGTCTTCAAACGGTCACCATCAAATTCCCATCCGCTCTCAACGGCCGAATGCCTGAACACGGCCAGTTTCCGGTCCACCTGCAGGGCGCCCCGCACAGCGCCTTCGTGGTCACGTGCAACGACTACGTGGCAGTCCTGCGCCTGGGCAAGGTGGAGAGCTCGGCGCCTCAGCAGGAGGTCACCCACGACACGCCGCTGTGCAGCGCCATCTACAACAAATTTCTCAAACAGGTGAGTAAGGGACCGTAACGATGTATGACAAAATCAAAGAACCATAACTACGTCAAATTTATTTATTTAGAGTTCTCTATTGGAGAGGGTGGTCTAGTCTAGTCTAGCAGCAAGGTATCGCCATTTTGTTTGGCTTAGGTTCGATTCCAAGTTAACCACCATGTATCTTTCCTCGGTCTGATGTGCCCCTAAGTGTAGCTGGCGAAAGTGATGGGCACATTATCATTATTTTTTTGGTATGCCCTGGTTATTAACACTGACGTGGCTTAAAACACAAACACACAAGTGATTAGAATGAAAACAAGCCAAACTAGTCTGAACATTCTATTGAGTTGTCCAGACAGATTTACTTTTACTTCTTCACAAGCCAACTTATCTAATTAAATAAAACTATTTTTATACGGATGTCAACTATCAATAAAAGACGAGTGTCCAGTGTAATACAAGGATCCTAACAGTGTAACGTCCAGTCGTCCAGTATATTAGTTTGAGTTATGTATAACTTAATAGTATGTGTTAGATGGATTTTAAAATGACCAGGTATTATTCCATTGGCCAGGATTTAAAAATGACCAGGTATTATTCCATTGGTCAGAATTTAAAAATGACAAGGTATTATTCCATTGGTCAGGATTTTAAAATGACCAGGTATTATTCCATTGGTCACAATTTTAAAATGACAAGGTATTATTCCATTGGTCAGGATTTTAAAATGACAAGGTATTATTCCATTGGTTAGGATTTTAAAATGACCCGGTATTATTCCATTGGTCACAATTTTAAAATGACAAGGTATTATTCCATTGGTCAGGATTTTAAAATGACCAGGTATTATTCCATTGGTCAGGATTTAAAAATGACCCGGTATTATTCCTTTGGTCAGTCCACCTCAAAAAAAAAAATCAGTTAAGAGTTCATAAAATATCGAAAGTGTAAGGAAATGACAATCTCGTGTAGCCTCGAAATGAGGTCCTTCTTCTCTAAGTGAGAATAAACCACATAGCCATCACATAGACTTTGTTATTACATTTGGCATTTATTTGTTAATGGGGTTAACAGTTTGTTAACGAACCTATTTTCTAAATTGAATGTAACTTGTTATACACCGGCTTACGGAAAAACTATGCTTAAAGCAGCGGTTCCCTACCAGATGTACGCTTACCCTTGGCCAAACCAGCGGTTCCCTACAAGATGTACGCTTACCCTGGGCCAAGCCAGCGATTTCCAACCAGATGTACGCTTACCCTGGGCCAAGCCAGCGGTTTCCAACCAGATGGATGCTTACCCTTGGCCAAACCAGCGGTTCTCTACCAGATGTACGCTTGCCCTTGGCCAAACCAGCGGTTCCCTACCAGATGTACGCTTACCCTTGGCCAAACCAGCGGTTCCCTACCAGATGGACGCGTACTCTTGGCCAAACCGGTTTTGGTCACGCAAAGAAAAACCCATAGGGATTAATATAAAAATAAGGTCAGATATTATAGTACGCGTGAGGTAAGGGAAGTAATTAAAAAAACAACAACATAGTCAAAGGTTTTGTGCGAAAAAAACAAAACCGAATTTGGAGGCTATTGCTCATGAATAGGGGTCGGCAACCTAAGGCATTCGTGCCAAACTTGGCACGCAGAGCGATTTTCAATGAGGGTTGTTTTTTATTGATGAAAAAAAAAAAAACAACATTTTTACTCCCTTTATATTAACTCGTACTGTCTGCTTGTCTGCTTGTCTTGTTGCTTGCAAAACTTTGCATCCATTTTTCGACCACTTCCCGTCGTCCAATCGAGCTAAAACTTTGGCAGCAGATTTGTCCCGACTAACAACACATTCTATCAAATTTTTAGCATCATAGCCTTTGGAATAGTTACGAATACCTTCGACCAATTAGCGAATCGAAGAAAATATTTTACGGAAAACATGGCTGCCTTTCTCTATCAGAAGAGACGGAAGTAAATAAACTTTTCATCTTTGGCCCGAAAAAAAAAAGGGTGCGCACATTTTTAGTGTGGAAAGTCATGCTGTATGATATCACTTATATTTATTTTAATCTATCAAAATATAAATTAATTATAAACTTAGTTTACAAAGAAAGGGAGTATAATACAAACTTTGTTTTTATTGGTTAGTTTATTAAGTTCTGAATGAGGAAAACTGAGTGTTGAAGCCGATGTTTCTGAACTAACACCTCTCAGTGAGTTGAACTTGCATTTACAAGGACCACTGGAATGGATTTGCACTGAAACTGGACATATCTTGGCGTGAAATCAATTTCAATCGGCTAGGCATTCGCTCTTCTACTTTCAGCTCATGGTTCAACTTACACTTGTAAACAGATTTTGTGGCACATGAAAGCAGTTTAAAGCATACAAAGAGGTCACCTACACTTGACCACTCAGAAGTGACTAAATAATATGTATCCGGCATTATACAATTAGCAAGGAGCATTCAAGACAATGCGCTCAAATACAGACTAATTGCATTTAATAGTTTTATGCTCATCTTCTTTAATTAAACATAAATATAAATAATTTTATAACCAATTTTTTTGTAAATATTATTAATTTAATAAATATAAGAGACTTATTTAATAATAATATTATGTAATTTCTGTAATTTTAAATATTTATAAGATATAATTTTACTCCTTAATTTTAATGGAAAAACAATTTGTGCACAAAATGATTATTTACAACTGTTTAATGTACATTATTTTAATCCTGTAATAATTAAATCGTGTAATGAATAATAATAATAATAATAATAATAATAATAATAATGGTGCTTGTATAGCGCATATCCCGTTGATGACAGTTCTATGCGCTGACGACAGTTACAGAAAAGAGGAACATGTAAATATGTATATGCAAATACTGCTAACGAAATAGGTGAGTCTTTAGTCTGCTCCTGGAGGTGTCATAGCTAGGGCTCTGGCGAAGGTGTAGTGGCAGGTGATTCCAAGGGGACGGTCCCGCGTAGGAGAATGCATGTTGGCCAGCGGACACTAGCATCACACGAGGCATCCGCAGAGTAAGCGGGGCAGAAGCCGAACGGAGTGGGCGGGATTTTGTGTAGAGCTTAAGACAAGAGCGAAGCTAATCCGGCGACGAGTAATTCAGACACTTATAGCAGAGAGAAGCCAGCTTATATGAGATCCAGTGGTTGATGGGTAGCCAGAGTGGAGAAGAGGAGTGATATTATTAAAAATGTGACTTCTTCTTCTTGAGGAATAGTCGGCTGCGCAGTTCTGGATACGTTGGAGTCCTTGAAGGGAGGAGGCCGAAATACCAGCCAAGAGCGAATTGCAATAGTCCAAGCGGGAAAAGAGGAGAGAGATAACAAGCTTCCTTGGTGAGATAATTACGGATGGCGGCAATACGACGCAGATGTTGGATTTAAATAAAGAAATAATAATTAGTCAGTAATATTTGCAATTTTACAAAACATAACTAGTTTGCAATTACAATTGAATCAAATGAGAAGACGTGTTTTAATTCAAGGGAGATAATTACCCCGTTTTCTTTTCTCTAATATTTCAATAAGTTTTTTTCTCTTTTATAAAAAAATAAAAAACATAGTCTACAATTTATAACTTTGAAATTATTTAACTGTAAAAAAAATTTGAAATATATACAAATATTATATGGCTTGAGAATTTACATGTATATTTTTAAACATTACATTAGCTACCCAGTTTGAATGATTACTTAATATTAATTTTACATATCGACATCAATTCATCAATTCTCCTTCTCCCAAAAAGCATTAAATGGTATCTCATTTAAATGAGATGAAAATATTATTAAACTCGACTTAACTTGGCCTCCACCATCATCGTCAAACTATGGAGAATATGGAAGAAAAATATCAGCTTCCCAGTGAAAATAAAATTATACTCATCACTAGTACATTGCTTATCTTTATGTGGCTGCGAATGTTGGAATTTGAATGCAGAGGCTGAGAGAAGAATTTTGTGTTAAATAAATCATATAAAACGCTTTAGATATCTAGACCTAACGCTATTCTCTATAAATCTCCTTTGCTTTTGGCCTTGGTTTTGCTAGGGAGTTAAATTAATTCAGGCCTTTGAGAATAAAAGCTACAGAAAGTTATTAAGAATACGCTATCAAGAAATAAAAACAAATGAATATGACTTGCTCCAGGTTCATAATCTGGAGGGGAAACAGGAGGCACCCTTTTCAACTGTACAACTACGAAAGCTCCGATGATTTGGTCATACTGTAAGGCAAAATCATCCTACAAGGTACAATGGAAGGAGCACACAGAAAAGGTCGTCAGAAAAAGAATTGGTTGGACAACCTTAAAGAGCGGACCGAACTACCTCTTGATACGCTTCTGTAAACGGCTTCTGACCGGAACGAATGGAGAAAAACTGGTTACGCGCACCGTCGTAGCACCCCCACGACGAAAGTCACGTGGTCTAATGATGAGGATTTGATTTGATGATTTGGTATAAATGCAAATAAAATAATGGTAATCACAAACATACACATAAAACGCTTTGACGATTTTCTCTATAAATCTCCTTTGCTTTAGGACTTGGTTTTAATACGGAGTTAAATTAATTGTCGAATAAAAAAAAAAGTATAATAGAGCAGGTTGACTTTTAGATTGATGGCACGCTGAATGATTTAGAAATACTATTTGGCACACAATTAGCAAAAGGTTGCCGACGCATGCTCTAGAGTTCGAGAATCGTAAAGTTACATTTATTCAAAATGTTATTTTATGGAAAGCGTAACAGTTAAAAGCACCTGTTTGTTAATTGAAAACATGCTTAAATGACGTTCTAAGTCTGTCGTTACGATTGAAGACGTATTGAAGTGACCTTCTAATGCTGCCATCTGTCCTTTAAAAAAAAATTCTTTTAAAAGGTTGTCACAGGCTGTGACTCGTCCACAATCTCGGTCTGGGATATCGAGACCGGAAGCCGATCTCTCGTTTTGTCCAACGCCCATGGGGACGAGGAGATCACGTGCCTTGCGTTTGACTCCACAGACCGACGTCTGATCTCAGGGGCCAGAAATGGAACGGTCAAGGTAAGCACTGCTCTTAAAATTAGAACCTTCAATAACTTTAAGAACTAGCGACATAGTTAGATAAGATCTTTACACATTAGCGCAGACTTGAAAACAGCTTGTCTGAAAATGGTAAAACTTTAACATAACCGTTATTGAGACAACTAATTTTGTGTTTAACATTGTAGAAAGACTTTGATAATATGTTAAGAACACTATTGTTATTCCTAAATGATACTTTTTCTTGTATGATAAATAGTATGATAGTGTGCGGTGAATGTCTATTGTGCTTGAGTACAAATGGTTCTATTATATTGTTTTAAAAATGCTGAAAGATGGAATTTATGTAATCAAGTCAAATTTCCATTTGTTTGGATCAATAAAGAAATCTTATCTTATCTTATACAAGTTTCATACAGCTAGTTACTGTCTATTTATACCAACTGCATTGAAACTTCCCCTCAGGTTTGGAATTTCCAGAACGGACACAACCTTCACAACCTGGAGCCGGTTGACCAGCACGAAGTGACCGGGATACTACAGCTGCCCGAGAAGAAGGTCATTCTGACAGTGGGCTGGAATCAAAAGATCGTCACCTACGACGACACGGACCCGGATGTAGGTCACGTCTAGCAGGAATGAATTGCATACAATATTTGCGATTTAGAAAACAACAACATTTTCCAGCTAACTTTAGATGTAGATCTTCTAAATTTAACTGTTGACATGATAAATTTAGACGTAGACCTGCTAACTTAAGTTATAGACCTGTTAGGATTACGTTATTACTGGTATAAACCGGGTATAAACTGGTGGGACCTTACCAGCACTTACCATATCACCAAAGATGCGGCTCACTCACGACATCAACTTAAAGTTGCAGGATTCTGTCTCGGCCTCGCTAGTCCATCATAATCCACGACCACTTAGAAATGAAAACCATTCCCATATTTACCATGAACATGTGTTCGACCAAAAACGTTATGCAAGAGGAAGTATATTTACCAATATCTAATTAGACGGTGTTATAAAGTCAAAGTATCCCGTCAGACCAAATTGTTACATAGGGCAGTTGAAGCAGCGTTCACCAGTTTCCGTGTCCACTGCATACTAGGTATTGTGTGGCCAAATAAAAATGCCCAGTCACCTGTACTTCTTCCCTAACTAATGTCAGGTACCCATTAGAGCCTTTACATGATTCAAACACAGGACCTTCGACAGACAGTGTTATACGGTTTGATATTTCCCACTTTGATATTTTTAAACAGTATTTTAAACAATTCGATTTGAATTTTGTCCAGAGTGCTTACATAACTGCCAATGCCAACTGGAAAGGTGGTCAGTTACACAGTGACGATATACTCACAGCAGACATTGGTCCACCCAACTTTCTGGCCACGGCTAGTTTTGACGGAGAAATTATTGTCTGGGAAGTGGACAGCGAAAAAATCTATGTCCGATTGAGGAAGGGTCATCCACAAACTATGTAAGTAATCTATCTATCTATCTATCTATCTATCTATCTATCTATCTATCTATCTATCTATCTATCTATCTATCTATCTATCTATCTATCTATCTATCTATCTATCTATTTATCTATCTATCTATCTATCTATCTATCTATCTATCTATCTATCTATCTATCTATCTATCTATCTATCTATCTATCTATCCATCCATCCATCCATCCATCTATCTACCTATCTATCTATCTATCTATCTATCTATCAATCTGTCTATCTATCTATCTGTCTTCCTGTCTGCCTGTCTATCTGTCTATCTGTCTGTCTATCTGTCTATATGTCTGTCTATATGTCAGTCTGTCTGACTGTCCGTCCGTCTGTCTTTCTGTCTGTCTGTCTGTCTGTCAGACCGTGTTGGTCTACAGGGCTAGTGAAATAGTGTTCTCCAGTTTCGTGCCCATGGCTTACAAGTGTATTGTGTGGCCAACACAAAGTTTTGCTTTGCTGTCTTAGCTGTCTTCCAACTTATGTCAAGTACCCACCAGCGCTGCTCAACTCCAGAGCCACCTACCTTTCCCTTGTAAAAACTCTATCTACCTGAATTTAAACCTTCTGTACGGAAAAAAATCGAGCGCCCTGTCGGTAGACCAAACTTCTATTGTGTATTTAATGTGCTTAGTCTGACATTTACTGTCAATTAGTTTCTCACTGTGTCCCCAAACAGCTCGAAGAAAATGGAAGTTCTTGCATCAAAAGTGTCCGGCACAGAAGACAGGCCCACGACACGTGACACAGGGACAACATTAATGTCAAGGCCAAACTCAAGACATAGGGTGTCACATAAAGTAGAGAAAGGGTGAGTAGTTGGGGCGCCTCTTACTTGTTGTGGGAAGTGATCAATAAAGCTCT
The DNA here is from genome assembly GCA_949126835.1 of Anisus vortex. Taxonomy (NCBI): domain Eukaryota; kingdom Metazoa; phylum Mollusca; class Gastropoda; family Planorbidae; genus Anisus; species Anisus vortex. The sequence continues at coordinate 11,853,922 of OX421494.1, read as the reverse complement.
TTTGAAACAATAATGTTTAAACCTTATAGGAAAATAATGAATTTCATATTGTTGGCGTTTAGTTCATCATAATAATACGTAAATTGACCATTTGTATACACAAGAATGTTAATAGCTTAAGAAAGAGAGAGAGAGAGAGAGAGAGAGAGAGAGAGAGAGAGAGAGAGAGAGAGAGAAATGGAAGGAGGAAAATGAATGGGGAGGAGAGAAGAGAGGAGGACGTGATTATTCTTACACTCAATTCATTTCCCCACAGAATTTTACACTTATCCCATAGTAACTTGCAACATCAATTTGTCATAAAATGAACTTATTTTAAGGCCTATGTTTAAACTATCCTTAACAGAGTGTGATATCCATGTTTATCCTGTTATTGAGACCTTACCGACATTCTATTTAACAACCCTCTTACTCTTATGATTCCGACTCCTCCAGGAAGGCTGCACCAGTTGACAAGCTCATGTTCCTAAAAGCCCGCGCAAGCGTCAGGTTCACAGAGAGCGCAGTCCTTATCTCAAGTGAGGCCGGCATACTGCGATGGTGGAACATATCCATCTCAAATAAAGAAATGGGTAAGGGAGATAACCCAGTAAAACGTTTTAAAGTGATTTGAGCAGCCAGAGTTCCCTTTCTTTACTGGCATCAAACCGTTCAATTGTCCGTTTTTTTTAAAATTCTGGTTTACAATACATGTAGTGTTTCAAGGATAGAGTAATAAGTCTGCCTGGCTCTTATGGGTAAGGTACACGTCGGACTAAATTGATGCATAGGGCCGGTAAAGCAGCGTTCACCAATTTCTCTGCCACGGCATACTAGAGGATTGTGCGGCCGCCGTTTTTACTTTATCCCATCTAATGTCAGGTACTCATCAGAGCTGGGTAGACTCAGGGACATCCTACTGTCCCGGATAAAAAATCCCAGCCTTCACTAGGATTCTAACCCAGAACCTTCGGTACGCCAGCAGAACGCTCTGCCGCTCGACCACCTTGCCTCTGCTATTATGGATACTTGACATTGAATGAGAAAATCTAGAAAGCCTAATGGGCATTGTGCTAGCAACACAATCCGCAAGTGCACCAAGGCCCGAAATGACTGCTTTATGTGTAATCACTAAGATATATTAATTTTAATGTTCCAGAGCTATACATTGGGCACAGCTGTTGTAATTTATGTGGTATAGGTCAGGGGTCGGCAACCTAAGGCACGCAGAGCGGTTTTCAATGGCGCACGAGAGACATCCCAGATGTGGCTTTTTAAAATTGATTTTCAGGTTCTAAATGAGGAAAAGAGACTGTTGAAGCCGATGTTTCTGAATGACATAGCGACACATTTCAGTGAGTTGAAGGTATTTACAAAGACGGGGTCTAAAAGAACTTGAACTAAGTGAAATCAATTTTAAAACATTTAACATATTAATAGGTCCTTTTTTTTATTAAGGCATTTATTAAGATAGATAGTTGGGCTTTTTCAGAAGTACATGCTGCAGTGGGGTACCGAGGGGGGTGCGGGGTGGTGCGGACCGCACCGGGTGACACCCTCTCAGGGGGTGACACCCGGATGAAAAAAACAATGTTAAAAAAAAATTCATTTTACAATGGTTCTACAATGTAATGCACAATGGGGATAAAATAATGCGTTCAAGGATGGTTAACTCACTTGTCAGTGATAAATTATACTGTTTTTGCTGCAGATTGTTTGCTGTTGATGTTACCGAAACAACATCTAAATTTGTTACTGGGTTTGATAAGTGTTGGAAACTGAGTCCAAAACTACAAAATCATAAGACATCTGAAGAGCACCTAATAATATATGTTGCCTTGAAAAATGGAAAACATTGACAGTAGGACTTAAGCTACATAAAACAATTGATGCCGAAAGTACCGGTATTGCCTTAATGGATAGGGAGAAGAAAAAGTGGAGAGATATCCTACACAGGCTGCTAGATATTACATTGTTTCTTGCAAAGCAAAATGTGGCATTTCGTGGCCACAACGAAGATGAATTCTCGTTGAAAAAAGGAAACTTTCTTGAGATGGTTGAGATGCTTTCCAAACTTGACCCAGTGCTGAAAGAGCACATAATGAGACTAAAGATAAGTACATGTGCAGGGAAAGCATCTGTATCTTATCTTTCACCGAAAAATTCAAAATGAATTTACAAATGTACTGGCCAACCATGCAAAGAAAAATTTTGTTATGGATATAAAGGCCGCAAGGCATTTTGTTATTATGTTTGACAGCACACCTAATATATCACACACTGATTAAATGTCTGATATGATCAGATATTATTATGTGAAAATCCACATTGGGAAAGTTGAAAAGAGAGAAGTGTTTCTTGGATTTTTTTCTCTAAGGGGGAAAAAAGCTGACGAACTCAGTTCTGACATTCTTAAAAATTTCAAAAGTGACGGATTTGATATAATGATGTGCAGAGCTCAAGGTTACGACAATGCTGCCACAATGTCTGGAATTCATGGAGTTGTTCAAACCATTTAGAAAAGAAAGAACAAGAAATATATTTTTAATGGATGTGTGGGCCATTCTCTTAACTTGTGAGGCCATCACTCTTTTGCCGAAAATGCTTCAAGTATACCATTTTTGGTACCCTTGAGAAAATGCTTTCCTTCTTTGCTGCTTCCACTGATCAATGGGATGTTTTAATTGAACACACCGAGGTGTGGTGTCGTTGAAAAGGTTATCTACAAAACTTTGGAGCGCTCATCATGCTGCTGTTAAACCAGTGAAAGATAAGTTTGATGAATGTATTCCGGCGATTAACGCTTTATAAGATCCTCGTTAAAATTTGGACACAAGAGGTACAGCACAAAGACTTTTACATGCTGTCTGTAATTTCACGTTTATATGCTACCTTAATCTTTGGGCTGATAAACTTGAAGAAGATAATCTTACACAGCAGTACCTGGACACTAAAGACATAACTCTTGATAAAGTGGTGACCAAGTTAGACGCCTTAAGATTGTTTTTGCACGAAAAGCGTAGTCAATTATCGGAGCATGCTATTGAACAAGCACTTATAAAATCAGACCAACGTGGGAATTCGGTAGAGAGAAGATTAAGATTCAAGAAGATAATGGCAGGGGAAAATTAGGAGATGCTGGAATTTCCATGCGAGAAAAAAGCAGTAGGGCTAGAGTGTATTGATCGCTTTCAATCTGAACTCCAGATCAGATCAACAGCGTTTAAGGACGCTACAGATATGTTTGAGGCTGTTCAGCCCAAGATTCTACTGTCAGCAAGTGAAGACGAGTTACATGTATTGGTGTCCGTTCCAAAATTAACCTCTTTCTACGATGAGCTATCCGAAGATGAGCTCTTAAAAGAAATACCACGGCTTAGACGACAATTAAGGGCAGCTGATATTGACCTTAAAAAAGCCATGGACTGGTCAGTATTAGATATTTTGAAATTCATAGCTAAATCTCTTCCAACACTCTCGCTAGGCCTTCAATTATTTCTAGCAGTATGTGTGTCTGTGGCTTCATGTGAACGGAGCTTTTCAAAATTAAAGCTTATAAAAAGCTATTTACGATCCACCATGGGACAATCAAGACTTTCTGATCTGGCTATGTTATCGATTAGAAGGGATTCTTTGAATGATATAGATTTTGATGAGGTGATTGACAAGTTTGCAGTTTTGAAGAGCAGGAAAGAAAAAAATTAAGGTACTTTTAATGTAAAAATAACTAACCGTACGGTTGGATCAGTTGTTTATTGCTTTTATTCTCTAACATTAAATTAATATTGTTTTTGTCATATTTGAACTGTAGGCTTGTTTTAAGGAGACGAAAACTATTGTGAAAGTCGTGGGCGGGGGGGGGGGGGAGTGACACCCAAAGTTTACCGCACCGGGTGACACCAGCCCTCGGTACGCCACTGACATGATGTACATTGAATCACACAAAGTGGAGTTTTCTAAAGAAAGGCAAAACTTTGACATTCGTGGAATCATTTTTCATACCACATCAAACCTAACTCGTTTGATCTAACTACAACCTTATGAGATGTAGGATATAGATGTATATTACGTGGAGGATTTTTACGATTTTAAATCTCAGTCAGTTGAATCCAAAACAATGGGCATTGAAATGCTGAAGTTGCGGAAAAATCTGGAAGGAAAATGCTTAGGAAAGTCAAATGCTATTCTCAACTGCCCGACATTCATTCGTTCTACTTTCAGCTTTTGGTTCAACTTACACTTGTGAACAGTATTTATTGAACATGAAAGCTGTGTTAAGCATTCAAAGAGGTCACTTACACCTCACTACTCAGAAATGACTAAATATGTATCTGCCATTATAAATTAACGAAGAGCAAGACTAGGCACTCATTAATTGATACAGACTAATTACATTTAAAAGAGTTTTTGTGCTCATCTGCTATAATGAAACATAAATATAAGTAATTCTAAAGCAAAATTTTTGTTGTATTACTTTAATAAATATAAGAGACTTTTTAATAGCATTATATAATACAATTGTTTTAATGAGATAAACTTTTTGTAAAAGATAAACAATTGATGCAGGAAATGCTTATTTACAACAGTTTAACGTAAATTAATATTGTATCTCTCTAATTAAATATTGTAATGAATACCATAATGCTCGAATTATATAAAGAAATAATAATTAGTCGGTAATAGTCAGCAATATGTATTATATTACAAAACATAACTTCTTTGGCATCACTATTGAATCAAATTTGGAAACTTTATTTTAATTAAAGGGAGATAATTAGCCCGTTTTATTTGCGCATATATTTTTAACATTATGTGTCTTATTTTACTTTTATAAAAGACAAAATGGCCGACAACTTATAACTTTTTAGTGACCAAACTGTAAAAAGTAGTTGAAAATTATATAAATAATATATGACTAAAGAATGAAATGTACATTTCTTAAACATTACATTAACTACCCAGTTTGGATGATTAATACGTATCAATGCCGCTTAACGATATTATATCGCAATTTCACAGTTCACTGGAAAGTAAAGAAAATCTCAGTTATAACTGAGAACAAAATATAATCAATATTATCATTTGCTACATCCTTATCTTGACAGCCAAAAGATAATGTTAACAAAATAATTACTATAAATGAGAAAGTATAGAATAGTAATAAAATATTGTATTTGGTATAAATACAAATAAAAAGGATGATGATCACTAAAACGTGTATACATATTTTTTTAAATATTAAAACGCTTAAACGATTTTCTATTAGGATTTTCTTTGCTTTTGGCCTTGGCCTTGCTATTGCTATTAATTGTGTAATAAAAAAAAAAGTATTATAGAGCAGGTTAACTTTTAGTCTGTTGGCACGCTGAATGATTTAGAAATTCTAGTTTAGCACGTCATTAACAAAACGGTGCCGACACCTGGTATAGGTGATATTTATGTTATATATGTGATGTGTTTGATAAATCAAGCAATACTTTTTTTTTATCATCTCCAGGTTATTTCTATGTACCTAACAACCTAGACGAGTCAGTTCTAGCCATGTGTACAACACCCAATGATAACACGTTGATCACCGGGGACACTCAAGGAGTCATCAAATGTTGGGACATCTCGGATTACTGTACTCGCCAGGAAGGGGTAAAAATTTTAAACATAAGGAGTCTATGGTTTGCATCTCTGGATAAGAGAAGCTTTGGATGCAATAATCATCTCTCTAGAAGAGGCATCTATAAGATAGATAATGTAAATGGAATGGGTTGCCCGAACAAAACAGTAAAAACCCATAAAAACAAAGTTTTTATTATACTCCCTTTCTTTGCAAACTAAGTTTACCATCATGTAATTAAATAATTGACTGACTAGTGGAAATGAAACAAGTACAGAAAAATATCTGTATCTCAAATCTCAAAAATATCTCCTTACTCCGTAAGAAAGAACCATCTTTCAGCCAGGAAATCCAATGGCTCAATAGCTGACTCCTAAATAATAGGCCTACATTTTTCTTGTATGATAAATGGTATGATAGTGTGCCTGAATGTCTATTGTGTTTGAGTATAAATGGTTCTTTATTTTTGTTTTAGGAATGCTGAAAGACGGAATTTTTGTAATGAAGTCAATTTTCCATTTATTTGGATCAATAAAGCAATCTTATCTTATCTTATCTTATGAATTGTTCAAAAATAATCTCAGCGCATCATTATTTTTTTTCTAGCTTTGCGCCGAAAAACTATAAAAAGTTGCACAGGCATTTTTAACGTGAAACCAAAATTTTTCTTATACTTTCCTTTTAAGAAATGAATATTTTCATAAGTATAGTATAATTAAGTTGTTTTAACTGAAAATTTGATAGATTGTATTGTTAGTTGCCACAAGTCTGCTGTCCAAATTTCAGTTTGATTGGGCCACGGGAAGTGGTCGAAAAATCAATGCAAAGTCTTGCTATCAAGCAAGCAAGCAGACAGACAGAAAATACAAGTTAATAGAAAGGGAGTAAAAACCAGTAATGTCAAATCATTTGAAACAATGATCAAAATACAAGACAAGACTCGGACCACGGATGAGCGTAGAAAGCAATAATCTTCTTTATAGAAGGAGCGTCTTTAATACATTACTATAAGATAAGATAAAAAATACTTGACTAAATTAGAATGTGTATCAGACTTTTTGTAGAATCTAACAAGCATATAAGGAAACTTGGAACACTGTGGCCAACCGTCAGCGCGTTCGGCTAGCGTACCGATTAGGAGTAGGATAAGCCTACCTAAAAGGCCTACAAAATTGATTTTTTATTTAAAATAAATAGCTTTAAATATGAAATAAAAGGGGCCTATTTATTCATATAAAATATACAAATGTTTCGCACAAAATATATTAAAGTATTTTAGCTAGCTCTGCTAGAATAATAAAATTAGTAATCAAATAGTAGGCCCATCAATGGGAGCATTGGCCTTGAATGCCTTTTGAAAGTTTGGTTAAATCTGGCTCATAACTTGTTGTTTTCAGTTTCTAGCACGCCTCTAGATTTTTATTTGTTAGTTGGCTACTTACTTTACTTTGTATTATATTTCATGCAAGAAAACGCTTGCTCGCACGAATATGTTAACTCGATATCGTCAGCACTCCAAATGCCAACTTCTTCACCTCACTGCAGCATTCTGGAAGACTATTCCATGCGTCAAATGTGAGTGCCTCAGCTCGCGGCATTTCTTTTAGAGTTTAGAACTGTCCAGTTGTGCAGTGTGTCGTGCATGCTTTTCTGGACCTCCAACTCACAACTTTGCTCCCAAGGAGACTGAACACTACCGCCCGATAAGTTGCTGACTGGGTGTTTCATATAGTAGTCTAAGTAGTGATTAGCGGCTGTCAGCTTCAACTGTCTGTCTACTCTATCCTCCCAGCCTGTTCATGTCTGCTATGGTGTGCCACAGGGGTAGTTCCCTGTCCAGTTCTTTTCACCCTTTACACCCAACCCCTCTACTTTGTCATCGAACGCCACACCCTGAAATATCATTCTTTCGACGGGCTCCTTGCTTCCATCTCCATCTGTTTCCTGGACATCAAGAACTGGATGACGGAAAACAAGTTAAAGTTGAACAGTGAGGAGACTGAAGCTCTTATGGTCGGTACGAGACGGAGGGTCGTGTCCCTCACTGCGTCCGATCTTCAGCTGGCCGACGCATCAGTACCTTTCTCCCCGACTGTCAAGAGCCTTGGCGTGAACTCCACGCTGTCCATGCAGCCCCACATCTCCTTCCTCACCAAAATCTGGTTCTTCTATCTGCTTCGTATTGCCGCCGTCCGTCGCTATCTCACTAAGGAAGCTTGTGTTAAGCTTGTCATCTCTCTCCTCCTTTGCCGCTTGGATTATTGCAATTCGCTCTTAGCTGGCCTCTCGGCCTCCTCCCTTCAAGGTCACCAACGTGTCCAGAACTGTGCTGCCCGACTGGTCCTTTAGAGGAAGTCGACTCATATCACTTGTCTGCTCCGATCTCTGCACTGGCTACTGCTCGGCTTCTGATGCACTAACTCTTCAGATCCCTCGTGCGAAGCTAGTGTTCGCTGGCCAACGTGCATTCTCCTATGGGGCCCGTCTACAGCTTCGCCAGAGCCCTAGCTTCAACACCTTCAGGAGTCGGCTGAAGACGCACCTATTCAAGTAGCAGTATTCACCTGTACATGTATACATTTTCGTCTTTTATTCGTTGTCTGTACTCTGTAACTGTTGACGGCGTATAGAACTGTTCCCAACGAAACATAGGCTACAAGTATTATTATTCGGCTATTATTATTACTCTACTTATTATCACTGTTCTCTGTTGAGTGTTTTTATCCTGTTTTCAGTATATAGGCTATACATATTTGCAGTATAATATTTTTATGAGTTTTGAAAATAAAATAGAATAATTATTAATATTAGAGCATGGAACTCGAGAGCCGCATCTTGTCATCAAAAGAGCCGCATGCGGCTCGCGAGCCGCAGGTTGCCGACCCCTGATCTAGTCTAAGTGTCCGATGTAGTTGTTTTCTGTACATGATTTCAGCTCAGTATCTGAATCTTCCTATCTGCATGTCTGTTTGTCTATCTATCTTTGTTTATCATCTAGTTCAGGCGTCAGCAACCTTTAGATAACAGTGTGCCAAAGTAGGATTTCTAATTTATACTGCGTGCCAACAGCCAAAATGTCATCCTGCTCTTTTCTTGTCGAAGAGATTTCAACATTGCCAGTTTAGGGGCCTTCCGCGTGCCATTGAAAAAATCGCTCTACTTGCCAGGAATGGTACGACTGCCGTAGTTTGCCGACCTCTGATCTATTTAGTGTATTCATTTTATTCGTATTATTGGCGGTCAGTCGTCTCTTTATTTCTTTCTGTTGGATGCAGCAGCAACAATACCTGTACTATTGAGATCACGTCCGTTCATGTCTTTTTTTTTACACTTTTCATCCGCGTCTTTTGTGAACGAATCATTTATCCATTATCTTCACCTTTAGAGAGAATGTGTGAATAGTTTTTATAGAAAGACTCATCTTTTATATTACAATCTAAGCGTTATTATCTAAACAGGTTGTTATTTTGTTGTATTTCTAAGTTAGAATTTACTTTGTCAATTTTCGAGTTTCTGTATTAAATACCTTTTATGTAAACCATGTATCATGCCTTTCATTTAGTAAACTAGCTCTATTAAGCAACGTTTTACATACGATATTTTATGATGAAATAGTAAAGCCAGTACAACGTATTTCACGATTCACAGTGCATACCTTAATCCAAGTCTATTTTACGTCCCACAGTTTATTGTTAAGAAAGCCCCTACACTTGACCTGTCCTGGAAGGCCCACGATACGGCCATCGTCAGCGTGGAGTACATTCAGCACGACGCCGGCTGCTTCGTTCTCACAGCGTCCACGGACAGAACCGCCAGGCTGTGGTCACCGGAAGGTCACTACATAGGAACCTTCGGACAGGTACCTCAGTGAAACTCAAACAAAAAAGGACAAGCATTTCTGTACAACTCTTTAAAAAAAAACCACATTAACATTCGCAGTTCGAAACTCAGCGAAAAGGCCTTTTTACTCTTTTTCTAAAGGCTTTTTAGAAAACATGTTGTGAGAAACGGTTTCCAGGGTTTCAAATTTCAAGGATAGAGTAATAAGTCTGCCTGGTTCTTATGGGTAATAAGTTACTAATAAGTCTGCCTGGTTCTTATGGGTAATAAGTTACTAAAAGTCTGCCTGGTTCTTATGGGTAATAAGTTACTAATAAGTCTGCCTGGTTCTTATGGGTAATAAGTTACTAATAAGTCTGCCTGGTTCTTATGGGTAATAAGTTACTAATAAATCTGCATGGTTCTTATGGGTAATAATTTACTAATAAGTCTGCCTGGTTCTTATGGGTAATAAGTTACTAATAAGTCTGCCTGGTTCTTATGGGTAATAAGTTACTAATAAGTCTGCCTGGTTCTTATGGGTAATAATTTACTAATAAGTCTGCCTGGTTCTTATGGGTAATAAGTTACTAATAAGTCTGCCTAGTTCTTATGGGTAATAAGTTACTAATAAGTCTGCCTGGTTCTTATGGGTAATAAGTTACTAATAAGTCTGCCTGGTTCTTATGGGTAAGGTACACGTCAGACCAAATTGATGCATAGGGCCGGGGGAGCAGCGTTCACCAATTTCATGTACTCACACGCTGTCATGTTGTATGTCGCACGTGTTCACAGATTGAAATTATAATACCATTAGCAGCCATAACTGAAAATAAGTTACAACTGTAAAGAATTTTATTTTAAAGAATAGTATTTTTTTTTTTTACATCATAATCTATTACAAGGGGTCGGCAATCTTTTGCTTATAGTGTGCCAAACTAGGATTTCTAAACAGCCAACAGCTTAAAAGTACTGCTCTATTATACTTAAACATTTTTTTTTATAGGACAATTAATTTAACTCCGTAGCAAGACCAAGACCAAAAGCAAAGGAGATTTATAGAGAATAGCGTTAGGTCTAGATATCTAAAGCGTTTTATATTTATTTAACACAAAATTAACTGTTTGTGATTATCATCCACAGTGATGATAATTATTGTCTAAACTCAAAACATTATCATTTGTTAATCAAGATGAGGATCTAACACCTAAAATGTTAATTGTATTTTGATCTCAGGTTTTACTGAGAAGTCTTTTAATGTGTTTGTTTTCAGTAGATAGTATAGAAGTTAATATCGTTAAGCAGTATAGATACGAAGTAATCATACAGACTGGGTAGTTAATGTAATGTTTGAAAATATAGGCTACATATTATGCATTCTTTAGTCATCTTTAATATTTATATAATTGTTAAATACTTTTACAGTTTGATAAGTTCAAAGTTATAAATTGTAAGCCATTTTCTTTTATTAAAGAAAAAAATCAAAGAAACATTAACAATAGTATCGCAAAAAAAAAAAACGAGCTTATTATCTCCCTTCAATTAAAAAAAAGTTTCCACATTTGATTCAATAGTGACGCCAAAAAGTTAGCTTTTGTAATATAACAAATATTACTGAGTAATTATTATTTCTTTATATAAATTCAACATTATGGTATTCATACAAGATGTAAATATTAAAAGATTAAAATAATTTGCGTTAAACAGTTGTATACAAACATTTCCTGCATACATTTTTTTCCATTTAAGGAGTTTATATTTTAAACATTAATAATTACATAAATAAGTCTTAAAAAAGTCTTTTATATTTATTAAATTAATAATACAAATAAATGTGTTTCAAAACTACTTATACTTATGTTTAATTAAAGAAGATGAGCATAAAAACTCTTGTAAATGTAATTAGTCTGTAGGCTTATCAATTAATGAGTGGTCAAGTGTAAGTGACCTCTTTCTTTGCCTAAAACAGCTATCATGCGCTATAAAATCTGTTCACAAGTGCAAGTTAAACCAAAAGCTGAAAGTAAAAGAGCGTATGCCTAGCAGTTGAGAATAGCAGAAGACTTTCCTAAGTAGCTTTCTTCCAGATTTTTTTCCGCAAACGGGCACTTTTGGATGCCCATTTTTTAAATATTTAAAATTCAACTTGCTGCATTTTAAAATCGCAAATAGCCCTCCACTTAAAAAAAAAAATCTACATCAAACCAGTTAGGCTTGATGTGGTATGAACAAAATTAGTCCATCAATTTGAAAGTCTTGCCTTTTACTTTGATTAGAAAATTCCGCTTTGAGTGCTTCGATGTACGTCTCAAAAAGCCCAACTATCTATCTAAATATATGCCTCAATATAAGGATGTATATCTATTTAAATGTTTTGAAATTGATTTCACGGCAAGATATGTTCAGTTTCAATGCAAATCCATTCCAGTGTCCTTGTAAATGCAAGTTCAAATCGTTAAAATGTGTCTCTGTGTCATTCAGAAACATCGGCTTCAACACTCAGTTTTTCTCTTTTCTGAACCAGAAAAAGTTTTTTTTTATTAATAAAAATCTATCGCGTGCTATTGAAAATCGTTCTACGTGCCAAGTTTGGCACGCGTTGCTTAGGTTGCCGATTCTTGATCTATTACAATCATAGTTCAAGTCTGTCCTTTGAGTTTTATAAAAAAAACACAAAATAGGTTTCTTTTTTTTTTAAACATCAGCAACTGATCTACACTAGGTTTATAAATCGGTTCATAGTTTTCAAAAGGCGCGGACTGTATTTTGAACTGGATAATATAAAAACAACAACTCTGAAAATGTCCAAAGACCAAAAACAGAAATCGACGAGTTAATTACTGTTTAAAACGAGACTTGTAGAGTCATGTGCACATACTTTGTTAAAAACAAATAAATATACTGTTGTTTTCAAAATGCGATCCACACCTCAGATAACAAAAACGTATGTAATTCTTTTATTCACTTTTTTTTAGAAAGCTTCCTGGAATCTGAAGGTCATGTCGACATGGTCACACCCTAACACTCCCTGGTCTAAGAACACCGAAAACATAATAGGTCTAGTATATATCTTGCATAAATATATGTATTTAGGTCTAGTATATACCTTGCATAAATATATTCATTATTTGTCTGATTGGTAACTCTTAAACATAGACACAAACATACACTCCGAACACATACACTCACACACACACTCAATCAATCAAACGCATACACACATATTCTCAATATGTTGTTCAGTGACATTCCATGATCTGTATTTCAATTTTGTTTTCAATATAGACTATTCTGGAAGATCATCCAGTTCCTACACCAACGAAGACAGTGTTGATAGAGAAAAAGATCAACCTGTGAATGACAAAGAACCAACCTACGTAAAAGGTTGGTCAAACCTTGACAAGGAGACTTCAGATACTTCAACAAAACCGGTAACATTTTATAGTCATCTTCATTCTGTTTAAAATTCTTGCAGTTTAAGGCAATATGTATGCACGTTTCTTATAACTCACCGTAATTCTCTTTTAATATTCTTCTTGGCAGTGGTAAAAAGAGCTTAGAGTACCTGGGGTGGGGTCGAAATTTGCACCTATAAAGAATGTTAGTTTTTAATATAATTGTAAGCTTAGGTCATAGGCACCCCCACTCTCTAAATGCGCCACTGCCTCCTGGAATGGGTTGTACAAAAAAGTAAATGAAAAACGATCAACTTAATATCATTTAGCAAAAATCTAGACTATACTTAAACTGCCGATAAGCGTAGGATACAATAATCTTCTCTACAGAAGGATCGTCTGTAACATAGAGAGTATACAATAATCCATTGTTGCTTCACATGCCCAATTGATTATATTGGCCTGAAAGGAATAGTTACCTACTTTTTGTTGTTTTATCGCTATAGAACAAAACGGAGTAATATCACTAAAGCCATCCATGTCCAAAACATGACCGTATACAATAAAGTCTGAAAATGAAATAAATTTCCTACACACCGACACACATTACATTATGCGTGATCTTTTCTCCTTTTTGGAACAAGAGAGAAACAATTTCATCTAATATGATTTTAAAGTTCTTGCAAGTTTATGTGACTTTGTGATGTTATCACAACCAAAAGAGTAGCAAACATGTTTGACAATAGTCCTGCATACAATGGCAACCACAGCAGTCCATGATAGAATCTAGGCCATACGCTACAGAAACCGCTGCCTTGAGCTACTGTTGCGCATGTTGAAATTCTGACCCTAATACTATATGCCCGTCTCAACAGACGTTTCTGGGACAGAAGGTAGAGAAGGATCTCGAAAGGCGCCAACGAGATCGCCAAGGCAGAAGAGCTCAATTCGGTGAAATTTTGCCCCAGAGTACTTCACAGTTTGGGAAACAGTGCTCGCCCTACCATGCCCTGACAACTCCGGTAAGTTATATTTATCACATCGGTAAACCTCTTTGAACTCCCTTTCATCATGTTTCAACAAGTATTCTTTGTTTTTTAAATTGGTCTACCTAAATATACCACCAGACATATCACATATATCGGCATAGTTTGTGAAACTTTAAGTTTGTCAACATAATTTGGGAATTTTAAAATGATTTTAAAGTAAGAAACCTTTTTTTTAAATATAATTATTTGGTCTACAATACATTACAACTTATGCTGAATAACATGACCGAAACCGTAACATTTTGTTTTACTACAAATGTACATGACTTGAATATGAGAAGAAAATTTACAAGATGCCTCAGTCGTAATAAATAACTTTGCATGAGCTTTCATATACAACGTCTTTATATTGTATCAAATCATATCTTTGCTAGTTTTTCATCATAGGAACTGTATCGTCTTGCATTTAATAAAGGGAGTCTCCCCACAATTTATGCTAGGGAAAGAAATTTATGCTATTAGTAGATTTTTCATGCATTTAGTAAACAGGGAGCTGCCGATGTAAAATAATAGCAGTATTATGAATTCCATTTGTACATCTTCAGAGTTGGAGCGAGGTTGAGTTGCCCGAGTTCCTCCCGCTGCCCCAGAGAATGAAGAATAAAGGCTACTCCGAGAACAACTTGACCAAACATGACGTCATGAACATGGACTTCTCTTTCGGCGTGACGGAGCCGACCCTGCCCACGGCCAGCAGCGCCGCCACGCCTGGGACGAAAAAGGGCGCGCCGGGTCAGCACCCGCCCTCACGCCAGGACAAAGGCGCCAAGACAGGATCAGTGAGATCTGGTAAGGGTACAGCAAGTCCAGACACCAAGTCAACAACAAGTAAAAAGGCATCTGTGATTCGTTAACTTACGTATACACATTTTGCTCTGGCCTGCCTCACCACCTCCTTCCAATCGGACCTATCCGTTGTCTTTTTTTCCAGGCCTGGACCCCGATCTGTCGCAGATCCATCTCGACATCGTCCAACCATCTCAGTCTGGGTCTGCCTTTGGGTCGTTTTACTCTAGGGTTCTGAGTATATATTTTGCTAATATTATACTCATATAATATGTTTTTGTGTATACAAAGATATTGCTGTATAATTATTTATTCACTGTTATGTACATATTCAAACGTATTTCTATATTAAGCATTATAATAATAATATAATAATAATAGTTGCTGACGTTGCTTCTAGAAAGAAGAGAATAATAAAGTCGTGTATTGGTAAAACCTCCTGCAGGGCAGCAGGTGATGCCAGGATTAGAACCCGGGTCTTCGTGCTAACAGTCCGGTGTACTAACCACAAGACCAACTGCACTAATGACTTATTTGTTATTACAGTTGAGAAATAAATCAATTTACAGCATTTAATTTAAAATGTAATAATTATACCTATCTGTTATTATTAATTTGTTACTTTTATACAAATTGCAATTATACATTAATACAAAAGTATTAGTTGTTCAAATGTATTGAGTCTTCATATCATAAAATCTAATTGTATGATTTCACTCATCCGATGTGACTGGCCTCATTATAATTTATGATACCATTTTGATTTTAAGGCTAAAAATAAATTATGTTGTAAAAATTGATTTGTCATGAATTAGGTTTCTATTTATAGACTTTAGGTAAATTTTAAAAGTATTTCGCACGACAAGCACTAATTTACTACTTGCTATTTTTACATATTACTACTGTCACAAACATTAAATAAATACAAAACTTAATAAAAAAAATATGTGTGTATTGTTTCTGATGCATTAAATGGTGGGTGTAGGTGTATATCCTGTTATAGAGTCGTTGAGAGGATTATATAATAATACTGAACGCAAAACTGACATTGGGTTCCTTCGTCAAAAGGTGGTGCCTAAAAATATTTCTATTATATGCATTGATTTATTCAAAGGCGCCATTGAAACTTAAACAGGGCAATATACCTACCGCACTACCCTCGTATTGGCCCTGGTCGTTGGCTGTAACAAAAATTTTCTATTAATCTCGAAAACCAATAAAACAAGATACGTGTCAAATACATAATAATAAGTAAAGTACAATAAGCCACCTATAGATGCAGGCATAGAAAAACTCAATCCTTAAATAAATTTATTCTCCATAGAACACTGTAATGAAGTATAGACTAAATATTCTTTATCTATAATTTATACACTTATGTTATACAATCTTAGACTAAATATTCTTTATCTATAATTTATACACTTATCTTATACAATCTTAGACTAAATATTCTTTATCTATAATTTATACACTTATCTTATACAATCTTAGACTAAATATTCTTTATCTATAATGTATACACTTATCTTATACAATCTTAGACTAAATATTCTTTATCTATAATTTATACACTTATCTTAAACAATCTTAGACTAAATATTCTTTATCTATAATTTATTTATACACTTATCTTATACAATCTTAGACTAAATATTCTTTATCTATAATGTATACACTTATCTTATACAATCTTAGACTAAATATTCTTTATCTATAATTTATACACTTATCTTATACAATCTTAGACTAAATATTCTTTATCTATAATGTATACACTTATCTTATACAATCTTAGACTAAATATTCTTTATCTATAATTTATACACTTATCTTATACAATCTTAGACTAAATATTCTTTATCTATAATTTATACACTTATCTTATACAATCTTAGACTAAATATTCTTTATCTATAATTTATACACTTATCTTATACAATCTTAGACTAAATATTCTTTATCTATAATGTATACACTTATCTTATACAATCTTAGACTAAATATTCTTTATCTATAATTTATACACTTATCTTATACAATCTTAGACTAAATATTCTTTATCTATAATTTATACACTTATCTTATACAATCTTTGACTAAATATTCTTTATCTATAATTTATACATTTATCTTATACAATCTTAGACTTAATATTCTTTATCTATAATTTATACACTTATCTTATACAATCTTAGACTAAATATTCTTTATCTATAATGTATACACTTATCTTATACAATCTTAGACTAAATATTCTTTATCTATAATTTATACACTTATCTTAAACAATCTTAGACTAAATATTCTTTATCTATAATTTATACACTTATCTTATACAATCTTAGACTAAATATTCTTTATCTATAATTTATACACTTATCTTATACAATCTTAGACTAAATATTCTTTATCTATAATTTATACACTTATCTTATACAATCTTAGACTAAATATTCTTTATCTATAATGTATACACTTATCTTATACAATCTTAGACTAAATATTCTTTATCTATAATTTATACACTTATCTTATACAATCTTAGACTAAATATTCTTTATCTATAATTTATACACTTATATTATACAATCTTAGACTAAATATTCTTTATCTATAATTTATACACTTATCTTATACAATCTTAGACTAAATATTCTTTATCTATAATGTATACACTTATCTTATACAATCTTAGACTAAATATTCTTTATCTATAATTTATACACTTATCTTATACAATCTTAGACTAAATATTCTTTATCTATAATTTATACACTTATCTTATACAATCTTAGACTAAATATTCTTTATCTATAATTTATACACTTATCTTATACAATCTTAGACTAAATATTCTTTATCTATAATGTATACACTTATCTTATACAATCTTAGACTCAATATTCTTTATCTATAATTTATACACTTATCTTATACAATCTTAGACTAAATATTCTTTATCTATAATGTATACTCTTATCTTATACAATCTTAGACTCAATATTCTTTATCTATAATTTATACACTTATCTTATACAATCCTCCATGATGCGGTCACGTAGCAAGGGGAGGAGGGGTGGGGGAGGGCGGGGGAGGGCGTGGGTGGCATTTTGAAGGGGGCACGTAAAAAGAAAAAGGAAAAGAATGAGCACAAAAGGTAAGAGAAAAATGTATTTCAAAAATAGGTACAATATATAAATCACCCAACAAAAAAAAATATAGAAAAAGAAAGTGTAATAAGGCTTACAGAAGTTTTAAACATTGTAGATCTAGGTTTATACTTATACCCAGGCCCCACGAGAGGGGGGTACAGCCGGTACGCCGTACCGGGGCCCATAAGAGTTTAAGGGAACCATGAATATTAAAATTTTAAATTAAATTGGCAATTGCGCAAGTATTTTTTTTAGTGTTGCTATTAAACTAAGAGGAGATGCCCCAAAACCTCCAACAATATCACGTGGCGCTGGGGGCTCTTAATTTTGGTTTTCTTTGAATGTGTACTTAACATTTTGTTAAATATGCAAAAATGCCTCTATTTGTAATAAAGGGCCTAATTATTTTCGATAGCATTTAGGATCTCTTTTTTCTTATTATTTTTTCACAGAGACACTTACATCTATAAGACCTTACAGGCTTACAGTTCTCCTTGTTAGCTTAGTATCCTAGTCCTACATACTTTATATCGCTGCATACTATTACGGCAGTCAAAACTAATTAGTCGATCCTTTTACACTTTAATGATTTCCTGTTGAAGGTATCAGAATTTTAGACAAATGTAGGCCTATTGAAAATTTAAAACACATTTTTTTTTTTATCATTTAACAAAATGTATTTTAGGAAGAGTCTTTACAAAAAAATGTGTGTGTCAACTGCATATCTAACCTTACATTTGACTACACTACATACATTACTGGTGAATATTTACAACTGACAATAGTAACACCAATAGTTAAATCACTAAAACCTGAAACACTAGAGGACAGAAGGACAACGAGTAAAGTAGTAATAATTAGGGATTGGCCGGATATGATTTTTCACTATTTGCCGGATCCGGATAGTAGCCCCCCTAATATTCACCGGATCCGGATACGGATCCGGATATTTCCGGATGTCATTTCCACGAGTATGGGGGTGTACTTCAACAGTTTCTGATTAGAATTCAAAAGTATTTATTAAAGTATTTATTATTGAAGAGATAGAGAGTATCTGCAGTCTACAATGAAAGTCACAGATACTGTGTCAACTTCACCGATGGACATGTTACAACGTACAATGATCGAACTTTAACAAAGTTCAACGAACTGTAGTGTTGTGTGTACCAAGTGAACTGTGTACCAAATGTGTAGTTTATTATACAGGAAGTTGTGATCTATTAAAACAATACTAAACATTGATCTTTGGTTTCAGATGATTTTTTATCATATGCAATAAGTGAAATCTATATCTGTTATTAAATAATTGTTGTTGTTGTTAAATTAATTGTTGTAGTATTTTATACGTCACTTCAGAATCTCGCTTGTTCAGTATCTTTACCTACTTGACATATACAAAATAACTACGTCAAGTAGGTAAAGATACTGAATAAGCAAGATTCCGAAGTGACGTATACTTTGCATGGGTTTTAATAACTTCATGATGTATTTTTAATGATTTAATTTTATCGATTTATTTGTTTATTATGTTTATTACCTAGTTATATGTACTGTTTATATATTTTATATTTCTTTATCAACTTTATACTAGAGTATTACTTTATTTGTATTTGAACTTTGAAGTAATTCTTTACTACCGTGATATTCGGATCCGGCAAAAATCCGGCAGTGGTATTCGGTTAATCCGGATAGTGCCGGAAATCTCTATATCCGGCCCAGATATCCGGCATGCCGGATATCCGGCCAATCCCTAGTAATAATACACAAGGCATTAAACTCTAATTTAGAAATACAACACAAAAACAATCTGTTAAGATGCTCTGATAAACATAAGGACAAAGACACTTTCTTTATCTTTTATGCGAACTTATAAGATAACAAACGCACACAAGTAGCCTACTTTTTCATCCCGATTGGCTTCCGGGCATGGAATTTGTTGCCGGAACAAACCAGGCAAACCAATAACTTATAATTTTAAATACTAATAGAAATGCAGGACGACTCAAACCTTGGACGTGCGTAGGACGCAATAATTTCAATAATCTTCTTTAAAGAAGGAGCTATGTAATGAATAAGATAATAGGTACACTGATCAGACATGGTAAACGCCACATACATTATCATCATCACCCATCATTGGCTCCATAGTCTCGAAAGACGATTAGATTTGCGCTCCTGTGATTTGGCCAGCCCTTCAAAATTGACTGTGTCTGTGGAGACCTATCCTTGGGCCCCTATATTATAGCCATAAATTATCGGCAGTTTTTGGCTGTATCCTACCTACCTACATCCTACATATCCCGTAGTCTGTTGGACTGTTAGGGCGCCACAGATGACATGTACACCAGCCTCCTCTATTCCTGCCGTCTCTTAGCCTTTCCCAATGCGTCGCACAGTTGTATTTCTGTCCATTCCCTGATGTTTTGGGTGTATGCCATCTATCAAATCATATATACAACTTATCCCTTGTTGACCACTAATGAACCGTTTCTTAGCATCACTGGGTTTTGTTTGGCTTCGATCATGTGGTTAACCTATACTATTTAGGATGTACCTAGCTGGGTAACGGTATGCTCTCTATTAAGGAGATCTTTTCAACCAAATTAATCATCAATCATCAGTGAGAGTCACTTTTCCCATTTTACACATCTTTGTAATATTATTTGCAAGATCAATACTGAAGCGGAGGAACAATTAAAATAATTTAAAATAAGAACTATGTACTTGATTAAAGTAGTTTTGTAATAGAAATTTAAGGCTGTGATTGAAATTTATGATTACACGCACAAAATGGTCCACAGACCTTTTAAAAAGATTCCTGATTTTTCAAACGTATGTAATATAAATCATGGTCCTTTTGCTAAAGTAGGATTTTTAAATCATTCAGCGTGCCAACAGCCTAAAAGTCAAACTGCTCAATTATACTTTTTAAAAATTATTTTTATAGGACAATTATTTTAACCCCGTAGCAAGACCAAGGCCAAAAGCAAAGAAGATTATCAGAAAATCGTAAGTAGTTTTATATTTAATACAAAATTAACGAGTTTGTGATTATCATCCTTTTTATATGCATTTATATTAAATACAATATTTTATTACTATACTCTCACATTTATGGTAATTATTATCTCATCATTTGATAGTGAAGATGAGGATCTAACACTTGCAAATGCTATTTATATTATGTTATTCGTTAGAGGAGATTCATTATTGTTAAGCTGAATAGATACGTAGTAATCATACAATCTGGGTAGTTAACGTAATGTTTGAAAATATACATATACGTGCTTTAGTCTTTTAATATTTATATAATTTTCAAATACATTTTACAGTTTGATCATGTCAAAGTTTGTTAATTGTAAGCCATTTTTTTTAAAGGAAAAAAAGGAACATAGGGCCTATTAGAAATATTAGCTCAAATAAAACGGGTTAATTATCTACCTTTAATTGAAAAAAAAAACCTTCCACATTTGATTCAACAGTGATGCCAAAAAAAGTTCTGTTTGTAAATGCAATTCACTTAAATGTATCACTATGTCATTCAGACTCGTGTGGAGTTTCTGATCTTCCATCGAGCGCCTCCCCAGGTGGCGGATAGGGGAATGCCCACCAGATATGGTAGGTACCGGGGAAATCAAATACCCGGGGCGGATTAAAATCGGAACCTGCTGCCTTGCAGGTAGTGGAGGGATCCACAAAGGCTAGGGAACCTAACCCGAAAAAATAGGCAGCGACCCAGAAGCTGAGAGGGGAATCCTCCCCATATGGTTGTGCGCAGGGCTAACAACCCAGCCATATAAAAAGAAACTTGTTACAAAAACGCAAACAAAGAACTCAAAAGAAAACTCGGACCTTGGAAAAGATGGGTCTCCTAGCAGAGATTTTATGAAGTTGGGTGGCCAAAGCTAACTGGAAACCAACCGACGGACAACCATCCTCTCCACCAGGACCACCACTAATCTAGGAACATGGAACGTAAGAACCATGTTTGAAACTGGAAAAACTGCCCAAGCTGCTGCTGAAATGCAGAAATACCAACTAGCTATCTTGGGAATAAGCGAGTCTAGATGGACAGGCTCAGGTCAGACTAAGCTCAGCACAGGGGAACTGCTGTTGTATTCAGGTCATGAAGACGAAAATGCAGCTCACAACCAAGGAGTGGCACTTATGCTTTCTAGAAATGCCCAGAACGCACTTTTGGGATGGGAAGCCCACGGTCCACGTATAATCACCGCAAGATTTAAGACAAAAAAAAACAGAAAGTAAATATGGACATTCTGCAGGTATATGCTCCTACTAACGATAGTAAAGAAGAAGACAAAGAGGACTTCTACAACAGACTGCGATCCATTGTCCAGAAGTGTCCTAGGAGTAACATGACTATATTAATGGGCCATCTAAATGCTAAAATAGGCAGCAACAATAATGGCTATGAAGAATGCATGGGAACACAAGGCTTGGGAGAGATGAATGAACAGGGTGAACGATTGGCTGATTTATGTGCCTTAGATGGACTGGTCATCGCAGGTAGCCTCTTCAAGCACAAAAATATCCACAAGGCGAGATGGATTTCACCAGATATGTCAACGGCCAACCAAATCGACCATGTGTGCATATGCAAAATGTTTCGAAGATCTCTCCAAGATGTTAGGGTTAAAAGAGGTGCAGATGTAGCATCAGACCATCATCTACTAATTGCAAAAATAAAACTTAAACTGAAAAAGAACTGGACAAATGGGGGAAATAAGCGCCAACGATTCGACACCAACCTCTTGAAAAATGAGTCCAAACTAAAAGAGTTCCAAATTACTATCTCTAACAAGTTCCAGATATTGCAAGACCTAGACGAAGTGGAAAAAATTGACCAAAAGTGGAAAGACATCAAAGAGATCTTCACAACCACATGCGAAGAAGTGTTGGGCCCCTGGAAACAAGTGCATAAAGAATGGATTTCTGCTGAAACTAGGGAGAAAATCCAATATAGGAAAAAGAAGAAAGAAATTCTAAACAACAGCCGCACCAGAACTGAAAAGACCAAAGCATCAGCAGAATACACAGAAGCAAATAAAGAAGTTAAGCGTAGTATAAAATCAGATAAAAAGAACTACATAGAAGGATGAGCAAGTGAAGCAGAAGAAGCAGCTCACCATGGAAACACAAGAGAATTATACAGCGCAATCAAAAAGTTATCTGGAAAATTGAATAAACCAGAGAGACCAGTCAAAAATAAAGATGGAAAACCGATACCGGACAAAGAGGGTAAGAAAAAAAGATGGATAGAACATTTTCAAGAACGCCTTAATCGGTCAGCCCCACAACACACTCTCAACATAGAGCCAGCGGAACAAGATCTAGAGATAGACTGCAGCAAAAAACAAAAAATATCCAGAGCAATTAAACAATTAAAGAAAGGCAAGGCGGCAGGTCCAGACAGAATACCAGCAGAAGCCTTGACAGCAAACATTACAACCAGCACTGAGATGCTACACACTCTATTCAAGAAGATATGGGAGGAAGAAAAGATACCGATAGAATGGAAAAAAGGTCATCTCATTAAACTTCCAAAGAAAGGTGATCTTAGTGATTGCTCAAATTATAGAGGAATAACTCTGCTATCCATACCTAGTAAAGTATTTAGCCGAGTACTGCTAAATAGAGTGAGGGAGGCAATGGACATCCATCTTAGGGACCAACAAGCAGGTTTCAGAAAAGACAGATCTTGCACAGACCAGATTGCCACAATGCGACTTATAGTAGAACAATCCCTGGAGTGGAACTCGCCACTATATATTAACTTCACCGACTATGAGAAGGCTTTTGATAGTGTTGACAGATGTACTATGTGGAAACTGCTGAGACACTACGGGGTACCACAAAAATTAACAGACATAATTAAAACTTCTTATGAAGGACTATCTTGCAGAATTGTTCATGACCACCAAACAACCGAAGCTTTTGGTGTACAGATTGGTGTCAGACAGGGATGTCTGCTCTCACCTTTTTTATTCCTGCTGTCCATTGATTGGATAATGAAAATTTCTACAGAGCAGAAGAAAAATGGCATCCAGTGGACACTATGGAAGCAGCTTGATGACCTGGATTTTGCAGACGATCTGGCCCTATTGTCACACACACAGCAACAAATGCAAGAGAAAACTAACGACGTAGCACACTACTCTGCATGCATCGGCCTGAACATACATGGAAGAAAAAGCAAAGTCCTTAAGATTAACACGTCAAGTAACACACCTATAGCACTGGAAGGAACAGTCATGGAGGAAGTGGAAAGCTTCACATATCTCGGAAGCATCATCGATATACAAGGAGGGACTGATGCTGACATAAAAGCGAGAATCGGCAAGGCGAGAGCTGCATTCAACCAATTGAAAAAGGTCTGGACCTGTGGCAATTTGACCCTCAAGACTAAAGTCAGGATGTTCAACACCACTGTGAAGCCTGTCTTGATGTATGGAGCAGAAACTCGGCGAACAACAGCAGCTGGTTCTAGAAAGTTACAGACATTTATCAACTCATGTCTCCGAAAGATCCTGAGAATATTCTGGCCCATCGTCATCACCAACGAAGAGCTCTGGCGACGTACTCAACAGGAACCGGTGGAAGAACTAATCCAGCAGCGCAGATGGAAGTGGATTGGACATTTTTTAGGAAGCCAGCAACCAGCACCACGAGACAAGACCTTACCTGGAATCCACAGGGCAAGAGAAAGAGAGGTAGACCCAGAATAACCTGGAGAAGGGAGCTGGAGGCAGACACCAAAAAGAGTGGTCGCAACCGAGGACAGCTAGAGAGATTGGCCCAAGACCGAGATACCTGGAGAGCCTTTGTTCGTGGCCTATGTCCCAGACGAGACGAAAGGCGATGATGATGATGATGATGTCATTCAGAAACATCGGCTTCCACAGTCAGTTTTCCTAATTCGGAAGCGCAAAATGTTGTCTTATTATCAATAAAAAAACAACAACACATCTTGGAGGGTCTCTCGCGTGCCATTGAAAATCGCCCTGCGTGCCAAGTTTGGAACGCGTGCCTTAGGTTGCCGATCCCTGATATAAATAAATCATCTAGATATGACTAGTGTTAGAAAAAAAGTGTTGTGGGGGGGGGGCAGAAAAGATCTCGTACCGGCATCTTTTTTTTCTCTCGAGGGCCCTGCTATACCGATAATTCCGATAATAGTTTTTAAGGTTGTAATATGGCACAGTTTTGAAAATATATTTTATTTAGTGGTTGAGTCCGTCAGGGAATGAGTAGACCCAACGTGATGGGATGAGTCAGGATCGCAGTCAATCATTGTATGCATTAATGATTGAATTAGCTTGGGTTTTCTGATAAATGAGTGAGTTGAGCTAGTGATTGAGTCAGAGAATTATTCTGTGAGTTTGTGGGGTAACTTTGTGTGTGACTGATTGAGTTAGTGATGGATTAAGTGTATGAACAAAAAAATAAAAAAAACTTTACTGAGCTATTGAGTGATTTTGGTGAATGAGTGATTGTGGGTGATTGATTGCTTTCGATACATTGAATGATTGATTTATTGATTGAGTGATAGTCAGTGTTGGAGTCATACATTTAATGAGTGATTCAGTGATTGAGGGATTGAGTGAGTGAATGATTGAATCACTGTCTTGAGATAGACAGAATAATTACAAATAAATTAAAAGTAATTAATATGCTAAAAAGTTTGGAAAGTAATTTCTAAAATAGTGCTCAAATAAAAAGTCTTGTGTGTTAGTGCCCAAATAGTGACAACTGTCAACCGGAACCCCAAAAAGTTCAACGTAAAGACAAGAGGAAATAACCCTGAAGATTCAAGACATTTCGGTTAAATTGGAATCATCTCCCCATGACAGAACCTTATTATAAGTTCGACTCAATATAACAGTAAGACTCTGACTTTCTTTCTCACTTCCTTGAGACCAATGATTCTCAATTCTGTAACTCCTGGACAATTTTCCAATTGGAATCTAAGCTGCCCATTTGTTTAAAATATTAATCTTTATAAGCCAACTATATTGCATTTAATCTTACGTTCTTAAATATCAACAAAAGAATGTTGTTGTTGTTGTTTATTGTGAAATATGAAATATGAGACAATTCATTGATCCCAACGCTGCAACAAAATTTGGTCAACACTAATAAGTCCAAACAAAACTCCATATTACTTTGAACTAATACAGCTCACTTTTGATGATAAAAACGGATTCATCATAACTAATCTTGTAGCCTTTGTATATTTCGAAAAGACCAGAACTGGCCTTCGAGGTTGAAACACATTGTCAAACACCCGAAAAAACATACTACATATTTACACATAACAATAACTATCCTTAGAGTATCTTATTTTATATATATCAGACTACAGACGCTCCTTATTTAGGAAGATTATTGCGTTCTACGCTTATCCCTTGTCTGAGTAGTCTTGTATATTATTATTTAAAAAAAACTAAAAATCTATTCCATGCTCGGATGCCTATCGGGAAGAAAGAGTACTTATAAGCATTTGTTCTCGCATAAGGGATTAAGAAAGTGCCTTTGTCGTTTATCTGAGCATTACAACATGTTGTTATTGGGTTGTATTTCTAAATTAGATTTCAACGCCTTATGTATTAGAACTACTTTACTCTTTGCCCTTATGTCCTCTAGTGTTTCTAGGTTTAGTGATGTAACTATTGGTGTTACTCTTGTCAGTAGTGAATATTCGCTAGTAATGAACCTTGCAGCTCTTTTCTGAATTGTTCTAATTCTTCAATGTTTTTCTTTAGTTAATGGGTCCCATACAGACGATGCATATTCTAGTACAGGTCTAGCTAATGTCAGATAACATTAAAGTCTTATGTGCTTATTACATTTGTAAAAATTCCTTTTTATGAAACCTTATGTTTTGTACTTTACTCTTTGCCCTTATGTCCTCTAGTGTTTCTAGGTTTAGTGATGTAACTATTGGTGTTACTCTTGTCAGTAGTGAATATTCGCTAGTAATGAACCTTGCAGCTCTTTTCTGAATTGTTCTAATTCTTCAATGTTTTTCTTTAGTTAATGGGTCCCATACAGACGATGCATATTCTAGTACAGGTCTAGCTAATGTCAGATAACATTAAAGTCTTATGTGCTTATTACATTTGTAAAAATTCCTTTTTATGAAACCTTATGTTTTGTTTGATTTTTTAATTACTTCATCAGTAAATTGATTCCAAGATAATTATCATTCATTGTTACTCCTAAGTACTTTGCATTTTTAGTTTGGGTTAGGTATTTATCGTGAATGAAGTACTTATTTCTTTTATATAATCAGGTCCATTTAAAGGCCTAACAGGTAAAGTAGATTCGACCTATGTCATCCAGCATTGCAATCATGTCACCAGCAGAGAACATTTCTAAAAAAAATGTCACGCCTCTTACTTTTGTAACAATGTGAAGCCTCAGTGGAGTTTGGCTGATATATTTTTTTTTATATTTAATTTTTCTCTAGAGATAGATATGAGTCGACATTTTTAATCATTGTGAACTTAATGCGTGGAACCCTGCAGCTAAAACATTTTAAGAGCTTAACATGATGTTTGCTAAATAGTGTTATGCTTAGATTTGAGGTAAGTTCATAAGTTGATCTCGTACACGACGCCACGAGGGCTCTGTAGTCTGAGAGAGGAGTGTGGGGGGGGGATGAGGGAGGGGTTGGGATAAAAGGGTAGGTGGCGGGTTCAAAAAGTTTATGGATATGAAATCCTAAGAGAGGGAATTAACTCGCAACCACAGGTAATATATATACAGATTACCTGGCCTTGGAGCTGACATAAAAAAAAGAAATTTGAGTTTGTGACATCAGCCATTCTATTGTATGAAAGGTTTGACTGTGATATTTTGTTATACCAAGCGTGGACTTTGGCAGATATCAAACTAGTGGGCCAATTCTATAGGGTGCTCTAAGAACATTTTAATTTCGGGGGTTGGGGTGAGGTAGGCGCACCACGTTTTTATAAACATAAATAGTATTTACAACAAAAAAACTAAGCCATTCCTGATCATGACAGACCATGATGAGTAGCGTTTTTATCCTTGTTAAGAAATTTATTCTTAAAAAAAATAAAACAAAGCTACACAAAGAGAATAAGAGTTTCAACATCAGAAACATTGATACAATTTGAATTCATCCTACTGATTCATTACATAGTTACTCATAGTACGAAATTAAGACTTCGTCAGCTCGTATATTAGCGAATTTCCCCAGAGTAATTTATCGGAAAAAGCCAAAAATTTGTTACAACCCAAAACAATTGAGAATCACTGATGAGACATTTCAAGTCGGTCAAAATAACAGGGGATATTTTTGTTTTCAACTGCTGGCTCTATTTATTACAGCTAAGACGGTTTTATTATTTTAAAAATATTAAAAGTCTATTTACAATGACATAACAGTTTTGAAATAGTGTTCTGTTTAGTAAAAAAAGATAAAAATTAGATGAGTTTTCATCTTTAAGAATTTTTTTTTTAAGAAGAATGAAATTTAAGTTTATTTTTCTAGCTTGTAGAATGTTGATCACTACGTCTTTTCTTGCGCCTGTCAAACACAATAAATACTACTCTAAATGTTACTATATATAAACGGCCCCTTCTTTTTAATGTCCATCATATCCCACTCCCCTTATGTTAATCTCACCAACGAAACTACTAGCGGAGTCTTGACATATCAAGTGAACACTGAAATGAAAGGCTAATTTCAACGAAACTACTAGCGGAGTGTTGACATATCAAGTGAACACTGAAATAAAAGGCTAATTTCAACGAAACTACTAGCGGAGTGTTGACATATCAAGTGAACACTGAAATGAAAGGCTAATTTCAACGAAACTACTAGCGGAGTGTTGACATATCAAGTGAACACTGAAATGAAAGGCTAATTTCAACGAAACATTTCCCCCTAAAGGTGTGAAGTAAGCAATCCTATCGGATAGGCTTAATGGTACTGTGTCAATTAAAGAACTTGGATTTTACTGGATTTCAGCCGTTAGAAAAAGAAATCGAATGCTGTTGTAAAAAAAAAAAAATATCTCAAAAACAATGTTACAACCAATGCGAAATAGAGTGTGAAGTTGTTTTTTTAAATACTGGATGTTACTTACGCCATAAGTTCAACAATGCTATCTGGAAGACAGAATTTGGAAAACACACTTTGGAAGATTTATTTGAAGACATGTATTGGAAGGCACATTTTAGAACACACACGTTGCAAGCAGTGGCGTAGCCAGGATTGCCGGATGGGAGGGAGGTTGCAAATAGAGCGAAGAAGGAGTAGAAGAGGTGCAAAAAGGGGAGGGGAAAACTTTGTAATGTGTGGAAGAACTAATGCACGGTAGAGACATTTTTTTAAGAGCTGTATAGATGCACAACTTCAACTTAGACTTAAAAAAACCTAATATTTTTAGTCTAATTATTAATAGTTCCGACGTAAAAGTTAAATTGATGAAATATTTAAAACTTTTAAATTATTATTTTTTTCAATGGTTGGAAGACAGACGTTGGCTGACAGACGTTAAAAGACAGACGTTGGAAGACAGACGATTGAAGACAGACGTTGGAAGACAGACGTTGGAAGACATTATTATGTTGAAGCCACATGTTGAAAGACACATGACATTTTGGAAGACAGATGCTGGAAAATATGCTATTGATTCTGGAGCAATAAATATAAAGTATAGATATAAAACATACACAAAATGTAAATAACAATTTTTTTTTTTTGTAATTTCTATGGGGAAAAACTAACGCAACAAAATCAAAATTTCTCTTGAGAATTCATTCGCCATATCTGATTGTAATCTATGACAGACACATCACAGAATCGGAGTGAGAAATTTCAGTTAACGCAACAACAAAAAAAAGTCTTTGAACTTTACGACACTGATAATAATAATAATAAAAAAGCAATATTTGGCCATATAATTTCATTAATGGATTCGCAGTGTGGGAGATATATTGCGTCTGTTAATAATATTATAAGGATGGAAAGTTTACATTTCTTTTTGAATGAGACAAATTTTAATATGCGATTCCGTTACAGTTTAAAGTAGCAATGTCCACAAAGCACAACAATTACAAGAACACATACAACGTTAGGCGGCTGGTTAGCAAAGTCGACAGCGAGCTCGACTCCCAAGCGCCGCATCAGGGGTTCGACCCTCGGTGCAGGCAGCCATAAATCCACCGCCGACTTGGAGAGAAGATGGGCGCCGCCAAGTCTACCAAGCCCAAGAGAGGACTAATGGACACCCAGTGTCCATTAGCTCCCCCCAACGACCGCCAAGGTTAAGGGACAAAAAGAAGAAGAAGATACAACGTTTAGCCAGCATTGATGCTATTATTCCAAAACATATAATGTTTAAAGATAGTTGTTTGAATATGACAGAGTCTATTTCACTATTAAAAGCTTTATAAAAAACAAGCTAAACTCCACGGCGTAGCCCGGGAAAAATTAAACAGGCATGTATAAGCTACGGATAAAAATGTACATACTACAATGAACAGTAAGCTATAGATCTAATACTTAAACAATTTTTTGTATACTGAATACAGTTAGAAAAGTAATTTAAAATATATATTGTAATCGGGTTAAAAATAGGCAAGTCTTTTTATTTAACAAAAAGCTAAATTGTGTTGCCCGTGGATTTACAATATTTTTGTAAAAGTAATATTAATTGAAATAAAATATATTTAGAAAAAAAAAGGTACAGATTAACTGGAGAATCGAACACGGATCCACCGCATGGCAGTCCGATACGTTATCCAGTCAGCTAGTGAGGACACATGTGCTAGTCTAATTGCAAAGGTAAAAAATGAAGCAATAAGGTCACGTGCCTTTAAATAAACCAATTTGATTGGTTAAACACACACACAGAGCTATATATATATAGATATATATATGCATACATATATATATATATATAGAGAGAGATTATTTTGACGAAAGACAAAATTGTCCTCTTAGAAAGTAAACATTAATTTGCCACATTAATGTAATAATTCAAAAGGAACTAGCTGTGCACCCTAGGCTAGAAGGTCAATTCTGATTCATTTCTGGGAAAAAAACAAAAAAATTATCCATCTCTCCGTCAGAAACTTGATGGACGGGAGCTGTACCGTATCGAGTTTTTGATGAATGGGGGCGGACTGGGTGCTTAGTAATTCTATTAGTTGTTTAGCAATAAATACAATAACACAATTCTGTATTGACAGAGTTTTTCGAAAGTGTTGTTTTTTTTAGTGTTATATTGATTGCAGAAATGACGCAGTATACAATATATAATATACAAGTATCAATATAGCGACTTCACTCTACAAACTTTCAAACTGAACTAACTTTAAGGAGGTGGGGACTTTACAAAGAAAACTATCATCGAAGATTCTACAGGGTCTTAATACGCATTTTAACCTCTTTCTCTATAAAATACTGCGATCCAGAATCCTCCAATTTCCCAGGGGTTGGACGAATTATTTTATTTAAACTGCCCTCAGGGCACAAAGGTCAAACCTTGGTCGCCTTGGACTCTAATACGCACTTGTTAAGAGGTCAATGCCTTACTACATCATTCCTCTATGACCGATATTCGTAACAATATATATATATATATATAAAGTAGATTGTGTAGGTCGGTTCAACCAATAATTTTAGTTAATTTAAAGACACGTACTATACTTTTGCGGTTTCACTTCTGACATGTGTCTTCGCTAGCTAAGTGGTCAACATATTAGACTGACGTGACGTCGTTAATCTTTACCTTTTATCTACAATTTTTTTAATTTCAATTAATATTCAATACACATTTTTTTTTTAAAAGATTCACTCTACTTTCAGCTTTTGGTTTAGCTTATACATGTGAACAGATTTTGTCGCACATGAAAGCTGTTTTAAGCATACAAAGAGGTCACTTACACTTGACCATCCAGAAGTAACTAAATGTGTACCTGACATTGAACTGTTAGCGAAAGGCATTCAAAGAAAAGGCGCTCATTAATGAATACAAATTACATTTAAAATAGTTTTTATGCTCGTCTTCTTTAATTAAGCATAAAAATAGCCTAATGAATTTTAAAAAGATTTGTTTTATCATTGAAAAAATATAAGAGGCTTATATACAATTATGTAATTGTTGTTTTTGTACATATTAAAATTTTTTTTAACTTCTTAAATTGACTAAATTAATGCAGGATATTTTTTTTTTACAACTGTTTGACGTAAAGTAATTGTACAACTCCAATTACTATATAGTTGAAATAAAAATATAGAAATATAAATATTAGTTATAATACAAGACATAACTTGTTTACTTGTTTGGCATGAACATAGACTCAAATTTGGAAACTTTCATTTAATTAATGGGAGATAATTAACCCGTTTTTATTTGCGTTAATATTTCTAAATGTTTTCTATTTTTCTTTTATAAAAACAATCTTATAAATTAGATCTATATCAATAAAATTACAAATAATAAAATATAGTTGAAATTAATATAAATATTATATGACTGGAAAATTAATATGTACACATGTAGACATTACATCAACTACTTACTACGTATGATAACTTCACAAATCTACCTGCCTTATTGTAATTGTAAATATCGCCCGATGAATATAACTAAAAAATCTCAGACCGAAATAAAAATAAAAGGAACGTTTATCAGGTGCCCAGGTGCTATAATTATATCTTTACACTGTTAATACACTTTTAGAAATTGACAATTAGAGTGAAAGTTTAGTAATTCGTTTTTTTATCTGTAATAAATGAAAAACAAAACGAAAGATGATAATCATAGACTTGTTAATTTTTTGAATTAAATATAAAACGCCTAATGTTTTTTTTTATAAAAGTTCCTTTGCTATTGGCCTTGTTCTTACTACGGCGCTAAATACATTGTCTTATAACAATATATAAAAATATAGAAGAGCGGGTTTACTTTCAGGCTGTTTGCACGCTGAATGATTTACAAATCGTAGCCTAGCACACTATTTTCAAAAGGTTGCCAACCCCTGCTCTCTAATTTAGAATTATAACACAATAATAACCTGTTGCAATTATCGATAAACGTAAGGACAAAAACATTTTCCTTATGCGAGAACCAATGCATATAAGTACTCTTTCTTCCCTAATGGCATCCGATCATGAAATGGGTTGCCTTAACAAACGAAGAAAACCAGTAACTAATATCATTCAGACCACTAATAAAAATGCAGGTCTAGACTCAGACCACGGATGCGCGTAGGACGCAATTATCTTCTTAAGAGAAGAAGCGTCTGTAATATATAAAATAAGAAACAGGGAGACCAGAACCCTGAAAAAAGTACATATTCATGAAGGTGAACATTCAGAAACATTGAAGGGCCAAATTTCATTAGTATCCATGAGTGCTAAAGAAGAGGCAGCATTTCGCTGCATTTGGCCCATACGCGCGAATCCGGGGCGATCACTGCCTCTTGAGACGCTTTACTTTGAACAACACCATTACTCACCTCCCCTAGTTTTTTTCTTGAAAAGGTTCCACTGTTTTCTTAAAGGACCCCCCCTCTTCAGTTTTAACAAGAAAACCATACTAAGTTTACCATCATGTAATTAAATAATTGATTTACTACTGCAAATGAAACGTACAGAAAAATATCTGTGTCGGTAATCTCAAATATATCTCCATACTCCTTACTCCTATGAATTGTTCTAAAAATAATCTTAGCGCATAATTTTTTTTTCTAGCTTTGCGCCGAAAAACTATAAAAAGTTGCACAGGCATTTTTAACGCGAAATCAAAATATTTCTTATACTTTTCTTTTAAGAAATGAATATTGTCATAAGTGTAGTATTATTAAGTTGTTTTAACTGAAAATTTGATAGGATGTATTGTTAGGCGTCCAAATTTCAGCTCGATCGGACCACGGGAAGTGGTCGAAAAATCGAAGCCAATTTTTGCACCATTGCAGACATTGTAACTTAAAATAAAGGGAGTAGAAAAGGAGAATGGGCGGAGGGTTGTATAGATACTAGTTAGCCCGTGGGCAGATTCTGTCCAAACTAAAGCTACGTATATATAAAAAAAGAAACGCAAACGGGAAATCAATAATATAACACTTTATAATATCCACCTACTAAAACAATAGACTACAAGGGTACACAAAGCGAAATTATAGGTTAACTATACCATAATACGTTAATAAAAAAAAACACAATAACTATTCTTTTAAAATTCCCCTACATTTAGAATTTTAATCCAAATTAACTGATAATTGATGAAAATGGTCTATGTTGATTATATTTAAGATAAAAAAAGGCATCATTTACTCCTTATGCAACTCCAAGAGAAATTTACAAATGCCATCTGTCTTTAAGAGCGGACTTCGTGCATGAAAATTGTTGCCTGATCTAGTTAATTAAAGAAAAAATACTTATTGAAACAATACTATGATTGCACAGAGATTTATAGCTGCGTTAGATATTATACCAAAACATATATTTATCACAGAAGTATTCTCTCTATATACACACATTTAACCCTTACAGTCCCGGGCGCGTATATATCGGGACTGAAGGTAGCATAGATAGAAAGTAGGTCGGTACAGGAAGGGTTAACTCTATTGACATTTATCTGATGTTTGAAAAGAAAACAAAATTAACCCTTCCCGTACCGACCTACTTCTATCTATGCTGCCTTCAGTTCCGCTATATACGCGCCCGGGACTGTAAGGGTTAAATAACTTTTCTATGTATTTCCATCTTGTCCAACATATTAGTTTATGAAGTCTGTTGTGTCAGTAATAAGTCACATATTTCTCTTCGTGTTGGCTCTCTGTTAATGACCAGATCACGACCCTTTCAAAGCACAGTAATGAGAAATCCATCACTGTCCACTACACTTTACCGCTGCTGGTCACCAGAGAGGTCATCTTATTAGTCCACGGGACGGTCAAATCGGCCGCTTTGACATCCAGGTCTCTCTGGAGGCTCTCAAACTGTAAGTGCCTTAAATACAAATGTAAGGGCAAAAGTCTAGCAATGTTTTTTTTTCTTTTACTGAAAACATTTGTCTGTTTCGATTTTTCAAAAAAGAATACAATAATTCAATCGAAATCAAGAACACTCATATTCAAACCAATATGTCGATTTTATGGAATACAAGCTACATTGCCCGGCGTTGCCCGGGTGAAAAAAAAAACAGGACTGTATAAGGTGCAGATAAAAATTGTATAAGTACAATTAAAAGGAAGCTATAAATGTAATATTAAAATATCTATTTTTTTACTGAAGACTTTTAGGAAAGTAATTTAAAATAAATATTGTAATCGGGTAAAAAAATAGGCATGTATTTTTATTTTTAAAAAATCAAAATTGCCCGTATATTTACAATGTCTTTTGTTTTTAAAAGTTTGAAAAAAAAATTGTAGAAAACAAAAGGTATAGACTAACTGGAGATTCGAACCCGGGTCGCCGCATAGCAGTCCGCTACGTTAACCACTGAGCTAACTAAGACACATGTTCAATGTGAAAAAATTATTACATACTATATAGGCCTAAATAGGTCAGTGACACAAACTCACGTGATTTCAAATTGACCAATGGGGATCCGTATGGGGACAAACAGTCTCATTTTATATATATAGATAGCTCGTTGAAAGTTCTTTAAAAACTCCTTATCTTGGTTTTATTGACTTGGGGTCTATCACTGATTTATATATTATGAATGAATACATTATTGTTTTATTACTAATTGGAATACGTTCATAACTATATATTAAAAAGAAGTTATAACCACATTTATTTGTTAAAATGACAAGGGCATGAGGAGTAGTTGTGTAGTTCTATGTTAGCTGGCAGCTGAAAATCAGTGCCCTCACATAAGGATGGGTGATGGGGGGGGGGCAGAGGGGCATATGCCCGGCGACGACACTTCTAGGGGTGGCAAATATAGTCTAAACATAGCACTAAACAAAGCAGTTACAGTATGCAAGGGGGCGTCGCTGAAACTTTTGCCATGGGTAGCTACATAGACTTGTGAGGGCTCTGAGCGCTAAACAAATAGAATTATTAAGATGATCATTAATTTACCAACAACAGAAGTCTGGAAACGTGTTAAAAGAATAATTTTAATGACATTACAATTCAATACAAAACCAATGTTTTAAAAGTAATTTTGTGAGTGTATATCAAAGAGCAGAATGGAAGTCAGGTTTTCCATCACGGACCTTGAGAATCTCAAGCATTGAAGAAGCAGATTTCACAATTCTCATTGGATATTCTGTGGCCACCACGAGAATCTCAAGCATTGAAGAAGCAGATTTCACAATTCTCATTGGATATTCTGTGGCCACCACGAGAATCTCAAGCATTGAAGAAGCAGATTTCACAATTCTCATTGGATATTCTGTGGCCACCACGAGAATCTCAAGCATTGAAGAAGCAGATTTCACAATTCTCATTGGATATTCTGTGGCCACCACGAGAATCTCAAGCATTGAAGAAGCAGATTTCACAATTCTCATTGGATATTCTGTGGCCACCACGAGAATCTCAAGCATTGAAGAAGCAGATTTCACAATTCTCATTGGATATTCTGTGGCCACCACGAGAATCTCAAGCATTGAAGAAGCAGATTTCACAATTCTCATTGGATATTCTGTGGCCACCACGAGAATCTCAAGCATTGAAGAAGCAGATTTCACAATTCTCATTGGATATTCTGTGGCCACCACGAGAATCTCAAGCATTGAAGAAGCAGATTTCACAATTCTCATTGGATATTCTGTGGCCACCACGAGAATCTCAAGCATTGAAGAAGCAGATTTCACAATTCTCATTGGATATTCTGTGGCCACCACGAGAATCTCAAGCATTGAAGAAGCAGATTTCACAATTCTCATTGGATATTCTGTGGCCACCACGAGAATCTCAAGCATTGAAGAAGCAGATTTCACAATTCTCATTGGATATTCTGTGGCCACCACGAGAATCTCAAGCATTGAAGAAGCAGATTTCACAATTCTCATTGGATATTCTGTGGCCACCACGAGAATCTCAAGCATTGAAGAAGCAGATTTCACAATTCTCATTGGATATTCTGTGGCCACCACGAGAATCTCAAGCATTGAAGAAGCAGATTTCACAATTCTCATTGGATATTCTGTGGCCACCACGAGAATCTCAAGCATTGAAGAAGCAGATTTCACAATTCTCATTGGATATTCTGTGGCCACCACGAGAATCTCAAGCATTGAAGAAGCAGATTTCACAATTCTCATTGGATATTCTGTGGCCACCACGAGAATCTCAAGCATTGAAGAAGCAGATTTCACAATTCTCATTGGATATTCTGTGGCCACCACGAGAATCTCAAGCATTGAAGAAGCAGATTTCACAATTCTCATTGGATATTCTGTGGCCACCACGAGAATCTCAAGCATTGAAGAAGCAGATTTCACAATTCTCATTGGATATTCTGTGGCCACCACGAGAATCTCAAGCATTGAAGAAGCAGATTTCACAATTCTCATTGGATATTCTGTGGCCACCACGAGTTCAAGCCCTAATAACTTTTCTCCAACTGATGACAAGTTGTCCTTAACAATAAATCAAAAACTACGCTCGGTAAAAAACGTTCAAATTTGGATTTGAGCCTAACACAAAGAGCAAGACACCAAACGCCCTGTCTATAGGCCACCGAAAATGGAGTACTCCATTAACGTTCAGTTAATCTATTTTTGATATATCAATGCCCCCCGATTAACTTTATTTTGCAAATACTTAGAGTGGCTATTGTTATATAATCATATAAGAAAGCGTGGATCTTGTCATAATTATCACATCATTATCTTTTTCAACAAAGGAAAAATAAATATGCACAATACAAAAGAAAAAATCAAAATCCATATTTTCATATATTAGACTTTTGTTTCGTTTTCACCAATGAAGGCATAAATAACATTAGCTTAAGTCAAACTTTTTATATATCTTTATATTTTATTATAATCCCATCAAGACAATAGAATTTAAAAAAAAATTGTCACATACAAAGCTCTATTATGGTGTTTACTTTTCATTTCCCTCTGTGTTAAAGGATTACTAGATCTGATTATTATAATTATTTGATTCATCGATGTAGATCAGTTGTACGATTTACCTAGAAAGCTCAGTCGAAGTCTAGCTTAATTAAGCTCTGCCATTGGGAGGGGCTAAATGCATTAGACATATGAAAAAAAAAGATTCATTTATGGCATTCAGATAGTTCAGCATTGTTATATCCAGTTAAAAAAAAATGATAAATGAGTTATAGATACAATGCATTAATCATTCTTTCAATACAATCTATGTTTTTTCTCTTTAGCAATTATAATGTGTACATTTTTAATTTATCACACATTGCAAGTTTTACACACCACGATAAGAACTATACTTAACCAAAAATTGTCAAAGTATAACTGTCATATAAAAAGCCTTCAAGCGGTGTGACATACTCACAATGGTAGACGCTGATTCGATGGAAAATAGTGAGATGGACGTGTCATGTTCACGGTGAGGCCAGAAAAAAGACACCCAAAGTTATAACCTTCAGTAAGGAACCAAAAATATTGGGGAAAGGAGGAGAGGACACCCGAGGATCACCAGGACGCCCAAGGATCACCAAGACGCTCCAGGATCAACAGGACGCCCCAAGATCACCTGGATGGGCAACCTGCAAGAAAGATCTACAGTCCGTCGGACTAGATTGGGATGAGAGGTTGGCTTCAGACAGATAACTCTGGAAAATGTTGACCGTGCCATCCGGCGTACAGGAGAAAAACTGACCATATATTATTACTTGTATGAACTAATTGTCACTTCATGTAATTTTTACGCATGTTAAAAAAAAGATACGGTGTGAGTGAAACAAATACTATTTCCACATAATAATACGTAATTATAAAAATGCACGCAATGACAATTTTTATTAGCAGTGACTTTAAATGACATGGAGATGTGGCATGACATCGATGGCATCATCAGTGGATAAGCTGGTGCTTGCTGGTAAATATTGCAAAAACAAAAATAGTGATAATATAGAAAGTGATATGTTTACATGTTTGATTTAAAATACACACACAAATTATACGTATATATATATATATAATGCAATGGTCATTTATAGTTTGGTCATTTATAATGTACACATGTATATTATATGTATTACATGTATATTCACATTTTTAAAATATTGTCATTATGTTTTCTCGAAAAACTAATTACGTATAATATATAGAGAGCTGATTGTGTTAAGTGCATGGAGGCATTTAACAAAGACAGTATATAATTAAAAAACAGAACAACATTAAACTGCTTTTCAGTTCACAGTTAAAGATACATTTCTTTTAAGGATGCATGCGGCCCGAGTTCAGCAAATCTGACATGCTGGGTCCACAGAATTGATATAGATTTTGTGGCCATCTTCTGAAGAACCCGGAAAAAACTCACACGTACATTCACACTGACAACAATGCACGGTTTTCCTTGCTCTATAGTAACTATATACAAACAGGATTAATATCAAGCTTCTCGTTTGTGTATTAGGTTCTAGTCTTTGTGACTTTCTACAGACAGAGCTGGGAACTCTTGGACTAGACGTTTACTCCCTACCAGTGTCACTTCCATCATTCGTACGTTTGTATATATTATTGTTAACGTCATTTCTCCTGATTTAACTGAAGGCAGAGGTGAACTTTTTTTATTGCATTGACCCTTGGTCTAGCACTGGGAATTACCCATGACCAATGACAGGTCAAACACTTTCGATAAAGGATACCCGCCCCCCCCCCCATTGTCTACCTAAGTAAACACACGAGGAAAACGATATATAGGCGTACAATGCTTCATTTTTTTTTACTACAGTTACACATTTTACAAGTCTTGTTGTTCCTATGAACTAACATGTAGTATGCTAATTTATCAAGATGAACCTGTTGAATTTCCAGACCAGTAGAAACATATTTAGGCCTGCCACTCTTACATCAGAATTCTACCATCGCGAATGTCCCCTTTTAATCATACGTTTAATATAATTTAGTGTTTCCTTAGGAAAAGCAATAATTGTCAATACTATTTATAGCGGATTTGGGAATTCCCTTACTCTTTAAATATGTATACAAATTTCACATACTATTCCCTTGACAATATTATATTTCATTATTCAAGTCAGCAATGACAATAAAAAAAGAGCCACAGAAGGATTCATGGGCAGACTGTTGGCGCTGGATAAAAAGATAAAGAGAAACAACTAAATCCAAGTAGCGAGTTAATCTTTGACAATAGCAAAAGACGAAAAACACAGAACTATGTTTTAAACTTACCCGTTAACGAACCAAACGCTTGGACTAGAAATACGTGTAAAAAAGATACACAATTGAAACGATACAAGCAATGATGAGGATGAAATAAAAAATAAATAAAAAGGATCTGTGACTCAATAAAAATGCTAACACAATTCATAAAATCGCTATCATACAAAAAATGTAAATTAAATATTTACACAACTGTCTCGCAATCTCACAGATAACTTCTAATGTTCACATTTTAAAACACTCTCTTGCAATGGTCATACTGAAAGTAAAATGAAAGTTTCATATCATATCTCATGTGTTGCAGACGTTCTATCTATACATAATAGAGTTGTACCATACACACATTGTTTTTAAATGATGTGAAGTTGTGTGTTTCTGTGCTTTGTCCAGGCAAATCATTCCAAGTCCAGAATAGTTTTTTGGAATAGAATAAAACAATTTATTTTTCATTGACGTCCTTCCACGTTCTCTGCTTCTGACGAAATGTATTTACTAGATTTCAATGTAGACAGATTGTCTTAAACAACAACAATATCATCCATTCTCTTTGGATGGAAACCGTTAAAGCGAGAAAAGTTGTGTTTTTTTTTGGCTTTGCTGACGTTACTGTCGAAGCCTGGGACTTTTCTACACTTTCTTTCTCTACAATTCTTTGTTTAAAGTCTTCAATAATTGCAACCAGAGCTTAAACAGACAAACACACACACACATACAAAGGTTTGTAAACAAACACAAATATATCATTTTAAGTGACATCATTAGAGAATATAGGGCAAGCACTGACAACTTGATCTAGTGTATCCATTTCTGTGTGAGTAGGATGCTTTTGTTACATTACATTTCATAAGTTAAATCTATCCCTTAGTTACCTCCCCAGCCACTCAGAGACACTACCTAATTTGTTGTGCTATGATGAGCTGCTTTTTCACTGGGAGTTCCGCAAGTCTATTTTTAGTTCTTCTGGGGAATTCGTGAAATTGGTGGAACTACACAAATTGAACATTGACAAGCAACAAATAGGGCGTTTGCAATCCCGTGACAAAAAGCACGTGATTTTTGTTTACTTTGTGTAGTAGTAGTGTACAAGTACAAGGCCGCTGTATTAATAAAGTTTCATATAGGCTCGAGCTTTTTTAAAATGATGTTTTGTGTTTTAAGTGTTATTAAGATTTAAGCTGTATTTTGTCTGTTAAATAAAATAGGCTATTTTATATTATCATAGACATAGATCATAGACGATGTGAGCCTATTAGTGACTTGACTAGATAGCCTATTTACCAACACTATCACTTGGCATCCCTACTTAGCCATTAGCCTAGCCTTACGAAACATTAAAAGTGTAGGCCTATAAAGTGAAATTGAAATTGTAAATAGGTCACATTAATCAATTAATCTACAGTACTACTATTTACCTCCTTATTTTCGAGTAGGATAGCCAATATTCAGATGAGAATTTGGCATGATAAAGAAGTACTTCACCATTTTTGTACACCAATAGTGGCTTCTATTTACAAAAATACGTCACTAAAAAACGTAAGCCACGCCCATTGAGAACGCTCTATAGGAAAACAAAAAGAGCAACAACAACAACAACAAAAAGTAATAAGATTTACAAATGAAACAAATCTAGACGTTGTAATGTACACAGTTAAAGATTTAAAGCCAAACTTTATTTTAATATGACACATTCATTCAACTTTTTCTTGTGTACAACATACAAATAAACCTTAAGACTGGATAGTTAATTAAGAGTAGATGCTTCGCAATGAACAATTTCTTCACACATATTACTTTTCATTTTTGACATTTGTGAAAAAAAAAAAATTATTAGATATAGATATCTAATTCTGCTTGAGAAAAATATGATAATGGTTGATAAAAACAAACAATATTAAAAAAATGTAATCAAGAAATAGCCAAAATATTTTTGTCCCCCTTTTTTTTTTATAAGTTTGTCTTTTATTAGTTTTTTTTTTTTTTTGTGGATTATAGAATTAAAAAATAAAATTTAAAAAAGTTTGTGGTTCCTTAAACGTTTTAGGCCAAGATACTCTTAGAAAACAAGGCTGGTGAAAAAAAGAATGTATAATTTCACATTATGTCTTAATTACGTAGTTACAATACATGTGTAGTCATGATAAGATATAACTTATAGTCACAACAACATGAGAAATTCGTTTAAAAAATAAAAAGACATTAGAATTCGCAAACAGACATTTGTATTCTAAAATAAGACATTAAGTTAAAATAAGACATTGTAGACACGATAAGACATGTGTAGCCATAATAAGACACACGTGGTCACAATAAAAACTTTGTAGACATAAAAATGACATAATTTGAAGTCACAATAAACATAATTATTAAAGATAAGACATGCGTCGTCATAAAAAGATATTTGTATTATTCACCAGTGTGACCTATGCAGGTGTCACGTGACCAGAAGATGACCAATACAAAGGCGCTCTGGTGCTTTGTTTAGAGGCTGGCTGCTATTCTTGTTTTGAAGTGTATATGATGGCCTTGTGCACCGTCTGGTGGCTTAGTGCACAGTATGGTGGCCCTGTGCACTGTATGGTGGCCCTGTGCACTGTTTGGTGGCCCTGTGCACTGAATGGTGGCACTGTGCACTGTATGGTGGCCCTGTGCACTGTATGGTGGCCCTGTGCACTGTATGGTGGCCATGTGCACTGTTTGGTGGCCCTGTGCACTGAATGGTGGCCCTGTGCACTGTATGGTGGCCCTGTGCACTGTATGGTGGCCCTGTGCACTGTATGGTGGCCATGTGCACTGAATTGTGACACTGTGCACTGTATGGTGGCCCTGCGCACTGTATGGTGGCCCTGCGCACTGTATGGTGGCCCTGTGCACTGTATGGTGGACCTGTGCACTGAATGGTGGCCCTGTGCACTGTATGGTGGCCCTGTGCACTGTATGGTGGCCCTGTGCACTGTACCTTGACTCTTGTTACTATGAGTCACATTGCAAACGGTGGCTCGGCAAATCGGCACTGTACGGTATTGCTGATGAGAATGTCATAAACCTACAGCACATTCCTTTTTGAAATACTGCAATTTCCAGATCGTTTCAACAAAATGTTAATAGATAACAGCTCTAATACTTTAGTTGGCGTCATTTTAAGTTCTTAGACTAAATTTTTTAAAAGCATCATTATTTTAAAATCTGAATGACAATTATTACATGGACAGCTCTGCAGAAGCACATTATGTGTTTTAGAAAATCTATTTTTTAAACCGCTGCCACGGACAATAATGGCTTTCGGATGCAAATAATAAATAAATAGCCATTTACAAAAAAAAGTGACAATAACTTCTGAACACTATGAAAATAAAGGGCTAGAGAAGGCTTAAAATATATGGGATTATTTTCTTGAAAAGTCAACGCTTTGTGTTAGCGAAGAGAAATATTATGCTAGGAAATGTATGGTTCTGAAAAATCGACCGAGATTTTGTTTTCTGTTGTTATAAATTCAATACATGTCCGTTTGCTCCCCACCCCCGTAACTACCACAAAGGTCAAGGGTCTGATGATGATGATGATGATATGTTGTTAAATAATATATTTCGGAAATATTCTGAGCACAGTTGTCATTTCCTCCGGATTAGTTCACAATAGTAGTTTTTGTTACTTTACTTAATCCTAAAGTGTTCATAATCCGCCTGAAAGGTGCTTTAGTTGTATATTATGTCACGT
This sequence comes from Anisus vortex, assembly GCA_949126835.1. Taxonomy (NCBI): domain Eukaryota; kingdom Metazoa; phylum Mollusca; class Gastropoda; family Planorbidae; genus Anisus; species Anisus vortex. The sequence continues at coordinate 11,810,058 of OX421494.1, read as the reverse complement.
ATATATAATATGTATAATCACGTCAATAATAAGTAGCCCACACATTAAGAACCATTTTATATCTTCATGGAAGTCTAGTTAATTTTTCTTGCCTACTGTTTCTGCTGCAGTCTTTCCCCCAAACGGGTAACGAACGAGAAATGTATCAATCCGGGCTTAGTACTACATTTCTGCGAAACCCTTCAGATGCGGCGGGTCCCTCTTGATTTGCCATATGAAGATGACCATCAGGCCGATGCAGTTCGTGACCAGATAGAAGCAAAAGATAATCCTGTCGGTGACCAGGCCCACCATTCTCCACTCGTGCACGACCTTGTCCTTCTCTTCCGCCCTGGCTTTCTTCTCTTTGACCTTTTCCAGCATCTCGCGTATAGCTTTGATTTCTTCCAGAACCTGATGATGGGAGTAATACGTTTTTATAAACTTAGCATTTGACTTATTCTAGAACCTGATAAAGGAAGTAATGAGTTTTTATAAACTTAGCATTTGATTTATTCGAGAACCTGATAAAGGAAGTAATGAGTTTTTATAAACTTAGCATTTGATTTCTTCGAGAACCTGATAAAAGAAGTAATGAGTTTTTATTAACTTAGCATTTGATTTATTCGAGAACCTGCTAAAGGAAGTAATGAGTTTTTATAAACTTAGCATTTGATTTATTCGAGAACATGCTAAAGGAAGTAATGAGTTTTTATAAACTTAGCATTTGATTTCTTCGAGAACCTGATAAAAGAAGTAATGAGTTTTTATAAACTTAGCATTTGATTTCTTCGAGAACCTGATGAAGGCGATAATACGTTTTTATAAACTTAGAATTAAGCATAAGATGCGGATCTTAATCCATTTTTAGTTTTGAACTATAAAGTAATGAGCAAGTAGATTTAAGGGAATTAACTATCATGAATACGTCATTAAGAGAAAAAAGAGCCTGTGTTGCAAAATTATGTAAAAAAAAATATTGAAAGTTGTATTTTGTATTGTGCGGTTTTATTGAAGTAGTATCGTGGAAGTTTAAAACTTATAATAATACTATAATTACTGTTACTCTATTGATATGATTACACTATCATTATACGGTGTATTTGTAAAAGTTATTAAACTATATGATCTGTTTTAATAACGGTGTCATCTCAGTATTTGAAAAATAAGGTTGAGTAGGGAGATTATTTAACGTCTATATAATGATAATGCTGTCTAAAAAATTACAACAACAACATAATGACGACCTTTGATAAACCCAGATGAAATTCACAAATAACATTGAGCCTCGTTTTGGAATTGCACCGGAAATAGAGGGGCTTAGAAGCAATTTCCGTTTTGTTTTTCAAATATGTTTGTTATCCATTAGGAGCATTTACAGAATATTATGCATACACAATTTACTTAAATATTGTTAATGCTTTTGCAATTATTGTATTAACACGCATTATCAGACATCAATAAGCTATGTTTAGGCCATTGCCTGTAGTTAATGCCGACTTACAAGATTAAGAATCAAAACGTATTTCTCCCCCGTGGCTAGAGCGCAGCAGTGGGAACATTATGGGTTTAGCAGTAATCTTTTGATGGCCTGTAACTTCACTTCACATAAATCAAAAACTAAAGCCATCTCAACAATACTTTTTTTTTTTTTGTAGTGAAGATATTCCTAAAATTTTGCAATCAATTCACACTCAAATCTCATACATACACACACATATAAACTACATACACTAATAGTATGTACAAATAGTTCCAAACCATGAAAAATCTTAAATATGGATTCAACTGATAAACTCTATATTGAAATATTTCTCTTAATATTCTCTTCAATTTGTTATATGTATACATCTTGTAATAGTTTTCATATCGTATTTAGAATAGCCTCGTTAGTTCATTTAGAGTTTTTATATTCATATAAAATTATGGCGTCGAGATTATTTCTGTAAAATCTGTATGGTTAGTTACTTGTTATGACGTAATAACACTTATTTATGTTTCGGAAGTCTCTACAACTTTCTAGTAGGCATCTTCTTTTGCATTCTGAAAACTTCGGTGATAATCCATTCTAGCACTTTCTGCACGAAAACCTATATAAGCTTGGTTGTTTTCCTTTTGCATAGTATATAGAAGCTATTTATAATTGACCAGTGAAGTTGAATGTTATTATTGTACATAAGTTCAAGCATTAAATTCTTCTTTAAACATTCACCGAGTAGCTTGAGTGTATTATTACACAGCGAACAAGATCACAGACAGACAGACGATAGACAGACAAGGGTTGTGCGTTTCCCGATTTCCCAAACCTTTAGTTTTGTGACCCGGCTATTTTTATACTTCCACTTTGTGACTTACTATCAGTTATATCACATTTACTAACCTTATTGATAACATATTATAAGAGATATAGTTTTCCACCAAATTTTCGAGACTATAGTTATAGTTCTGAACATCAAATCGGGTATAACTATCACAGCCAGTTCAAATCAGTGTGAAACTTACTGTTATAAAGTCTATAGCTATTACATCCCAAATAATCTAAGCCTAGATTTCTAACCTTTTCTTAGTATTTTTTCACAGCCCCTGCTTTTGGGAATCGCTTTACTATAATTTGTAGAAGGTTAGCCTACGTAGAAGGATAGCCTACGTTAGAAATTGATTATCAACTTAGTCTTTCCCGTTGATATCTGCATCATAAACACATATATATTTGATTAATTATATATTTTGTTTGACGGTATTAAATTAGGAGTTACTTCTAAATTCAACTTTCTAGGTTTATTCTACGTTTATTCTAAGTTTATTCACCTGGGCACTTGATTGGCTGTGGGAAAGGTACTCGTCACCGATGGGCGGGAAGGCGAATCCGGGTCCGCCTCTGTTGTCCAGCCCGCCCAGGCTGCCCCCGCGACATTCTCCGACACCGTCCCCGCCTTGCTCCTGCAGGCGCTTCTCGGCGCCATTGTCCAGCAGCCGGACCTGCAGAGAGAGAGAGAGAGAGAGAGAGAGAGAGAGAGAGAGAGAGATATTAGAATCAGCACTTGACCTAGCCGGTCGTCATAGCAACATTTGTTAACCAATGCCAACTTTGTATGTCCAGTCAAAAAACAACACATATTTGTAAGGCCATAATGTCTGGAAAGTAGGGCCTAACAGAAAACCACTCGGCCGAATAACCGTTGTTGTTTTTTTGTTGGAAGTATTAGCCTCGGCAAATAATACGCTTACAAATAAATACAAGCAAACAACAACCATAAAAAAAACATTAAACATAATTATTTCAATACAAGTCAAACGTTGTATGTCATAATCCGGTCCGGATCAGTATTGCTTTAAGTCCTAACTTCTGCTAACGTTGTAAGGAAGTGCACAATTGTGCTTGTGGGGGAATGGGGTTTGTAAAGGAAGGGGGGGGGGAGCGTTGAAAAAATAAGATATTTTGCGAATAAACTGTTGTGTATGATATTACTAGTGAAACAGGCGAGTTGCCGCTGCTGCTCGGTTCGTTCCCGGGATTAAGCATGTGCCATTAAAGATGCTGCGCTCATCAACACAGTCTCTCCTGATAATTCCATGTTTGGATTGTCACATGAAAAAGACTCTTGGTGTACGCTCGTTTGAATCTGTGACGCCTTCACTGTGGAACAGTTTACCTGAGACACTAAAAGACTCTGCGACTAAAGAGTCCTTCAAAAAGAATTTAAAGACATTTCTTTTACACTAAGCTGATCAAGTATTTCTGACACCTCCATCGGCAATAACACAACAACTTGTTTAAAACTATTTTAGAGTGTTATTGTCGTTTCGTTTTTTTGAGCGCGCTTAGCATGCTTTGCATTAGCATGGAGTGAGGCGCTGTATAAAAGACCAATTATTATTATTATTATTATTAAGCAAATAATTTGTCCAATACTCGGATTCAATATTTGGTGAAAATCGCTTGGTCCAAGAATCGGCAACCTATGGCACGCGTTTTAGACTTGGCACGAAGAGCCATCTTCATTGGCACGCGGAAGACTCCTAAAAAAGGATATGGGCGTTTCTCTTCAAGAAAAGAGCAGTTTTACTTTTAGGCTTTGGCATTCTGAATTAATTATGAATCCTATTTTGGCACACTATATCATAAGGTTGCCGACCCATGGTCTAGTCTACTCGTTTAGACAATTCCGGACAATTACATACAAAAATGCAACTAATTCAAATTAATCGGGAAAGCCTCATTATTCTAAGACTTATATTCTAAGACGTTAAAGCTAGCGTATCCCATTTCTATTAGACCAGCGTTTCCTAAATATGTTGTTTTTTCCTTACCGAGACATTTTTATACTTTTCTACTTCTGCTTGTTGACCCACTTTGGGTAAGACAACAAATAAGAGTGACCAGTCGGGATGTATAATGATGTATAATGATGTATTATGATGTATAATGATGTTTAATGATGTTTAATGATATATGATGATGTATAATTATAATGTATAATGATGTATAATTATAATGTATAATGATTTATAATGATGTATAATGATGTATTTTGATGTATAATACTGTATATTGATCTACAATGATGTATAATGATGTATAATGGGTACCTAATATCGGCTTCAATGTCACAAAATGTCCTAAATATGCTTCTTTGAGATCCATCTATAGTTATACGCTATCATACATTCGACCTGTATTTTGTAGCTTTTTGTCCCGGCCGGTAATTTTGCTTTTGCGGTCCGGTTCTTGGTATTTGTCCCGGCAATAGGGACACACAGTTCTAATATTTTCTTCAACTATTTAATGGAAGCAAAGTTTCAAATTTGTTCTTAAATCTTTCCGTGTCGCTCCCCTCTGACGCCCTTCCTTTTTTTTTTATTTCTTTAGTATAGTTTTAGCATTGGAAAATTCTCGAGGGTTGGTTTTCAACAATTGCTTTTATATTTAAATTACTCCATACATATTTTTTTTTCGTAGCTGTTCAAACCCATTTCGGTCTACGCTAAAGGCTCTGTGTTACCAAAGAGTGCTATGCAAATTGTAGCTTGACCTCAATTTGTACAGGAAACGGAAATGCTGTTTTTGTAAACCCCAAAACAAAGGGGGCAGACAACTTGAGAGGAAGGGAAAGAAAAAAATCTAGTAATTGGCACTTTTAACATTCAAGGCATGGAATTAAGGATAGTGTTACATCCAGGGGTTCTAGCTGTGGGGATTATGAATAATTCATGAATTGTTGCCCCAAGTCAAGAGAACTACACACGGCCCATGGAACCCCTTAGCCTTTCTTTTTGTGCAGTTATCCCTCGCCCCTTTAATGTCGTTAAAAGCTCAAGGAGAGAATGGACCCCAACTTCAGAAGCACAAATTGCTGCACAATGCATTAACTTGACTAAAATTTCTACCATTGAACTGAATGTTTAGTTACAACCATGACATATTATACAAAACACAGGTTTTCAATTATATTTTTTTATTCCCTCTATCAAATTAACAACTCTTCATTGTCCATTCTCCAAACTCAAAGAAGAAAAAAGGAAGACAATTATTTTCTTAGCATCTATTCATTTCATGGCTTATTGGTATTGAAACAAACAACTACAACTTGTGTTTGAGAAAATACTTCAGTAGTATTTATTACCCAGTAGGATTTTATAATAACGCAACTTTTTGTATTTCTAAACATACTTTAGTTTCTTGACCGTACCGATATATCCGATAATTTCACATACACATTTTTGGGCTTGCGTTCACATGAAATGCAGTGGATTTTAGTGTTTTTATCTTTATGTGATCTGTATGCATGGATTAGGGTTTTCTTTTCTAAAGTCATATGCATTTGACGAACATCCAACATTTGTATTGCGACATATAGGTTATGGTTTGTTCTTGTGTGTCAAATGTATTTGTCCATTACTTTTTTTTTGGTTTGTTCACAGTTATAAATCAAGTGGTCAATAACAAAAAAGGAATCCCAGGTCTTTACGATTTGTCATATGAGTGCATTAGTCCACAAATATAAACCAAATGCCAAAGGTCGTGAGAGAGATGATTGCCTTAAATGACAGCGCTTATAAATTTGAGCATAAATTAAAGATGCAGGCAAATTATGGATCTGGTAATGGGTAGCATAATGAAACACCCGGATCCCAGGTGTCCATCTGATATAAGTGTTATATATATATATATATATATATATATATATATTATATAAATATATATACATCTGATATAAGATATATATATATATATAGATTATATAAATATATATACATATATTTATTTATTTACACATGTCCGAAAGGGAAAAAAAAGGATGCCGGTCAACGAGTATTAATGAAGTGGTCCCCTCAACTGGTCTAACCTGAGCAAACGATATGTCGGTATAAGGGTACTGTGGTCTGCTGGTGTCCCCACCTACCCGGCCCGCCGTCCAGCGTTTCTTGGGTTGCCCGGTGGACACGACCGGACTGGCCTCCTTCTCAAACAGCTGGTCCCGGACGCAGAGAACCCTGGCCATGAAGTTGATCATGAACTGTGCAGATAGACAAACAAACATATGAGGCAAACATTTGACAAATTAAATGTTGAAATAGTTAGTAAGAATACAGCCGATGATGAAAATAGATTAAACAAACGCAGAATGTACATTTAACATTTTATATCATTATGTAAATATAGTTAAAAGTACTTGCTGTTGAAAATAGAAATAAACAAGAGATGATGACTAAAATATAAAAGATTACATTTACAATGTAGACCAGGGGTCGACCAGGGGTCGACAACCTAAGGCACGCGTGCCACACTTTGCACGCAGAACGATTTTCAGTGGCACGCGAGGGGCCTCGAACAATATTTTTAATGCAAGTGAAAACAACGTAAGTCAGCATAATTAATGGGTGCTGCGTGGCGAACTACAAGGGAATCACACTGTACGTCGACTGTTTTAGTTTAGGAATGTTTTTATTTAAAGCTCTCATAATTAGACTTGCAATCTGTGATTGAATCTAGTGTTAAGATAGTCAATTGTATAGTTTCTCAAGTCTCTTCTAGAAGAAAGTGATACGGAGTAGGCCTATAGGTAAAGTCTTGGATATATTCGTTTCTTGACTGGAAGCAGTTAAGGTGTATCCTTATGAAGCCGATGTTTCTGAATGACATGAAACATGGCGACACTTTTCAATGAGTTAAATTTGCATTTACAAGTACGGGGTCGAAAAGCACTAGAAGTTTTAGACCACTAGAATGGATTTGCATTGAAACTGGACATATCTTGCCGTAAAATCAATATTAAAACATTTAGCTCTTTCCCCAATTGAAGGCAAATTAAGATAGATGAGCATTTTCAGAAATATACTAGTTATATTAAAACAATTAACTCGTTTGGCATCACTAGCATCAAATTTGGAGAATTTAATTGAATGGAAATAATTATTAACCCGTTTTCTTTGCATTAATATTTCTAAATGTTTCTTTTTTGTTTCCTTTTTTTTAAAAAAAGGCTTACAATTTATAGCTTTAAAATGATCAAACTATAACAAATAGTGGAAAATTAAATAAATATTATATGACTTAAGAGTTTATATGTACATTTTTAAACATTACATTAACTACTCAGATTGTATGACTACCCCGTATCTCTTTCCCTCAACAATAATGTAAACACCAAAGCCGAGACCTATCATCTGGAATAAAGTTATATATGAGATTGTACATGTAAAATCTTGAATAAACATATTTGAAAAAAAAAAAAAAAGAAATATAATATCGCAGTTAAAAAAAAAAAAATTAGTGGAATATTGGAATTAAGCGGAAATCTTTGTTATGATGAGATTAAACTTTAAAAAATATAGACCTATTACTAGAATAATATCTTGACTACTAAATTCAAATGTTGATAACCATTAATGTGTAAGTTGAGTAATGTTATTAGCTTTTTACATTACTGATGTACCAGGAGAATGTTGATATGTAAAGGGTAGACAGATGACAGAAAGATTTTGAGAGAAAACAATTAGAAAGGAAATAGAGGGAGAAGTTATAACATAGAATTAGTTACCACTCTCAGGCACTTGGGCACTCTGTTGATGCGGACACCACGGAAGTGCATATTGGCTACAACACAGGCGAGTACTTCAGACAGTGTGATCATAATCATATTCATACAGAAATAGGCCCCTGGAGGAATAGAAATAAAATCAGTGTTTATGAATAATATATAAACACAATAGAGAGAGTTTGAATGTTGCTGAATAACTAGCGAACAATAAGGAGTGTATCCGTGGCTGGAATAACCCATGAACTTTACAACTTTATGGGGGGCAGCGCGCTCGGCTGGCGTACCGAAGGTCCTAGGTTCGAATCCTGGTGAAGGCTCGGATTGGTTCTCGTGTCTGGAGGGTGTCATTGAGTCTATCCAGCTCTGATGGGTATCTGACTTAGGTTGGTTTAAAGTAAAGGCGGCTGGGCATTGTACTGGTCACACAATCCCCTAGTGTGCCGAGGTGTTAACTAATGAACGCTGCTTTACCGGCCCCCATGAATCAATTTGGTCCGACGGGATACTTTACTTCACTACTTTATCCACTGTAAGCGTCTGGATGGATCCTGACTTTGTAACACTTCAAATATATTTATATTTTATGTTTATATATATATAGGCTATATATATATTGGCAGTATACTGTCAAAAGGAATTAACTGTAATTGTTGTAGAAATAAAGAAATATATTTTAATGCATATTTGTTAGTACTAAAACATTATATTTCAAGAACACTGGTTAGAGTAAGTAACAAGGTACAATTTAACACAATAACTTCAGATTTTCAGAATAATTTCAAAATGAATTCGCTTGGAATTGTAAAAAAAACAACACGTTTTTGTCATTTGGTCTATTCTAGTAGCCAATCATTGCTATAATATATTTACTCAGAAAACTATTTGTAAGCCCAAGTAAATGAATACCAACGTCATTATTGACAAACTTGAAAAGCCGTGGAGTGCAAATAGTCTCTGCTGCTGAGAAGTTCTACAGTGAAATCCCTCGAAGACTTAGACCGGGGTCAACCCAAGTCATAGTCGCCAGCATGATCCCATTCCACACAGGGCTGACTGACCGCAACAAAGAAAGTATTTTAACTATCGATTACTGCAAAGTCTCTCTCTCTCTCTCTCTCTCTCTGTCTCTCTCTCTCTCTATCTCTGGTTCCCACCCCTGCTCATTCCACTTCACTTACATTGACAATTTGGCTGGTCCCTGGGGCACGAAGCCCGCTGTGTGAAGGCAGAAAAAGTCCCTCCGCCACCCCTGCCCCCACCCGACCCATCAAGTCCTAATATAGCCATTCAGGCTGAGCCAACCACCCCTGTTATCATTCAATTTACGTTTTAACACGGCCGAGTCCCGGGTTTATAAAGGGGCAACAATAGTCTACGGCAGATTCTGGAGCTATGCCCTAGTAGCGTGGTGCCCTAGCAGCGTGGTGCCTTATAGATCTGAAGACATGACGAGATAACACATGTGAAGTATTAGCACCGGATATTAGACGTTTTATAAGAGCATAACCCAATGCAGTGGTTCTAAATTCAACGTTTCAAGCTACCCTAGTAGTTGTACAAATTCCACAAAATATAGTTTTCTGTTTCCTTTTTTTAAATGTAAGTCTCAAAGTTTCTCCTCTCAAAAGAAATGTTTGTAGAAACGGAAATCAGTGGTAGTTTCTTTCACAAAATATAATAACAGAGAAATTATTTTTTTTTACAAATAGAATATACTGTCTGCTAAACCTTTGTATGCATTATAGAGTTTAATTTATAGTATTGTCTCATTTTATATATTATATTTAAAACTTAAATTGCATAAGAAATTCATTGATAACATCTGTGGGTAATTCTTTTTAGATGAAAACCATGTAACTTTTTAAATGTTCCTTTTTTTTTTTCCACATTGTTATCAAAAGCTACAGTGTCAACACGGCAAACGAAGAGCCACACAGATATGTGCTACACATCAGAAAACACATACGCAGCTAACAAAGAACTACACAGCCAGCCAACAAAGTACTACTACACAACCAACAAAGCCCTACACAGCCATGAAATTAACATCTATCACTAAAATTAACATTCAGGCGATTAGTTTGGTTGTTTCGACGTGAAACTCCGTGAATTCAAACTATTTCTCTTTAAGCATATAACTTAATACTTGACCAATTGTAACAATCAAACAATGTTACTTACCTATTAAAGGTATCGTTGACGCTGCTTTTGGCGTAGACTCCGCTAATAGCAGAAGTAGGACAAAAAATGCCAGAAATATATTCATACCTGGGAAAGATTTAGAAAACGCCCATTGCCTTTTATGATTACACATTGAACAAAAGTAGTCAAATAATAAACAACAACAACAACAACAACACATATACATTACTAAGTCACAATCCCTAGTTTTCAAACGGCGTTATGCTTAAACGTAGACCTATGTAGTATAGAGAGTGGGGATACAATAGTTTAAGTTAACAAAGATGATGTTGAGTTTATGTTTTGTACGTTTATGTATTATATGTTCATACACAGTTTTCTAACCAGTATATTCATTCATGTACTGCGCAACCTTGTTCATGACTCGAGTTCAATGAAGTAATACTGTCTTTTATAGTAGGTGTTACAGCATCCTCATGGCCGAGGCTCTTAACTATGCGTATAGCACTTTAGTGCCCTAAACTTTAGCACACTGCCATTATGACATAGAAGAAAGTTTCATCTCTAGTCTTTTTTCATACATAACTGTTGCTTTAAAGAGCACATTTTCTATGGGCATTTTCAATGTGCCACAACAAACAACTTCGCAAAATCCAAAAATAACTTGTCTTATTTCTGATTATAACAGTATATTAAACTTATCTTCTCAAAGGCTCCTTCTATTCTATACAGACGATTATTGCCTTCTAAGTCTCTCTGTCCTCTAGTGTTTCCGTTTTTATTTAACTATTGGTGTTACATTTTCAATTGTGAATATTCAAATGTAATGATCCTTGCATTCTTTAGAAAATGTATTCTATTTCTTTGTTAACGTTTTCTATAATAAATAAATCCGATAGAAAACACATTCTTATATAGATCTAAGAAGCATTTGAATAGTATGTTCTTGTTACTTAAACATAAACTCCACATGATACTATTTTAAATACACCCAAGACTAATTGGAGCTTCATAAAAAACGTTTTGTAAAAAAAGCTAAATTTGACTGGACCTTTCAAGCTATTTCTGAAAATATACAACAAAATAAAAACAAACAACAAATGAAGCGGGAAAACCAATGGAAGCAATTAGTGTAATTTGACAGACTAGAGGATTTGAGGGGGAATTTTAAAAAAAAAGGAGTTTTGTGGGCGTATGTGTGGGGTGGAGGGGGAAGGGGTAGTGTTTCAGGAGACACATTATTTGAAGAGGAAGATGTGGGCCTTACTAATGGACACAAAATATAGTTCTAATGTTAGAGAACTATAGTAAATATCTTCATTTAGAGATGTACGTTCTAGTTTTAATAATCTAGATATGTGTAGTAGTGGCGTCACTATTATAGACAAACTGTTATGTACGGTATAGAGCGTTCTTAGTGGGCGTGGCTTAGGTTTTTAGTGACGTATTTGTGTAAATAAAGAACCCACTTGAGGTACAAATGTAACGTGGTGAAAGTGAAGAACTTCTTTATCATGCAAAATTCACATCTGAATATTGGCTATCCTACTAAAAATTAAGGAGGTAAATAGTAGTACTGTAGATTAAAATTGATTAATGTGATTAGGCTAGGGCCGGCTAGACCTATTTACACTTTCAATTTCACTTTATAGGCCTACACTTTTAATGTTTCGTAGGCTAGACTACGATGTCAAGTGATAGTGTTGATGAACAGGCTATCTAGTCAAGTCTTTATTAGGCTCACATCGTCTATGATCTATGTCTATGATAATAATAAAATAGCCTATTTTATTTAACATACATAATACAGCTCAAATCTTAATAAGACTTAAAACACAACACATCATTTAAAAAAAGCTCGAGCCTATATGAAACTTTGTTAATACAGCGGCCATTATTACTTTGTACACCATTACAGAAAGTAAACACAAATCACGTGCTTTTTGTCACGTGATTGCAAACGCCCTATAGAGTGCAGTTTAAATTGATCGAGTCCTGCAATACGTACTGTAGAGAGACTCAGAGACGTACATTTCGTAATGAATAAAAAATGGTGGTCATGTGTATAGTGCTACTCTCCATGCTATCAGATTTAACAAGCTCAGTACGCTCTTGTTCACAATAATTGTGAGTTTGATTAAAAGATGAATGGAAATCATGCACCATTTTCTAAGTGTCGTTCAAATCAATGTCATCTTGCTTCCATGAAACTGTTTTAATTATACGTTTTAATTACTTTTTCTTGCTCAGGCGGATTGTAGTGTGACTGACAAAGGCACACTTTGTAGTTCTACTCGTAGGGACACATTTATGTGCCTTTAAAAGCGTATTACAGTTACACTTATTGATTGTTTCTGTGTCTATTGAAAGACACATATTGTTGAGACACTTTTACAGTTTGAACAAGGTGAGACAAACACAACTACTGTAGACGTAACTAGTTTTCAGAAAGAACAGTTTCCAAGTGTCGCAAAAAGCAAAGAAAAAAAAAGAACATTGATTCATAAAAACACCGAGATTTCGAAAACTGCACGCCAAGACCAGACTTGGTTTGAGAGCTGAGATTACTAATACCTTAGAGCCCTGGTTATAAACTCTGTCGTGCATCTGAGCACGTCTTAATCTCCGTAGATGAGCATTGGAAAGTGGTTCACCCGTCCCATCCTTTCGATAGCTAACGAGACGAAGGCACTCCCCGCAAGATGTCTTATTCACAGCACGCCAAGATGAGATAATTGTACTCACCTAGTGTAAGCTTGGCAGGAGACTCTGGCGGTACCCAGAAGATGACCATCGTGAGCAGTGAGAGTAGAGCGCAGGGCATGATGAGGATGAAAGTGTAGAAGGCAACACGTCGTCTCAACACCAGTTTAAACTTCAGGTCTGGGTAAGGCTCCGGGCAGCATGTGTACGTCTTGATGTTTCTGTAACCTGCGAATATACAAGTTGCAGTATAGTTACAGATGGGGCATGGTGGTTGAGCGGCAGCGCGTTCGGCTGGCGTATTGAGGGTCCGGGGTTCGAATTCTGAGGAAGGGTTAGCCTTTTTTAGGTCTCGAAGGAGGGTAAAGTAAAGGCGGTTGGGTATTATGCTGACCACACTTCCCCTAGTACACCGTGACCATTAAAACTGGTGAACGCTGCTTCACCGGCCTTATGATCAATTTGGTCGAACGTGATACTTTACTTTCTACTTGCAGTGTAGTTACAATATAAAACGAACAGTGGTACAAACTTACTTGGTCCTCTTACCCCCCCCCCCCCCCCCATTCCACCTTTCCCACCCACCTCTTTTAGAACCCGCAACCCCGGGTGGAGTTTAGAATATTTACAATAAATTGTCATTTATACATGGATTCAGTTTTTCTATTTCTAATTTTTTTTTACTATTATAAATTTATTAGGGCTGTGGTCGAGTACCACATTGCCAGTGACCATTCATTTAAACGCACGGAGCTTCATGGTCATCAATTATATTGTTTGCAGGCGCCCCCAAGGCAAGCCCAGGGAAGAGCCGCTTATCCTCAGTGTACAAAGGTTGCTGGCAATAAGATCCTCTTCGGGAACTTATTCATCACTAGAGATTGGACATCCGGGCATCTTTAACATCACTTCTCTCTTTCTCTCTCTCTCTCTCTCTCTCTCTCTCTCTCTCTCACACACACACACAGTTTTAATTGTTGAAATAAATACATATTAATTTACTGTGCAACGTTTTAGATTATTTAATTTAGTAGATTCTTGATGGCGCCCCTTATCAAAAGGCACCATGTAAAACTTGTCGCCGGTACCTTAAGCCGGCACAACGTATAGTGATTTTTTAAAATGTGTATCAATAACGCTAATGCACTCACTTTCAACTTACCAGAATTTTCTATAATGGTCCATTCATTGTTCTCTATATAATCCATCAAGTCAAAGCTTTGTCTATCTGTGCAAAGAAGAAAATACAGTGTATCATTACAATATATTGAATAGATCAGGGGTCGGCAACCTACGGCTCGTGCGCCAAACTTGGCACGCAGAGCAATTGTCAATGGCACGCTAAAGACCTCCAAAAAAAGCAATTCAAGTTTCTTTCACAAAAAAAGGGCCGGGTGATTTTGGAGGCCTTTGGCACGCTAAATGCTTTATAAATTCTAGTTTTTCACGCTATTATGAAAAGGTTTCCGACCCCTGCATTAGATCATGACAAAACAGACATCATAGAGCACTTTTCAGTGTTTTTTTGAAAATTTCTGAAATTTATATACATATTTACCTGGTATAAAGTGTATATCAAGTTTGAAGCCCTTGTCCTTACCTGGCATAAAGTGTATTTCAAGTTTGAAGCCCTTGTCCTTACCTGACATAAAGTGTATATCAAGTTTGAAGCCGTTGTCCTTACCTGGCATAAAGGGAATATCAAGTTTGACGCCGTCGATTCACTTACCTGGCATAAAGTGTGTCACAATTCTGGATTTAATAGTGACTATTAGCACTTAGATAGATAGCTGTGTATAACTAGAACCTTAGATTAGCTTAAGTTTAGCTAGAATAGAGAGAAGGTTAGTCTGACGTCACTATCTTCTCCCTCCCTTACGCAATTACATCTCCCCATCACTCTTTCTCACCTGTTTCTCTACCCTTCACTATACTCTTGTACTACGCCCAAATTCAGAGTCTACTGACTAATACGATTCAACTTGGTACTACATCTTGGTTGAATGGGTACGAATGTGTTAGTTAGAATGTATATATTTTATCCTATGCTATATTAATGTATTCATATCATGTCTTAATGTATTTATATCTTGTACTATTTTAACGCATGTGTAGACAGTCATTACTCGATCCCTCACTCACCCCCTCCTCTTCGCGTCCCCGCCACCCCCACCCCCTTTTATATCCCCTCAGCTTAGCGGCACGTTATGCAATTGCTTTGAGACGGTCGTTCCCTGAGCGTTGACCAGAGAACCCAGTTCGCACACATATAACTAATTCTCGTCCGAAACCCCCCCCCCCCAGCCACTTGAGTTAACTACTTAAAATTCTACCAAAGGGAGATAAATTCCCCCACTCAGCATGACGTCTGTTCAATTGTCTTTCATCTAGACCTCTCTTCCCCCCCCCTTTTCCGCCCTCGCAACCCCGACCCCCAATCCATTTTTGGCTCCAATAAGCTTTTCTTATGCAAATGTATATTCAATCTAGCCAATGAGAATAGGATGTAATTAAATGTAAGCCAACCAAATTAACCTTGGGTCAGGTGACTAATGTTCACGGAAAAGCCCGCCCAACTAAACTAGGGCAGATCTCTCCCAGCTCCCGAGCTAGATACATCGTTTTGGTCTAGCTCCCGAATTGTTACTTAGACTTGCAGATACTTAGCCAGTAATCGTAATTTCCTCATTATAGTTACGTAGCCTAAACTTGGATTCCGCAACAACACAGTATATTGAGTGATAGACGTTCCTGTGCATATATCTCAAGCATTATATCTCCCCTGCATGTTAGTATGTATATTTTATCATTGGATATTGAATTTGAATCATAAATAAACACCTGAAACGTAACCAGAGACTTGCTTGCCTAACTTAGAACTGTCTATTTGTGTGTGTTTAACAACATCTGAACGAGCCAGTAGAGAACAAATAAATATTCCAGGTCAACTATAGCATCGGCACCTCATACTCCTAAGACAACCAGCCATTATTACCCCCTCTCAATTGCCACATCGTGACAAAGTGGGACCTCGTGTCCGGGATTATCTGAACTTCAAGCCATTCAGCGCACTGTCAACAGCAACAACCCGAGGACTACGCCGATTCTGAAACCGACCCTGGATGGGGGCTCATCTCTCTACAACACAAAGACTCTAAGCCAGCAACCAGACCCGTCATCCCAACGCCAGCAACCAGATCCATCAACCCATCAAACCAGGCTCGCCACTTTACACAGCCTACGCCACCCCAGCCTACGCTTACGCCACCCCAGCCTACGCCTACGCCACCCCAGCCTACGCTTACGCCACCCCAGCCTACGTCTACGACACCCCAGCCTACGCTTACGCCACCCCAGCCTACGCCTACGTCACCCCAGCCTACGCACCCCAGATACGCCAACCTAAGCCACCCCAGATTCGCCACTCCGAGCAATCTACGCCACCCCAGCCAACTCACCCCATTAAGCCAGGCTCGCCACACTACGCCAGCCTACGTCACCCCAGACACACCAGCAACCAAATTTGCCACCCCATTACGCCAGATTTGCCGCCCCAACCGCCAGGTCGCCACCCTCTGGCCCCGCATCAACGTACCGGCACCCGAGACGTCAGCAGAGAGACCCACCGCCGCCGCATCAGCCTGCCCGACAACTAGAGACCGCCGAGAACCCGACAACTGCCCTGTCAACCTCCCCGTAGGAACCCGCCGTAGTTCCCGGTATCCAAACCCGGGAAAATAGACACTAACATTAAACGCTAATCCAGTCCCGGCACGGGGAAAGAGAATTCCTAACCAGCCCGAAGTTATCTGCACCAACAGCGCCGAGCGCCATATAAACGATAACTTTATGATTGGATATACGTGTGTTAGTGTATGTGTGTAAAATTCTGGAATTGCTGTCTGGTGAGTACCATTTTGAGTTGTATTACGTTAGCTAAACTCTGAACCCCAACACCCCTCCTATATTTTCCTTTCCTATCTCGCTATATCTCTGTCCGCCTCTAGTATCTTAATCTCGCCTCACTCTGTTACTATGGCGGAAGGCGTACTATTGCGTAAGCAGTTGAGAGAAGAGGCCATAGCTATAGGCTACATTGACTCAGACATCACTAAATACGTAGTAGAGCAGGTAGCGGCCCATGAGGCCAAGACAGAGAGACTTAGATTAGAGCAGGTGGCTAGAGAGTAGAGAGCAGAACAATTAGAAAGAGAAGATAGGCTTAGAGTAGAACAATTAGCTAGAGAGGAGAGAGAGAAACATAGGTTAGACGAGGAAGCACGCAGGGCACACGAATTCAGATTAGCTGAATTAGCAGCAAGTGTTAGGGCCCCCGATAACAACGACAACCCAAACTCCCCCTCATCATTTAGTTCAGCCACCCCCAGCCATCCCCTCCCCAGACATGCTTCTCTATGGACCGACGTCCACGACCCCCGTTTAGAACAGTTTGACATCTACCTCCGGCGGTTTAGCGACTGCATGGAGTTGAATGAGGTCCCCCCAGAACTGCATTGTAGGATCCTCGTCTCCACTCTGAGAGGAGAGGACTACGAGGCTTACTGTAAACTGGCCCCAGAAGACAGGGAGTCATGCGCCGCACTGAAGAACGCGCTCTTAAACCGGCACCAGTTGCACGCGTCCCACTACCAGAAAAAGTTTCGGTCGTCCACGCTACGACCAGGGGAGAATTACACCCGATTCGCGGAACGAATACAATCCTACCTTCTTAAGTGGGTTGAGTTGGGAAATATCGAGCAGTCATTTGACGGTATGGTCACCCTCCTAATGACTGAGCAGGTAGAGTCACAAATGACACCTAAACTCAAGGCCTTCCTGATACAACACGGGATCGAAGGGTTACCCTCCTCCCTACAAAGCGCAGATAGATTTCTGCAAGCCAACAAGGTAGAATCGTCCCACCCCCGGGAGAAATCTCTCTCACATCCCGCTTCCCGACAGGAAAATGGGAGATCGACACGGCCACCGGGCCATCTGTCCCGCCCGGGTCACCCACAGTCACCCTGGAATAACTGGGACAACCACCGCACCAACCCTCCCCCACTAATCAGTCACACCAGCTTCCCGTCGTCCCGACCGGGTCCACCCCAACCCAGACCCCCCCCGCCCCCTCAAGACTCCCGACGTGCGGGCCAACCATACCAACCGACCAGGGCACAAACCGGCACCGGGCAAACCCAATCGACTCGACGAGGTAACTCCACTGGGCAACAGCCTAATGCACATACCGGCCCTAATCACTCCCAGAACCCCCCCCCCCCCCCCCCGAGGAGTATACACCATCACCCTTTGCCCTGCGGACACCCCCCGGACGCAAGACCCAGAAACCGACACCCCCCCGCTTACACCCTCCGACAAACCGGAAACCAAGACAGAAAGAAATATAGAGATCAACTCTAAAAGAGCCAGGGCCCTTCTCGACTCAGGATGCCAGATCGATGGGTTCGCTAAGACCTCCTTCGTGAGTCCCTCCGATTACACCGGCGAGTCAATCCAATATAGAGTGGTAACGGGAGAAGTTGAGTCCCTCCCAACCGCAAAAGTTCACATCAAGTCACAACCATACACTGGCACGGCTACCTTAGCAGTCCGAGCCAAATTACCCTTTGACGTCATCCTGGGGGAACGATACGTCAACCTTGCCGATGTCCCCCTCCCTCCCCTAGCCTCAGTGGCAACACGCGCGCACCCTGACCCTGTTCCCCACCCTCTCGAGGAATCCCCCACGGCCCACGAATTCCTGCGGGCCCAACAGGAAGACTCGACCCTGGCCCCACTGTTCGCCAAGGTCGGTCAAAACCCAGACCCCCCGAAACCCCACTCGTTTATTCAAAAAGGGAAACGACTGTTCCGACGGTCCAGCCTCCCTGACGGATCGGTCAGAGACCAGCTCATCATTCCCGGTCCCTACCGTAGACAAGTAATGGAGGCGGCCCACGACTCAACCCTGGGTGGCCACCAAGGGCAAGGGTTTACAATCAACAAAATCACCCATTATTTCCACTGGCCCGGCATGCACAATGAGATCAAACGATTTGTAGCGTCATGCCACCAATGCCAGCTCATGTCCAAGGCCCACCACACTAAACCAGTACCGTTAGGTAAACACCCGGTGACCGACACACCCTTTCAGCGGGTGTCAGTAGACCTCGTCGGGCCACTTTCCATAACACGTAAGAAGAACAGGTTCATACTCTGCGTGATATGTCAGGCCACCAATTGGCCGGAAGCGGTAGCGTTGCCGAAAGAGGACGCGAAACACGTGGCCGAGGCACTGTTTACCATTTTCACGAGAGTGGGGTTTTCCGAAGTCCTACTCTCCGATAACGGGCCCCAATTCAACGGTACACTGATGAGAGAAGCGCTGCACATAATGAACACCACCCACATCCGATCCTCCCCCTACCACCCTCAATGCAATGGGCTAGTCGAACGTTTTAACCAAACTTTAATCGGGCTGTTAAAGAAAACCGTCGATGGCCCTCTGGATGAGTGGGACACACTCCTCCCCACAGCCTTATTCGCATATCGGTCCACCCCCCATTCTACTCTAGGCTACACTCCCTATGAGATGCTATTCGGTTCCCGACCCCGTGGGCCTCTAGAACTCCTCAAGCGCGCCTGGACTAATCCTTCCCCGCATCCCGAAGAACTCTCCGTCCACGCCTACATCAACAACTTAAAGGCTAGGCTTAACACTGTCCACACTATCGCCTCAAAACACTTAGCCAAGGAGAGGGAGAAACAGGAGAAACTATACAATCGGCGGGCCAAAAAACGCTCTCTGGCTCCGGGCGATAAGGCACTACTGCTCCGCCCCTCCTCTTACAACAAACTCCAGTTAGCATGGAGGGGCCCCTACCCAGTTACAAAAAAGCTCTCAGGCACTAACTACCTCATCAAAGTCGGAAACAAAGACAAACTGTTCCACATCAACCTGCTAAAACAATACCTCGAACGCCCACTCGACGATACGCCCCTTGTAGCAACCGCCATCGCGGAAGAAACAGAAGCCGATGACTCACTGACCGCGTTTCCCTTACATAAGGGAGAAACCATGGACGACGTAGGAATCTGTCCCCTCTTAACCCCTGAACAGATCAAAACAGTCAAAAACTTACTTTCCTCACACTCAGATGTGCTAACTGACACCCCAGGACGCACTAACTTAGAGACGTTCACCATGAAAGTCACGGACCCGCGACCCATTACGGTCAAGCCATATGCTATGCCCCACGCCAAACTGGACGTCATTGAGAAAGAAATCAATTATCTGTTAGCCCATAACATCATCGCGAGTTCAACCTCCCCATACAATGCGCCGATAGTATTAGTAAAGAAATCAGACGGATCTCACCGCATGTGCGTAGATTTCCGCCGGTTAAACGCAGTCACTGAATTTCAAGTCGAGCCCATGCCAGACCCTGATTTACTATTTTCAAAACTGAGCAACGCTCAATACTTTTCCAAGTTTGACCTTAGCAAGGGGTTCTTCCAAATAGAAGTGGAAGAGAAGTGCCGCCCTTACCTCGCCTTCACCACCGACCAAGGCCACTTCGAATTCCAAACCGTCCCCTTTGGCCTAAACAATTCCCCCTCCGTGTTCACTCGCATGATGCGAAAACTGATCCAGCCAATTGACCGACCTGGGATCACCCACTTCGTGGATGACATCTTGATAGCCACGCCCACCTGGGCAGAACATGTGGAAACGATAACCGCTCTACTAGCTAGACTCCGCGAAACCGGCCTAACCGCCAGGCCGTCGAAATGCATGGTAGGTTTCAATAAACTGAAATTCTTAGGTCACATGATCGAAAAGAACAAAATAATGCCAGACGAAACCAAAGTAGAGAAAATTAAGTTAGCCCCTCAGCTTACCACCAAATCAGGTATAAGGTCCCTCCTAGGATTAACAGGGTATTACCAAAAGTTCATACCGCAATACAATAGCATCGCGGCCCCTTTAACAGACTTGACGCGGAAAAACCTCCCGGAAAAAGTCACCTGGTCAACAGAATGCCAGCTAGCGTTCGACCAGCTGAAGGCTGCTCTCACTAGTAAACCCATACTCCGTCTGCCTGACCCGACCCGCCCCTACGTATTGAAGTGCGACGCTAGTGGACGCGCCGTCGGCGCGGCCCTGCTACAACCCGACCCGGAGCACGATAATATGCTGTTTCCCGTAGCATATGCCTCGCGTAAACTCAACGCCACCCAGATGAATTACAGTACTTCTGAGCTAGAATGTTGGGCTCTTGTGTTTGGAATTGAGAAGTTCCACGTATACCTATACGGTCGGCATTTTATCCTCCACACAGACCACCAACCCCTCACGTTCCTCGCATGCGCAAAAAACCTAAACAGAAGGTTAATGAGGTACTCCCTCACCCTGTCACAGTACAGCTTCCAGACCATCTACCAGTCCGGGAAGGAACACCATCTCGCAGATTTCCTGTCCCGGTACTCTGACTCAGATCCCGCCCCTGACTCAGGCCCCACCGACACCACTCAAACCCCGGCCTCAGACTCAGTAAATTAGGTATGAATCCACTCTCACGTGTATTCCAAATTGGCCCGGAGGGATGTCACAATTCTGGATTTAATAGTGACTATTAGCACTTAGATAGATAGCAGTGTATAACTAGAACCTTAGATTAGCTTAAGTTTAGCTAGAATAGAGAGAAGGTTAGTCTGACGTCACTATCTTCTCCCTCCCTTACGCAATTACATCTCCCCATCACTCTTTCTCACCTGTTTCTCTACCCTTCACTATACTCTTGTACTACGCCCAAATTCAGAGTCTACTGACTAATACGATTCAACTTGGTACTACATCTTGGTTGAATGGGTACGAATGTGTTAGTTAGAATGTATATATTTTATCCTATGCTATATTAATGTATTCATATCATGTCTTAATGTATTTATATCTTGTACTATTTTAACGCATGTGTAGACAGTCATTACTCGATCCCTCACTCACCCCCTCCTCTTCGCGTCCCCGCCACCCCCACCCCCTTTTATATCCCCTCAGCTTAGCGGCACGTTATGCAATTGCTTTGAGACGGTCGTTCCCTGAGCGTTGACCAGAGAACCCAGTTCGCACACATATAACTAATTCTCGTCCGAAACCCCCCCCCCCCCCAGCCACTTGAGTTAACTACTTAAAATTCTACCAAAGGGAGATAAATTCCCCCACTCAGCATGACGTCTGTTCAATTGTCTTTCATCTAGACTTCTCTTCCCCCCCCCCCTTTTCCGCCCTCGCAACCCCGACCCCCAATCCATTTTTGGCTCCAATAAGCTTTTCTTATGCAAATGTATATTCAATCTAGCCAATGAGAATAGGATGTAATTAAATGTAAGCCAACCAAATTAACCTTGGGTCAGGTGACTAATGTTCACGGAAAAGCCCGCCCAACTAAACTAGGGCAGATCTCTCCCAGCTCCCGAGCTAGATACATCGTTTTGGTCTAGCTCCCGAATTGTTACTTAGACTTGCAGATACTTAGCCAGTAATCGTAATTTCCTCATTATAGTTACGTAGCCTAAACTTGGATTCCGCAACAACACAGTATATTGAGTGATAGACGTTCCTGTGCATATATCTCAAGCATTATATCTCCCCTGCATGTTAGTATGTATATTTCATCATTGGATATTGAATTTGAATCATAAATAAACACCTGAAACGTAACCAGAGACTTGCTTGCCTAACTTAGAACTGTCTATTTGTGTGTGTTTAACAACATCTGAACGAGCCATTAGAGAACAAATAAATATTCCAGGTCAACTATAGCATCGGCACCTCATACTCCTAAGACAACCAGCCATTATTACCCCCTCTCAATTGCCACATCGTGACAAAGTGTATATCAAGTTTGAAGTCGTTGATTCACTTACCGGGTATAAAGTGTATATCAAGTTTGAAACCGTTGATTCACTTACCTGGTATAAAGTGTATATCAAGTTTGAAGCCGTCGATTCACTTACCCGGTATAAAGTGTATATCAAGTTTGAAGCCGTTGATTCACTTACCTGGTATAAAGTGTCTATCAAGTTTGAAGCCGTTGTCCTTACCTGGTATAAAGTGTATATTAAGTTTGAAGCCGTTGTCCTTACCTGGTATAAAGTGTATATCAAGTTTGAAGCCGTTGTACGTCCACGAGCCAAACTTGAGCACGCAGGTCTGCTCGTCAAAGGGAAAGAAGAGTGTGTCGAACGCACAGGAGCTCCGGAGGATGGCCTGCGGCATCCACAGCACGGATCCGTCGTGCTTGACCACCACAAGTGCGTTACGCTGCTCCTTGAGTCGGTCATCGGCGCTAAAAATTGAAGTGGGTAGGCCGGGATGGGGCGTTGAGGATGGCGAGTGTGGGACAAAGGGTAGAGAAAATAAAAAGGGCAAGCATTAGTAAGGATTAGGAAGACACAACGTTAAAGTAGAGGAACCATTTTGTTTCACGTCACTCTGGACAAAACTAGAATAAGTAATCGGTGAACATGTCTGGAATAATTCATTTGGACAAAACGAGGGTCTTAAGAGATGGACAACTTTTTTCAATGTACAATAATAGAAAACGAGTAAGAATATCGAAGAATATCGATTGCTATGACCGGAAGTCAACATTAGACTTCCGGTCATGATATCGAGGCTGCACTAAGCCGACGTATAATAGGTGGATTACGTTATCAGCGGTTATAATGCCAAAAGCCTAAATCTGTTAGCTGGGCCATATATTATATCGATCTGTCCTATTGTTTTGTAACTCTAAATCTTCTTCTGATCAATTTGTGTCGACGTCTTATATCCACAAACCCCACAGTATAAAAGTCTTACCCAAAACCCATTTTCTTGCGTAGACGCTATTTTCCTCTTTTTTTTTCTACATAATTTTTTTAAGGTGTCTGCTGCAGTTAACATGATTCTATCAGATCCAGAAATGTCTGCATTCAGACAAAGTACAATGCCATGAACACTTCTGGAAATAACCCCGCCACATCTCACACCCAGACATCCACTGGCGCCCACAATGCAGCCACATTGGTATTCCACACCACGGCCCTAGCTCTCCCGCTGGCTCCAGGAACAACGTGCGCCAAACATGAAAATCGTTCCAGGACCGGTAATGGAACATTCCCGCTTGTGGCATTATTAATTCTAGGATTAATTCCGAGGAGCGCGTAGGAAGTGTATAGGGGGCGAGGCTCTATTTTAATTCTTAGGGGAGATATAGTGTGTGTTAGTGTGTGTGTATGTGTGAGTGTGTGTGAAAGAGAGAGAGAGAGAGAGAGAGAGAGGAAGAGATGGAAGGAGGGGGGTAGGGGTGTCGCAGTAAGAAAGACAGTGTTCAGGGGGTAAAACTAGTTTTGGATTTCGGCTTAATATTCTTCAGATAGATTAGTTGATAGCGAATACGTGGAAGTCTAGTGTCTGCAATAAGTACTGACCACAGGAAAGCCCTGGGGGGGGGAAGGGGCGGGGAGTAACGAACATAATATAATGGCTGGACAAGCAGCTGATGGCCAACACAGATTATCTTTGATGACATCAGAAAGTAGACTAATTAATCCACCAATAGATGTCGCAATCATAACTTCTATATAGATAGAATAGCTACACACAACAGTCTAATACCATTTTCATCCAAACATTCTGTTAAAGGAGGAGAATACGTTAAGAATATTATATTCCTTTATAGATTGCAAAGAATAGAAAGCGTGTTTAGTTGGGACATGAATAAAACAAAACATTTAAATGAAAACTTATTCGTAAGTAAAGTACCCGTCGGGACAAATTGCTCATAGGGCCAGTTTCTGTTGCTACGGCACAGGGGGATGTGTGGCCAGCACAATAATGCCCAGCCGCTTTTACTATACCCAAAACTAAATGTCAGGTACCCATCAGAGCTGGGTAGACTCAGGAACACTTTCCAGTTCCGGGAACTAATCCTTGCCTTCACCAGGATTCGAATCCCAGAACCTTCGCAACGCCAGTCGAACGCGCTGTCGCTCGGCCACCATGCCCCTAAACTTATTAGTATTGTTTTCTAATGTTTAAAACCAGGACTGTGTAGAACTGGAATCGAGATAGCATTCAATTAAAAAGAATCGAAGTCGATTTAAAAGAATTACTTATAAAAACACATATATACTATTAGTGAACCAAAATAAGACACCACTAGCCGAATTCTGGAATAATAGAAAAACAAATATGCATATATTTTACAGTTATCTTACAATTTAAAAGCATCATGAATAAGTGTGATTGCAAAAAATGTTTATATGACAAATTGTTTTGAGTTAAAAAAAAATGTTGGCGCAAAAACAGTTCAAGGTGTATAAAATAACCAAAATAAAATAAGAGTTATAAGAGAAACGATTCTCTTTCCCCCCTTTTCCAGACAGTCTGTTTCGCTCTTTGTTAATCTCAGGTCCCATTGATGAAGATATTTTTTGTTCAGCGTCAATACCGACCAATGTAAAAAGTACGCTTCGGACCTAATTGACCATAGCAGGGTTCACCAGTTTATGTGGCCACGGCATACTAGGAGATTGTGTGGCCAGCACAATGCACAGCCTCCTTTACTTTACTCCAACTATGGCCAGGTACCCATCAGAGCTGGGTAGACTCAGGGACACCTTCGAGTCCAGGGAATAATTCCAGAAGCGAATATTATAGTGTCTATAGTGCTTGTTCGACCTATATCAATCATGCAAGCTTTTAAACCAGATTAGCGAATTCTCGCGCTAAACGTTTCAATATTTCTTCCCCGAATTGTCCTTTCTTTCAGATTCTGAGGAAGCCCTGCCTGGCAAATATTTTCTTTTGTTTTTCAACACAGCCGCAGAACTATTGAAGAGACAGATGGACCTAACAGGCAAAGAGAGAGAGAGAGAGAGAGAGAGAGACAGAGAAGAGAGACAGAGAGAGACACAGTGAGATAGGGAGAGAGAGTCTTGAATCAGACAGCTGACTTATGTTTACATCTCTTATTGTTGTAAACCACTGGAGCAGGCCCCCAATGATGATTAAAAAAGAAAACGATGAAGCAGGAGTAAAGTGGGTACTAAACAGCGTGCCCGTGGGTGTGAAATAATCAGGAAGCTATCGTGAGTCAATGTTTATACTAACAGATGGGATTATGTCTTCGGAACCTAAGCATGACTTTCTCTTAAGTAAATGTCCTCATCATCATGTGGGACAGTGGAACATCTGCAGACTCGCTATAATGATATGCGTAGGTAGCGTAAATAGAAGAAACAATAAGACAAGAGAGAAAAGTAAAAAACTATTTGACTGAATATCGTTGTTGTATAATACCGTTGTTGTATAATACCGTTGTTGTATAATACCGTTGTTGTATAATACCGTTGTTGTATAATACAGTTATTGTATAATACAGTTGTTGTATAATACAGTTATTGTATAATACCGTTGTTGTATAATACCGTTGTTGTATAATACCGTTGTTGTATAATACAGTTATTGTATAATACAGTTATTGTATAATACAGTTGTTGTATAATACAGTTATTGTATAATACCGTTATTGTATAATACCGTTGTTGTATAATACAGTTGTTGTATAATACCGTTGTTGTATAATACCGTTGTTGTATAATACAGTTATTGTATAATACAGTTGTTGTATAATACAGTTATTGTATAATACCGTTGTTGTATAATACCGTTGTTGTATAATACCGTTGTTGTATAATACAGTTGTTGTATAATACCGTTGTTGTATAATACCGTTGTTGTATAATACCGTTGTTGTATAATACAGTTATTGTATAATACCGTTGTTGTATAATACCGTTGTTGTATAATACCGTTGTTGTATAATACAGTTATTGTATAATACCGTTGTTGTATAATACAGTTGTGGTATAATACAGTTATTGTATAATACCGTTGTTGTATAATACCGTTGTTGTATAATACCGTTGTTGTATAATACCGTTGTTGTATAATACAATTGTTGTATAATACCGTTGTTGTATAATACCGTTGTTGTATAATACCGTTGTTGTATAATACCGTTGTTGTATAATACCGTTGTTGTATAATACCGTTGTTGTATAATACCGTTGTTGTATAATACAATTGTTGTATAATGCCGTTTTTGTATAATACCGTTATTGTATAATACCGTTGTTGTATAATACCGTTGTTGTATAATACAATTGTTGTATAATGCCGTTTTTGTATAATACCGTTATTGTATAATACCGTTGTTGTATAATACCTTTGTTGTATAATACAGTTGTTGTATAATACATTGTTAACATTGCGACACATTTGATTTATTAAAGCAGCCTCTATTCAGATACGTTTGGTCGATAGGGCTGGGGAAACGGCGTTCACCAGTTCGTAACGGCAAAGAAATACAAGCTGCAAAGAGATTGTGCGGCCACAACACTTTTCACACCGTACTAGTATAATAATAGGTCTCCACAGACACATCCAATGCTGCAAGGCTGTCGAAATCACAAGAGCGGAAATCGAAGTGTCTTCCGAGACTATGGAGCCAACGATGATGAGTTTAATAAATAAACATCTCGATTTATTTGGACAGAACTTGTTGGGTTTATAAACAAACTGCCATTCTTTTAGAGAATCTAAACAAAAAACACTATTGTCACTGTTCTAATTTCATACATTCAAAAAAAAATATTCTAAAATAAATCATAGACTTTTTTTGTTTTTGTTTAGAAAACTTCCTTTTGGTAATGTGATCATATACCCTTTTCTCAACTAGTGATCGGATACTTGACATATAAGATGTAGAACATATACAAGTCTATAGAATAAATGTTAGCCCGTTATTGTGTGAGGCAAAGATAAACAAACAACATAAGATTCTGATAAATAGAAAACTAACAACAACAAACAAATCACAACAACAAATAATATATTTTCTAATCACAAGCCAAGAAGAGATCAAAACAACAAGCGGGCTTTACGTAAGATTTGTTTTATGCAAGACGATGGAGTAACACGTTGGAGTAACACGTTGGAGTAACACGTTGGAGTAACACGTTGGAGTAACACGTTGGAGTAACACGTTGGAGTAACACGTTGGAGTAACACGTTGGAGTAACACGTTGGAGTAACACGTTGGAGTAACACGTTGGAGTAACACGTTGGAGTAACACGTTGGAGTAACACGTTGGAGTAACACGTTGGAGTAACACGTTGGAGTAACACGTTGGAGTAACACGTTGGAGTAACACGTTGGAGTAACACGTTGGAGTAACACGTTGGAGTAACACGTTGGAGTAACACGTTGGAGTAACAGGTTTGAGTAACACGTTGGAGTAACACGTTGGAGTAACACGTTGGAGTAACACGTTGGAGTAACACGTTGGAGTAACACGTTGGAGTAACACGTTGGAGTAACACGTTGGAGTAACACGTTGGAGTAACACGTTGGAGTAACACGTTGGAGTAACACGTTGGAGTAACACGTTGGAGTAACACGTTGGAGTAACACGTTGGAGTAACACGTTGGAGTAACACGTTGGAGTAACAGGTTTGAGTAACAAGATGGAGTAACGTGACATTTGAAGTCAGATCTACCCGTAGTGGCATAAAGTCAAAATCTAGACTGCATACTTATGTATTCATAAACATTCACTGAGATAATAATTTTTTAGTTATAGACACAAGACCAGATTATAATTCAATGAAGAGTCCATAACTATTACATGTTCGTGCATAGATTAAGCTTGGCTGGGTTTATTCAGGGAAGCTGTATTGTTTACTTATTTTTTTTACATTGGAGGAACCCAAATCTGCAACACAAACAGCCTTCGATTAATGATAAAGAAACCTAAGAAAAAAATAATACAAGTAGACATGTCATTCATAATGCTGATAATAAACACACAAACACACACATATCTAACTATATCTATCTACACCTCTCTCTCTATATATATATCTATATATATAAAAAGACAGTGTTAAGCCCCGCGAGGATCCCCATTGGTCAATTTGAAAACACGTGTGTCACTGACCTATCTAGGCCTAGCCCAATATAGGGGCCGTCTAATAATTTTTCACATCGGACATGTGTCTTCGATAGCTCAGTGGTAAACGTAGTGGACTGCTATACGGGCGACCAGGGTTCGATTCTCCAGTTAGACTATACTTTTTTTTTCGACAATTAATTTTTCAAACTTTTAAAAACAAAAGACATTGTAAATCTATAGGCAATATAGATTTTGTTAAATAAGAATATTTGACTATTTTTTTTTACCCTATTACAATATTTATTTACTTTCCTAAAAGTATTCAGTAAGTGTAGTTTATAAATTTGTTATCTGCACCCCAGACAGTCCTTTTTTTTTTCACCCGGGCAACGCCGGGCAATGTAGCTTGTATATATATATTTATTATTATTATTATTATTATTATTATACATATATATATATATATATATATATATATATATATATATATATATATATATATATATATATTCAGCCATATATAAATATATATATACATTTTGCTTAACAGCTCAGTTTTGTTTTTGTCAATGTCTGAATTCAGTCTGAATTTCTCTAAAACAAAAGATCTCTTATTATCTTAGTAGAGTTGTCGGCACAGAGTTGACATCAGAAGCAATTATCTGTCCTTTGTGATTCAGCTCAGTTTCGATTTCTATTCACAAGAAAGGTCAACAATCGTACTGGATTTTATTGGTGTATACTTTTTTATTCCCTGAATTTCATTCCTGTAATTTTGAGACTATAATTATCTTATCTTATACACTAAAGACGCTCCATCTATAAAGGAGATTATTGCGTCCTATGCTCATCCGCGGTTTGAATCTAGTCCTGCATTTCTATTCGTGTTGTAAATTATGTTAAGTTACTGTTTTTATTCTGGTTGGTTCAGGCAACCCAATTCATGCACGGATACCACTCGGGAAGAAAGAGTACTTATATGGATTTTTTCTCGCATACGGGA
The DNA here is from genome assembly GCA_949126835.1 of Anisus vortex. Taxonomy (NCBI): domain Eukaryota; kingdom Metazoa; phylum Mollusca; class Gastropoda; family Planorbidae; genus Anisus; species Anisus vortex. Next base: position 11,780,184 of record OX421494.1, on the reverse strand, counting down.
TAAGGATTTCTAGTATCGATGTAACTATGTAACAAAACAATAGTGTTGAAATATCTTTTAAGAAGATCGAAATTTGGGAAATTATTTATAAAGACAATATAAAGACAATATAAAGACAATATAAAGACAATATAAAGATAATATAAAGATTTGGAAACTCGATGTTATTCTTTATACAACGATCCACATCTCTTGTGTTTATGTCTGCAGTTCATCTGTCTCCTGTCTGTCTGATTGTCTGCAGTTCATCTGTCTCCTGTCTGTCTGATTGTCTTCAGTTCAGTGTCCAGTTTGTCTCAGTGCCCTTTCCTATATTATCTAAGAAAACACAAACAAAAACTAAACAAAGACACAGAAATAAGTTGTCAATCTTCACTTAACTCCTCAAAATTCCTGCGTTATTTTTTTTACTCTTTCCCTAAATCCTGTCTCAATTATTACATCAACATTATACCGAAATATTATATCCCATGATCTTAGGACGCTAGTCTCAAGATATGATTTGTGTTTTGTTTTGTTAAAGCAACCGTTGCCATGCAAGTCCTAATTGACACACCACAAGAAACCCTAAGTTCAACGAACTTGTTTGTTCTTGCATATTGTTTATGTGTGTATATCATGTAATAATAGTTGCATTTAATTTTGGCGCTGAGAGTATTTGTGTTATTTGAGAGTTATGTATCAAGACGTAATCCACAATCGTGCTTTTATTGTAGTTTCTACGAGTTTCTACTACGCCTATTCTTGTTCATTCGGAAATCTTCGGGAAAATCCATTTCTAGTTCTTTCTCTACCAAAATCTTTATAAGCGTATTAGTGCGGTTTGTTGTTGTTGTTTTATATCTGCTTAGCTACCATTGTAGTTGTTAATAATGTACACAAGTTCAAGCATTAAATTCTTTTCTGATCACACATCGAGTGGCTTTGAGTTTATTATTATATTGAATCAGATCCCTGACAGAACAGTAGAATTGTAACAATATGGACTTTAAACAAATGTAATAATACCCCCCATCCCCCGAGTATTTTATTAGTTTACTGTGTTTAATTGCTAAGTCCGACTGTAATGCTTTTTTTTTTAATATAAGTATTTAACTTCCTCTACTGTTTATGTATTTTCGTATCAAGCTAATGTGTTATACGTGTTATGTATAAAATCTATCTATCTATATATATATCTTTATATCTCTCTCTCTATATATATATACATCTATATATTCATTCATCCATCTATCAGTCTATTATCTCTCTCTGTATCTTTCTATCTATCTATCTATCTATCTATCTATCTATCTATCTATCTATCTATCTATATTTTTAAAAAATGTATCATCAATCTATATAATACCGAATCTACCATCTATAGGTCTCTCTTTGTCTATCTATCTATCTTTGTAGACATTATTTAGTTTTTAGAAAAAGCATATTCTATATTTGGCTAATGTTAAGTATCGTTCACTATCAAGTTATATTTCTACGCATTTCCTTGTACAAGATCCAATGTCTTATTAGGAGAACATCGTGGAACACTCTGTTCTATGTCCGCAAAAAGAATAAAGAAGAAAGAAATCAGTCAATAGGGAGATAAAGAGAATAGAATTTGATTAAGTAGAAGATCTTTTCAACCATAGAAATAAAACGAAAATCTCCCTCTAGAGATAGACGAACCAATGGAGACATTGTGTTGCGACAAGTGGAAAATGAGCACAGATTTACGACTGTTGAAATGACTATCATTTGTCTGAAGACATCTTTTCAGTACCGTAGCCACTTCACTGACCACCAGACCCTTTTCTGTTGAAAGTCCTATTCATTTTTTAGTAGTTTCACGAGTGGTGCGGCGATGGGGCTAATCTAATTGTCACAGGCTGTGAGGGGGTGACTATCTCCCTCCATTCTACTCCCGTTCCCAACTTTCCCTGTCGACACCACTCGCTTGGCTGTTCTCTAGAAAACGTTTTCCTTTTATTATTGGCATGAAAACGTTTCCATTTTAGTTGGTAATTTTTTTTATATGACGTCATGTGACGTTCAGCGCCGCCTATGTGAGGTCATGGACGACGTCATTGTTTTGACATCACAGATTGCTCCACACACTTTGTCCCACACATTCTGTCCCACACACTTTGTCTAAACACACTTTGAACGACACTTTTTTTGTTTAAGGCTTTGTATAAACACCTTGAATGAAACTTTTTGAACGACACTTTTTTGACAAACGCTTTGTATAAACATACTTTAAACGAAACACGTTGAACGACGCAGTTTGTCTGACACACTTTGTCTAAACACACTTTGAACGAAATACGTTTAACTAAACACGTTGAACGACACACTTTGTCTGACACACTTTGTATAAACCCACTTTGAACGAAAGACGTTGAACGACACACTTTGTCTGACACACTTTGTCTAAACACACTTTGAACGAAACACTGTAACACTGTTCTATACAGATGGTCCCACATTCGTCGACTGACGAAATTAATTTAGCACACAAAACAACAACAACAACAAAAAAAAAAAAAAAAAAAAAAAAAAATAAAAAAAAAAACAACAATGTCTCTAAAAGTGTATTGTAGAATAGCACCCAAAGCATCTTGTCCGAAATCTTCATGTTCCGTCCCTGACATAACATGAGCTAAAAGGCCGCGCCCCAAAGGGCGTCAGAAATACAAGCGACCGTAATAAAAGAATTTCGAGACTCGGACCTTGGGACCGTGCTATGAATGAGTTCCTAATACAACAGTATTCGCTTAAAGTCCATGTATTGGACTGACTTCTCGTCTTGTCTTCTTCATACTGGAGTTTAAAAAAAAAAAAAAAATTGTGTAAGCAGAATTCTGTGAGTGTGTTCAAGTGTTAGGAATTTAGATAATCAATTTTAACCTTTTCGAACCTATTCGCTGAAAGAATCATATTTCTAATTATATTTTGACAAGTCATATGTAATTTTAGGTTGTATTGTTATTACATATCATTTTGTTAATCTATGCATTCCGACAACAGTCCTTTCATCTATGTTTCTATCTATCCGCCATTCATTCAACCAACTACGTATATATCTATTAATCTATTTATCTATCTATCTATCATACTATCTATCTATTAATGAATCAATTAATCAACCAATATCTCTCTATCTCTCTATCTATTTGTCTTACTATCTATCGCTCTATTTTTCCCTCCATTCATACACAAATTCGCACATTCCTCCATTGATAATTCACCTATCTATTCATCCAGTTAACATTCTAACATTCTCCCAACTACCCATTCATTACTGACTGCTATATCATTTATCCATACATTAAATTTCTAATCCCGAACATTCATGAGAAATAGAATTATCCAATTCCCTATTAGTTTTAATGGTCTATAAGGTATATCCTCAACACGTCCTACCAAGTATAAGTTCCACAACCTGAATGCGGGAAGGGGAGGCAGAGTGCTGGACAAAGTGAAAACCACGTATTGAAATCATGGTCAAGTTCCACGGGTCTAAGATAACCCTTTGGAGTGCCCACGCTAAAAGGGATGGGCATTAGTATGCCCGGCTTTAAGGTCTACAAGATGTACTCTAAGTAGGACATTAGTGCCGTAGTCAAGTAGATGGATGACCACTGCTGGTCATTGGTGGCTCAACTGTAATAGTCGCTATTCATCTATCCTGGACCAGGGGACTTTTCCAAATCGCCACCCACACAATTAGGTTATTTAAATTACCTTCGCTTTTACAGGGGCCGCATTTAAATCAGTTACACTTAACTTAAAATAGAATAAAACCTAAAACATATTAAGACCTTAGTTGTGGAGCTGAGTTTTTGGGATAGGATGGGATTCGTAATTCGTTTCAAGACTTTTCAACAACTTTGTCGGATCCAGTGGTTACCAAACATTTTCCACTTGTGGCCCCCTATTTTAAAGAAAGGGTTTTCCCCGAATGTTGCATTTTACCAGAGATGTGGAATACATTAATTTGTTATTTTTTTCTTTCTATTCTAACTAAACACATTGTAATCATTCGTTTCTACGTCATTTTGACGGGCATAACCCCTAGTACTTTAATAATTATGGAAGACTTTGCAATATTCCAAGACGACCTTTGATAAACGTCATGGCTTTCCATGGCGTTGCGTCGCACAATTTATGAACCACTGGTCCACTATGAACAGCGACCTATTCCAAGAATAGTAGATGCAATTTTCGTAGAGGCTTGGTGTAATAGGTACATTATATCGACAACATTTAGGAGGGGATGGGTGGCTGTAGGCCTAAACATTTTATATATTGAGATTAAATGCATTTACTCGATTGCCATTTGAAAATTCCGAGAAATATTTGTATACAAAGTAAGACACCCAAAAAATACACAAAATAAAGAAATACATAAAACACGGCTGGTCCTGCGGTTAGTTCACTGGACTATCAACCGACACGTCGCGGGTTCTATCCCTCAGGGACATAATCCAGTACCGGAAACAAATCCTAGCCTTCACCAGGATTCGAACCCAGGACCTTCGTTCACCGTGCCCCCATACTGACTTGATGAGATGTTACAAATGAGTCTTAATGTAAAATGTATATAACAAAGTAAATCATCATTTTTTTCTAAAATAAAACTTTAACCTTACAACAATATGTCCCAAGACGAATTTAAAAATGGAACTCGGTCGTTTGTTTCCTCGTCCAGTCATACAGACGAATAATAGATAATGTGGGACTTTCATATTTATAATTAACACTCGGGCTAGGAATGGGTTACCTGAATTAGTCCTGAAAAAGAAACAGTTTTAACATCATTTGCAATCAAAATGAAGAAACGGACTTCAAATGAAAATGCAGGACCGGATTTAAAGACAGGATAAGCACGACTAGTAGGGCTCAACACACTTCTTTGTAAAAAAAAAAAGTCGCCTATGATACATATAACATTACATCGTCAATATACCCCCCCCCTTCCAGTATCTTTGTTATTTGGTGATATCTCAATAAACTGTAGCAGGACTTTCACACTATATTAAAATCAACAACAAGAAACGGGAATCAATATTCCAGCACTGGAATTCCCGGTGTTTATGACCACGTCTTAAGACTGTCACGTACAGAGACTGTCCGGGAAATAACAGACTGGGATTTTCAGAATCCCGTTAGCAGCATTCCAATTGTCCCCGAACTTTCCCCGGATGTCTTTCGCTGACATAACGTTGTGTGTGTGCTGATGGGATAGACATGTTGAAGAGGATGATATGATAGATGTGTTTGATGGGAGAATGGGATACGTGGATGAGTGGGATGATGGGATAGACATGTCGAATAGGATGGCATGATAGAGGTGTTTGCAGGGAAGATGGGATGCGTGATTGAGAGGGCTGATGGGATAGAGATTGTGTGGTATGATAGGATATAGGCTGAGTGGGAAGGATATATTATATGGATACATGGTGAGTGAGATTGTGGGGTAGAAGTTTAGTGGGAGGGGATTGTGTGGCCAGCAGGGTGCACAAGTCGCTGTGCATTCACTGGGAGCGTGAGTACTCTGGGATGTGGCTCACTCCCTACGGGCACTCTATGATCGCAAAAACACCGGCTTGTTTATCTTTAGCATATGACGTCCGAACTTTTACCCTGGTTCTAGTCAAGTTTGATGCACGATATTTGTATTTGTGGATGCAGTTAAGTTAGTTCTATTCACATACAGGATGCACACACACACATACAGTCAAATAACTGACAAAGATGCACTGTTCATATAAGTAGACGATTCTGTTTCTTGGTAAAAACAAGTTTCTTTTAAATGTTATGACTGAGCGCACATTACTTGAAGTGTCTTGTTTCTACTCACAGAGGTATAACTTTACACTGGTAATGGCCTCATGACAATTAATACTAAAACATAAATGTTTCTCCGCTAATAGCGAAGAATCTTTAAATCTAACAATTAAGAGTTAATTACGAAAGTCCTTAATGATAAAAGAAATGTCCAATAAATATATCCACATAAATGAATGAACAAAGTACAGGAATCGAAGTAAAATGGCAGAAACAATTTATTTCTTCAGAAGAGAAATTTACTCCCGGAAGTCTATTGACAGATGGGATAAAAGATTGTGCGGCACGATACGATTGAGGATGAATGGGTGGTGGTATATGAGTATATGGAGATTAGGGTGATGGGATGTACGGTGAAGTTGAATAATAACACGGCATGGTGTGGGGAACGCGTCCTTTTGCATCTTCTGTATTGGACCGATCAACTGAAGAAAACATTTAAAAATTAGAACAAATTCAGAAACGAGTTGCAAGGTTCATTTCCACCGAATATTCCCAACTAACAAGAGTTAAACCAGTAGTTGAATCACTAAATCTAGAAACACTAGAGCAGGGGTTGGCAACCTTTTGCTAACAGTGGGACAATTTAGGATTTCCAAATCATTCAGCGTGCATACAACCTAAAAGTTAACCTGCTCTATTATAAAAGTATACTTTTTTTTTTTACATTATTTTTATAGAACAATTAATTTAACCAAGGCCAAAAACTAAGGAGATTATTTATAGAGAAAATCGTTGAAGAGTTTTATATTTAATTAATGTGTTTTTTATTATCATCCTTTTTATTCGCATTTATATCAAATACAATATTTTATTATTAAGCGTTTACAATAATTATTGTCTAAACATTATCGTTTATTAGTCAAGATGAGAATCCAAGATCTGCCAATGTTATATTTTGATGTCAGTTTAACTGACATCTTTACTGTCGTTTAATGTGTATCATATATCCATAATATTGATATGCTATCGTCAAGCGGAATAGATACATAGTAATCATATAAACTGGGTACTTAATGTAATGTTTGGAAATATACATATAAATACTTTAGTCATATACTATTTATATTATTTTCAAATAATTTTTACAGTTTGATTATTTAAAGTTATAAATTGTAAGCAATTATTCTTTTATAGTAACAAAACAAAAAGAAACATATTAGAAATATTAACTCCCTTTCATTAAAAAACGTGTCCACATTTGAGTCAATAGTGATGTCAAACAAGTTACGTTTTGTAAAAAAACAAATATTACTAATTTTTATTTCTATATATAAATTCAATAATATGGTATTAATTAAAAGATGTAATTATTAGCGGATTAAAATAATTATACTGTGTACATTACACAGTTGTAAATAAACTTTTCTTGCCTTAATTAAATTTTATGAGTTCATATTTTTTAACATCAATAATTAAAGAAATTCATAATATTGTGCTATATTTATTAAATTTATTATATTAATTTTTATTAAATTAACAATACAAATAAATTTGTTTACGAATTACTCATATTTATGTTTAATTAAAGAAGATGAGCATAAAAACTCTTTAAAATTAATTAGTCCATATTAATTAATGAGCGGTCAAGTGTATGTGACCTCTTTGTAGGCTTAAAACAGCTTTCATGTGCGATAAAATCTGTTCACAAGTGTGAGTTGAACCAAAAGCTGAAAGTAAAAGAGCAAATAGGCCTACCTAGCAGATTTCTTCCAGATTTTTTCCTCAAATGGGCACATTTGGATGAGCATTTTTTTTTATGTTTAAAGTTCAACTTGCCAATATCCCTCCACTTAAAAAAAAATATCTACATCTAAGAAGGTTGTAGTAATATCAAACCAGTTAGGATTGATGTGGTATAATAAAATGAGTCCTTCAATTTGAAAGTCTTGCCTTTGATTAGAAAACTCCACTTTGAGTTTTTTCATGTATTTCTGAAAAAGCCCAACTATCTATCTTAATTGCTATGGAGTAACCAAATAAAATATATAGGTAGTGACTAAATTCCTATACTATAATACGAGTTAAAATTGTATGTATGTATATATATATGTGTATATATGTCTGGAAATTTTCTTCAAAAGCGCTCTAACGATTATCTTCATGTTTTAATGCACTACTTGTTTCACCTAAAAAAAAATCTACAGATTTTCGGCCCCACAAATAAAAATCGGAAATGGACGTTAAACAAAAATACACATTAGATTTATCGTAGATATTGATTTTGGCCGTGAAAACATGCCCTTGCTCGACCCACATGTAGTGCGGCTTTCAAGAGCGGTGTTTTGTTGCGTCGCAGTTATGACGTTTCGGGAATACCCGTAGGCTTACTACAGCAGAAAGAAGTTTAATTTCTTGTTTAAACTACTGTTGCGCACCGATGATAGAAATAATTTAAAGCAAGACCAAGTGTAATTTATGTAATGCAGGGGTGTCCAAACTACAGCCAGTGGGTAACGCGCGGGCGGACAAATGATAGTATGCGGCCCTCGCGGCTTATTTAGATTTGAACGTCTACCAATATATTTTAGATTAAACTTCAATATATTTTAGATTAAATTTAAAAAAAAAGAAAACAAATACATATTTACGAATTATCTAATAGTGAGATAATAGTTTGCCGTTTAAATAATAACAGAATTAGAAGAACTTTCACCAAACTAAAGGTCTATTTGTAACTTTCTTTTATCTGACATTTTTTGAAAAAAAAACACCTCTAAAACTTTTTTTGTGTTTAAACAATGAATAGCTGTATATAGTGTACACTGTAGCAGATTACACTGCACTGTATATAGTGTTCACTGTAGCAGTATACACTACGCTGTATATAGCATACAACGTAGCAGTATACTCTACACTGTAAATAATAAACACTGTTTTAGTATTCACTTTTTTAAAAATTCAATTAATGTTTCATTAAAAATGTGTATGATTTGCTTATAAAGGCCTACCAAAGTAAGATATATTAGAATATGTTAACATTGTCAATTCGAAATCTGGTAAACTAGAAAAGATGTAAATTCAGTATATTCGTATTTTCCTTATAACAATAGTCAGAAGTGTAATATACTGTTAGTTTTATTGAGGGGCGGGGGGGGGGGGGAGAAATTAAACACATTATCTAACGAGGCCTACATATATTATGATCTTTTCATTTGCAGTTTTTTCAATGAATAACATAATTTTACCTTTAATTATTTAGTATTTAAGTTTAATGCTCAAAATTAAAAAAAAAAAATGTTTATCTTACCATTGTTTTAATTAATCAATATTATATTTTACCGCGATAGTTTATTATAAATAGTAACACAAATGGAGGATATTAAATAATGTTAACACCAAACTATATTTTTTTACTTTTTTCGTAAAACAATGTTTGGAATAATACATTGAAAACATTAAAAATCTCTATATATAAAAAGATCGTGTTTGTGTCCCCACGGATCCCTATTGTGTCACTGACTTTTTTAGGCCTAGTCCTATATACTGTCTAATAGCTTTTCACATCTGACATGTGCCTTCTCTAGCTAAGTTGTTAACGTAGAGGACTGCTGTGCGTGCGAGCGGGTTCGATTCTCCAGTTAGACTATGCCTATTTTTTTTACCCGATTTACATTTATTCGTAGACCTTTTTAATTCCTATCAAACATATTTGCCGGCCGTAACTCATTGTTAGCTTGAATGGGTTGAGGGAGGGATTTGAAAAAATTGACATAATTTTATAGGAAAGTTTGACAGTTGTTTAAGTTAAATAATTAATTAATTAATTGGTCATTTATATAGCGCCTCACTCCATACTAATAAAAGCATGCTCGGCGCGCTCACAAAATCGAAACGACAATAACGCTCTAAAATAGTTTTAAACAAGGTTTCGGCCGATGGACGCACGAAACGACAATAACATTTTAAAATAGTTTCAAACAAGTTTTTTGCTGATGGATGTGTATTTGATCAATTTAGTTGAAAAGAAAAGTCTTCAAATTCTTCTTGAATGCCTTTTTTGACACAGAGTTTTTCAGTGTCTCAGGTAAGCCGTTCCACAGTGAAGGCGCCACAGATTCAAACGAGCGTACACCAATAAGGGAGGGGTAGAAGAACTAAAAATTGTAACGTAATTCACGATATTTTAAATTTAAACTTTTCATTTTCAGTCTTTTAAATAATAATAATAATAATATTTGTAAAGCGCTGCCAACAAACATAATGTAAGCTCAGAGCGCGTTTAACATACAACTAAGAATACGGATATTACACTAGGCCAGGTGACAGAGCTAAATTGATGATAAAAAACAAGACAAAACAAATAAATGTAGCATTAACCGACCCAACCCATAAATAAGACAGTAAGTTTCTAAAGCATGTTAAATGTTATCGAAGGTAAATATTGAAATAATGAGTTTTTAAGTTCTTTTTGAAAGTAACAGTAGAGCTTGTTCGCCTCAGTTGAATGGGAAGTTGATTCCACACTTTCGGACCGGATACTGAGAAGGCTCTAAGGCCAACGGTCGTCAGAGAGAAACGGGGCTCTTCCAGAAGCGATGAGTTTGTAGAACAAAGTGTTCTTTGCGGGACATAAGGTCTGATTAGTGCCTTGAGATAGGACGGAAACTCGTATTTAAAAATGCACTGATGGCAAAGTAGCGCCACTTTATACTCAATTCTGGAGCGAGCTTAGAAGGGCAGTTCCCGAGTCTCTTTTAGACTTGCACATAAACAAACGCGCAGTACTTTTATGTATTCGTTGTAGCCTGGCGATTTAATGACATAAATGACATATATTTCTGTTGGATTTAAAACTGACAACTCTAGCCTTCATGTTTTTTTTTGGTTTAAAATGAGATTAAGCTGTTGTTGTTGTTGTTTTTTTTTTGTTTTTTTGTTTTTTTTTTGGGGGGGGGGGGGGGGGGTTATTGGTCAAAATCTAGATATTAGACTGCACAAATAAAAATCTGCTTCGACTGTTAGAATTTAAAGCCCATGTTATTCATAGTAGAAAAAAGAAAAAAGACAAATACAATTTATTGGTCTGGTAAAGAAGTATTTTTAAAATGTATGCACTGTTGTTTTACATACACATGATGTTAAGGTACAAGCGCCTGCTCTTTATTACCGATCGAATGATCGGTCACCTGGTACTAATAATTAAAAAGTCGAAATAAAACCCATTTTTGGATATTAAGAAAACCTATATCGGAAGTAGGAGTTCATGTGATTGCCCATGCTTATTTCTTCAGTCGACTTCTTGTTCTTGTAATCATCACACATAAAAATGTGTAGACTCAGTGATCACTATGAAACTATTTTATATTAATACTATAACCATAAGTATTAAAGACTATTTCCTGAATGTAAAAGTGTGAACTGTTAATGAATTGTTATTAAATAATATGCTGCAACAAGGCGTTCTTTTATTGATTACAAGTTGGAATTTATATTGTGGTGATGTCGTCTATTTTGATGTTTAATAGCAAATAATTCAGCTACTGCAACTCAAATACTCTGAAGAGACTGGAAGTACTGTTTGATGGTCCAACAATTATAATAGGACATCAACATTAATAATATATGCCTTAATATAGGGATGCACATGTAGTTAAATGTTTTGAAATTGATTTCAGATATGTCCAGTTTCAATGCAAGTCCATTCCAATGGTCCTTGTAAATGCAACTTCGACTCACTTAAATGAGTAGCTATGTCATTCAGAAACAGCGGCTTCAACTGTCAGTTTTCCTCATTCAGAACAGGAAAATGTTTTTATTTTTATAAATTAAAAACACCTCTTGGAGGTCTCTCGCGTGCCATTCAAAATCGCTTTGCGTGCCAAGTTTGGCTCGCGTGCCTTAGGTTGACGACCCCTGCACTAGAGGACAGAAGGACAAAGAGTAAAGTAGTAATAATACATAAGGCATCAAATTGTTATTTAGAAACAACCCAATAACAACCAACCTGTTGCAATGCTCAGATAAACATAAAGACAAAAAACACTTTCCTCATCCCTTATGTGAGAACAAATGCATATAAGAACTCTTTCTTCTCGAGTGGCATCCGGGCAAGGAATGGGTTGCCTGGACAAACCAGGAAAACCAGTAACTTAACAACATTTAAAACACTAATAGAAATGCAGGTCTAGACTCAAACCACGGATGAGCGTAGGACGCAATAATCATCTCTATAGAAGGAGCGTCTGTGGTGTATAAGATAAGATAAGATAAGATATAGATTTAGTGGGATAATAGAATATATATGGTGCAGTGGGATGGTGATGAAAGGGTGATCACAATTTCTAGAAAAGTGTTTTAGTTGGATGATTAGATAGATTAGGTTGTCATTAAAACAGCTTTACGCCTGCTTATACAATTTTACCTTCGAAGCCGAAAGCATTATATGTGAATTATACATTTAGCAAATGTAACAAATTTGTAAATACAGAAAAAAAAGAAGGTTTTCTTTTAACATAATGATTATTAAATCTTTTAATTCACTACACCGAAATCATGTACCAGGTTTTGCCGGGATAAAGAAGTGCATTCAAATATAAAAGATGTATTGTAATTGTATTTAGACACACACATAAAAAAAAGGTTTGTTAAGAAGTACCTATCGAGATAAGAAAGTTATTCAATCAAGTTTACCCTGTACAAAGAGCGTCCTTTGAGACTCGTTCTCGCATTCATCACAAATTCTATAGCACCATTCTGTAGGGCGATTCAATATAGAGATTGCCCATGTAGTTCTTTATAAATTTTTTTTTACGACCAAATAGAAGGTACGTTATAGAGGGAAAGACTGTTTCGTGCAGCTCATTTTAAATTAAACTTTATACTAAAATCGTTATTGGGAGTCGTAATCAGGTTAACTTTTGGTAAGTAAAGTATCCCGTTAGGCCAAATTGATCATATGAGCCGGTAAAGCAGCGTTCATCGTTTTTTTCAGCCAAGGAATACTAGGGGATGTGTAGTCAGCACAATGCCCAGCCGCCTTTACTTTACCTCAACTATTATCAGGTACCCATCAGAGCTGGGTAGACTCAGAGACACCCTCAAGTCCAGGGAAAAAATCTTAGCCTTCACCAGGCTTCGAACCCAGGACCTTCGGTAGGCCAGTCGAACGCGCTGTCTCTCGGCCACCGTGCCCAATCTTAACTTTTTATAGTAAGTAAGTGAAAGTAAGTAAGTGAAAGTAAGTAAGTGAAAGTAAGTAAGTGAAAGTAAGTAAGTGAAAGTAAGTAAGTGAAAGTAAGTAAGTGAAAGTAAGTAAGTGAAAGTAAGTAAGTGAAAGTAAGTAAGTGAAAGTAAGTAAGCGGTAGTAAGTAAGTAAAAGTAAGTAAGAGAAAGTAAGTAAGTGAAAGTAAGTAAGTGAAAGTAAGTAAGTGAAAGTAAGTAAGTGAAAGTGAATGCCTGGAAGTGTCGTTACATAAAATAACAACGAATAGTTTCCTACTTCCCTTGAAGAATATACTTACCCGTGAGCAACGAGCTTAGCTTTTAAAACAGTGGAGCAGTAAAAAGTATAGTAAAGTACCCGTCAAACCGAATTAATCACCAGTTTCTGTGGACAAGGCATGCTAGTTGGGTGGTTCTGATACTTTAACCCAACTAAGGACAGGCACTCATCAAAGCTGGGGAAAAAAAATCCAAGCCTGCAACAGGATTCGAACCCGATACCTACAGCTTGCCAGTAGAACACGCTGCCGCTCGGCTACCGAGCCCCATGTGCTGCTGTACTTTATTTTATATCTTCTTTGTTACAAACGCTCATTCTATACATAAGATATATTGTATTCTACGCTTGTCAGTGGTTAAAGTATAGTCATGATTTGGGTTTTAAATGAAGTTTGTGTGTTGTTGGTTTTTAACCAATAGCTAGGTAGAACGATGGCTGAGTTAGCAGATATTCTTAAAACTTAATACTCAACAATTAGCTGGCCACCAATGCCTCAATAATGTCTGGTTTCATCACCCATACTCTTCTTCTACAAAAGCCTTTTTTTTTTTACTGCTGTCATAGCCCTTTCTTTGTTGAACAGTCAATAATTTAAATGCTGCTAATGCACAAGATAAAAATAAACAACATATTATTATGCGTTGTTGTATAGTTCAGAATTCCTTCATAACTCTAATATCTCAGCTATTTGCTTTTATTTTAATCCACATAAGCTGAAAAGCTTTCTGGGGATAAATGTAAATTTTTCGGCATTTATGTAATGGAGGAAATAAACATTGTGCATTAAAGGTATATTTAAAAAAACAAAACTTTACACTCTGTCCCTTGTGGTGTATTTAGTCCAGTAAGTACACTGTTAAAGATGTCACAAAGTGATGGTTTATTGTGAACTTAACTTGAACCACAAAGAGAATGTTTTTAGATTATTATACTAGACAAACTGTTGTAAAATCATTAGACTAGAATGTTCTGTTTAAAAAATAAGCGACTAAACTAAAAACTCTTTCCACCTTTACGCGAATGGAGAAAATGATATTCCACGTAGAAGGAGCTTTTGTAACATGACAGTCGGAAAAGCTGCACTACAGAATTGAGTGACAATAAAAAGCCATCTTTGTCTGAGTCCATCTTGCAAACTCTACAGGTTGCTGAGATTTTTTACATTTCTACACAGAGATCAAGATTTAAGTTCTACATCAACATGATCAACATCAAACGAAAAATTATACGTATAATATACAGAATATACGCGACTACCGGTACTGTAAAAGTGTTCTCAAGACAAATGCTTAAATTTGAGAATCACTGCACAATTCATACAAAACACATGAGAACATTTTTTGTTTTGTTTTGCATTTTTTAGAGACCCGCTTGAAGCATCAGCTGCGTGGAAATGGAAGATAGCTTTCGGGGTTAATACTTAAAGAATTCATGAATTTTTTTACATTTAATAATACGTTCTTTTAAATCAAAGAGCTTGAATATGAAGATAATGTCATCATGAAATATTGCAAAGCGCAATGTCGGCGGGGGAGGAGGGGGGGGGGGCGGGGGGAATATGGCACATTTCGCAACATTTTTGAGCTCAAATTTTCTAATTTTTGTTTTACAGACCAAGTCTCTATTTCTGGAAAATTGGATCAAAAATTAATGGTGGATAGAAAAAAATACCCAAAATTTCGTTCTGTTAAAAAAAATACTTTTTGAAATTTAGTTTTGAATGGCGACAGTTAACAAGATACTAATACAAACCGGAATTTCCACAGGAAACTTCGTGGCTTCGGGAGATTTTTTTTAAAACCCCCAAAAAACAACAAACAATCCGAAATGATCTTTTGTCGTGAGGAGTTAGTTCGTTAAACATATTATACCTAAAGCAACAGACATCGTGAGTCGGATGTTGCCATGGCTACCACCTAACTACGGCTTCGTCACGTGGTATTCAATTTTCTTCACTTGTTGTATCTACTCGATTTATTTATGTGTGTGTGTGTGTGTGTCTTCACCTTTCGAGATGATGAAAAATAATAATATAATAATAACAAGAAATAATAATAGTAATAATACTAAGGCTCTGGAGAGTTGAGGAGGAGGAGAAAAGAAAAACTACCACCACCATCTTCTAGGGTCTTTTATTTTAATGAAGTCTCACACCAGTTTGGTTTCCCATTACACTGGCACGTGCTGCTCTGGAACTCTCCATTGGTCAAGCTGGTAGGATTTGGTAAGAAAAAAAAAAGAAAGAAAAAAAAAGAAACGTCTTTGAAAGTCTTCTGACTTAACTAGACTTTCCACACTGGGTTGACCCCTCTCCGCCTCACCCACTCCCTTGTCCAAAGCCTATTACTCCTCTCCTTTCCCTCCCAGTAACGCCCTTCATAAACTTTTCCCCCAAAACGTAATTTACCGTAGACTCCTATCAAGATGATGATGAACATTATTACCGTTACACGTAAAATCTTGCTGTTATAAAAACAACAACAATAACACAACAACATGAAAAAAAACTCAATAACAAACAGACTTTCTGTAGCTCACCAATGGTCTATCTGAAAGCCATGTCAACGAGTCTATATTTATGTAGACTGCTGTACACACATATGGCTGTACACTTTTTCCCACTGAAGATGTTCTTAGTTTTTTCGGCTTTTGATATTGTTGTATGGTCTAGGTCAGGGGCTCTTTTGATGGATGCATCTGGCTCGCAGACAAATGTTCGATTATTAAAAAAAATGTTGTTTTTTTTACTTTTTGATCTACATATTAATTGCATATCAATGTTTCATTCTACAAATTAGTAAACGTCTACTGCAGCTAAGCATCAGAAGAATTCAGAGATATATTTATTGAACTTTTAGTGTTGAAATTACACAAAATGCACACATTTACTTGAATTTTTAGTTTTAAACATAATGTATGGCTCTCACAGAATTTCTTTTCAAAATATGTGGTGTCCATGGCTCTCTCAGACAGAAAGGTTCCCGACCCCTGATCTCGGTTGTTCTTAGTTTTTCAGCTTTTTATATTGTTGAATGGTTTATGTCGTTCTTAGTTTTTCAGCTTTTTATATTGTTGAATGGTTTATGTCGTTCTTAGTTTTTCAGCTTTTTATATTGTTGTATGGCTTATGTCGTTCTTAGTTTTTCAGCTTTTTATATTGTTGTATGGCTTATGTCGTTCTTAGTTTTTCAGCTTTTTATATTGTTGTATGGCTTATGTCGTTCTTAGTTTTTCAGCTTTTTATATTCTTGTATGGTTTATGTCGTTCTTAGTTTTTCAGCTTTTTATATTGTTGTATGGCTTATGTCGTTCTTAGTTTTTCAGCTTTTTATATTGTTGTATGGTTTATGTCGTTCTTAGTTTTACAGCTTTTTATATTGTTGAATGGTTTATGTCGTTCTTAGTTTTTCAGCTTTTTATATTGTTGTATGGCTTATGTCGTTCTTAGTTTTTCAGCTTTTTATATTGTTGTATGGCTTATGTCGTTCTTAGTTTTTCAGCTTTTTATATTCTTGTATGGTTTATGTCGTTCTTAGTTTTTCAGCTTTTTATATTGTTGTATGGTTTATGTCGTTCTTAGTTTTTCAGCTTTTTATATTGTTGTATGGCTTATGTCGTTCTTAGTTTTTCAGCTTTTTATATTGTTGTATGGCTTATGTCGTTCTTAGTTTTTCAGCTTTTTATATTGTTGTATGGCTTATGTCGTTCTTAGTTTTTCAGCTTTTTATATTGTTGTATGGTTTATGTCGTTCTTAGTTTTTCAGCTTTTTATATTGTTGTATGGCTTATGTCGTTCTTAGTTTTTCAGCTTTTTATATTGTTGTATGGTTTATGTCGTTCTTAGTTTTTCAGCTTTTTATATTGTTGTATGGCTTATGTCGTTCTTAGTTTTTCAGCTTTTTATATTGTTGAATGGTTTATGTCGTTCTTAGTTTTTCAGCTTTTTATATTGTTGTATGGCTTATGTCGTTCTTAGTTTTTCAGCTTTTTATATTGTTGTATGGCTTATGTCGTTCTTAGTTTTTCAGCTTTTTATATTGTTGTATGGTTTATGTCGTTCTTAGTTTTTCAGCTTTTTATATTGTTGAATGGTTTATGTCGTTCTTAGTTTTTCAGCTTTTTATATTGTTGTATGGTTTATGTCGTTCTTAGTTTTTCAGCTTTTTATATTGTTGAATGGTTTATGTCGTTCTTAGTTTTTCAGCTTTTTATATTGTTGTATGGTTTATGTCGTTCTTAGTTTTTCAGCTTTTTATATTGTTGTATGGCTTATGTCGTTCTTAGTTTTTCAGCTTTTTATATTGTTGTATGGTTTATGTCGTTCTTAGTTTTTCAGCTTTTTATATTGTTGTATGGCTTATGTCGTTCTTAGTTTTTCAGCTTTTTATATTGTTGTATGGTTTATGTTGTTCTTAGTTTTTCAGCTTTTTATATTGCTGTATGTTTTGGGAAGTGTTTTTTTGTTTTGTTTTCTGTTTGTATAAATACATCTGTGATGATTATATCTAACATCTACATACATACATATCAGATGCACTCATCGAGTAAATATTATTGTAAAAGAAAAAAGTTTAAATGAAACCTTGACATTGATGGGAAACCAAAAAGATGAAAAATTATACAAATGAAATAAGCAAAATGGATTTATAGAAAAACAAATTAATATGGTCAAGGGCATATCACTCTATACAAATATGAAAAATCATTTCTGGTTATTTTGGTATGATCGAAGTTTTCAGACTTAGTTGTAGATACAATAGTTTTCTACTTAAATTATGCATCTTACTGTTGTTTTACTGAGTTATACAAGAATTTGGTTACTATTTTTATTTCATAAAATTACATTTACACTTCATGTCATGGTTTTTGGTGTTTTTACTCCCTTTCTTTTAACTTGTACCGTCTGTCTGTCTATGTGCTTGGTTGAATGTTTGTTAGCAAAACTTTGCATCGATTTTTTGACCACTTCCCGTCGTCCAATCGAGCTGAAATTCGGACAGCAGACTTGTCCCGTCTAACATTACATTCTATCAAATTTTCAGCATCATGTCGTTTGGAATAGTCATGAATTCATTCGACCAATTTTCGAATCGAAGAAAAAAAAACATGGCTGCCTCTACCGGAAGAGACGGAAGTAAGTAAACTTTTCAGATATGTTCGTTTTTACGAAATAAATAGAATGAAACCGACAAAATGTAGCCGAAACAAAACGAGTTATCTTTTTACTCCCTTTATTTTAAGTTGCATTTTCTGTCTGTCTGTCCGTTTGTCTGCAATGGTGCAAAAATTGGCTTCGATTTTTCTAACACTTCCTGTCGTCAGATCGAGCTGTTATTTGGACCGCATACTTGTGGCGCCTAACAATACATCCTATCAAATTTTCAGTTAAAACAACTTAATAATACTACACTTATGACAATATTCATTTCTTAAAAGGAAAGTATAAGAAAAATTTTGATTTCGCGTTAAAAATGCCTGTGCAACTTTTTATACTTTTTCGGTGCAAAGCTAGAAAAAAAAATTATGCGCTAAGATTATTTTTAGAACAATTCATACAGAGTAAGGAGATATTTTTGAGATTTGCGACACTGATATTTTTTCTGTACGTTTCATTTGCAGTAGTCAATGGACAAGTATTAACGTGTATGCATGCATAAAAGGTCACATGAAATAACATTTCCGTTCTTATTGGATCATTTTCTTCGAAACAATGTCTGTGTGCTACTTTACTGGTTGTACTCAAATTTGTTGGGGATTAAAATTTATTTCATTTCCAAAAGATGTTTACAAAATAAAAAAATGTATTGTGGAAGTCAGAAGTGAAAAATAACTTTTTAAAATATCAAACTTATTGCTTAATGCAAAAGATTTGAAAAGAATTATTGTTATTCGTTTTTATGAATTTACGCATTTTGTTTTTCAATAACCAAGAAAACGCAACTCTTGACTCATTTATTTTGTAAACAAATAAACATTTTACCTCACGCGACTGACACTTGAGTATTAATTATCGCCTACTCACTTTTGATGTTAAAAACGGATTCCTCCTAACTAATATTGTAACCTTTGTATAATTCTAAAAGACTAGAACTGGCCGTCGAGGTTGAAATCAATTGTCAAACACCAGCAAAAGCATGCGTTTTTTGTTTATTAGTTTAACAATAGAACAGGAAGTTCACGAACATTACAGTTTAAAAGGTCACACCTAATTAAGACTCCTCCATGAATTATTTAATTACATGATGGTAAACTTAGTTTGAAAATAAAGGGAGTATAATAAGAACTTCGTTTTTATGGTTTTCTTGTTATGTTTTTTGCGGGCCAAAGCTAGAAAAAAAAAGGATGCGCAAAATTTTTGTGTAGAAATTCATAAGGTATGATATCACTTTTATTTTTTTTTATCTATCAAAATATAAATTAAGTATAAACTTAGTTTACAAAAAAAGGGAGTATAATAAAAAACTGTGTTTTTATGGGTTAGTTTATTTTACAAATTTTTTTTTCACGTATCTGTTTTCATTGAAAATATATTTGAAGTTATTGAACATTAACAAGGTTATTTCAACCCAAATATTCTGTCAGAAAAATGTAACCCAGTCTAGACAAACGAGCCATTTTATTATAATAATGCTATACATAATAACTTAGAAGGCACGGTGGCCGAGCGGCAGTGCGTTAGGCTCACGTACTGTGGGTCTTGGAGTCGAAAATTGGTGAAGGCTACGAATAGTTCTCGGGTCTGGAGGGTGTCCAGCAGTCTACCCAGCTCTGATGGGTACCTGACTTTAGTTACGGTAAAGTGAAGGCGGCTGAGCATTGTGCTGGCTACACAATCCCTTAGTATATACCCTGGCCACAGAAACTTGTGAACGCTGCTTCACCGGCCCCATGGTGAATCAATTTGGTCCGATGGGATACTTTACTTACTTACTTACAAAACAACGTATACGTGTTAAAACTATTGCATGCTAATATTGAAACGGGCGTAACATAAAATTTACATAAAGTATTATTGTTGTACCATTGTAACTAATTAAGTTAAAACATCGAGTTCAAGAGATTGAATTGAATTGTGACATCAGCCACAAACACAACATGACATGACATTCGTTGTGTGTTTTCAATGAATTGTTGTTTTTCATTTTATTATTGAACAAAAACTTAGCTAACGGTCTTTCTATACAAACAAGTAAATGATTTATTGCTTAAACTATGAAAACGCCATTTATCAACGTATATCGATTTGAAAAAAAATAAAAAAATGTGCCCTAAGAAATTAGGGCTTAGCCACCACATCTGCCATTTCTTTTTTTTTTTTTTATATATACTCCAATGTGCTGAAATTCTATCTGAAGCCACATATTATTCTTGTGGGTGTTGTGAGGGTGGGTGAGGGTGGTGCATTACGTTTCCGCTAAGATAATGCTTCAAGCCCTCCCCCCCCCCCTTTAGTCAAATTCAATTGAGAGCCTGGGAGATGGAAGACACGCAGCGAACAATTTTGGGAAGACATTTAATATGACGTCACCATGGAAACATTTTTTGCTTTCGGCTTATCGAGGAGAAAAAAAAACTAAACAAAGAACAACAGCAATAAAATATTTATATGTGTAAGGGGACTTAACTGGTACGCTGTTTTCACACGTTGTCAATGTAAACAAGCTGGCTTGGTCATGTGACGAAATGTAAGAATTAGTTGAACTTTGTAGGCCTACTTTATATGTTAGATGTAAGGATGTACTATTAAGTCATTGCTACAGATAGTGACCTGGTTGACTCAATTTATTTCCCTTAATTTGGAAGTAATTTGTATACACTTAGAATAATTACGGGGTCACGGTTACTAGTGATTGATAATTTATTTCAAATACGTCGTCCAGTTCTGGTCTATTAGAAATATTCAAAAGCTACAAGAATAGTTATGAGGAATCCATTTTAAACATCAAAAGTGTGTATGTGATAATTAATAATCGACATGTTAGTCGCGTTAACTTAAATATAGCTTGTTTATACACAAATAAAGTAGTAGAGTAGCCGTTCTTGTTAATTTAAAAAAAACATGATCTATAGATATCTAAAGACACAAAACGAAAATTCTTCTGCATCAAGCAATACGTTTGGGAATCAAAATTGGTTATACTTCACGCTAGACATTCACAATCCATCGTTTTCTTTTGGCAACATCTTTTGGAAATGAAATAACATTTAATCCTATACATCTTTTCTTACTCGCAGACCACATATATGTTTTGTTAGTAAATGAACGATATAGACCGGAAATGTTGGTACACAATGAACTTTTAGGTTCAACATGCATGAATAATCATTTAGACTTGTCAATGTGATTTATCTTATCTTATACATTACAGACGCTCCTTCTATAAAGAAGATTATTGCGTCCTACGCTCATCAATGTGTGCCAATTGACAAGTCTTAAATATTATGCAAACATAAAGGTTGAACGTGTAAAACATTTCCGGTCCCATTCGTTCATTTGCTTCAAAACATAGCTGCGTTACTGGTTGTTGTACGATAAGATGATGAATATTAAATTTTATGCAAAAAAAAAATTCGTTTTTTTTTTTTGTACGCATTGTTTTTTTTTAATAACCTGGAAACGCAACTCTTGAATCATTTATTTTATAAACAAAGCCAAATTAAACTTAACGCGACTAACACTTCGATTATTAATTATCGCCTACTCACGTTTGATGTTAAAAACAGATTGCTCATAACTAATCTTGTAGCCTTTGTAGTGTCACTTTTGAAATAGTAGAAAAAAATCATTCATCTGCCAGGAAGTGACGTATCAGTCACAGACATGGATGAATGCGCTCCAGACAACAAATGCAAATATAGTACCCTACTTGTACGAAAGGCGTTAGCGGGGCGCCAGTCAATGTGAGCAATGGTAATGGTAATGGTAATTTATCTAGCGCTTCTATCCATGCTATTTTAGCATGCTCAGTGCGCTCTAGAAGACTATTAATCTGTGAGAGGTTTCACTGCTGCCGGTTAAGCGCATGTGATAACAACTCAATATTAACGTCTTCTAGTCCCAAAACTCCTGTAGGGCGACAGGGATCTGTCGGTGGCGGGGCTCGAACCCGCGACGTGTCAAGTGGTTTTTTGGTTGACAGTCTGGTGAACTAACCGCTAGGCCAGCCGGCTTCACATATTTTGACTGCCCAAAAATACTACAGATGACTGGGACACTATGTTTGATTCTCTAGAACATAGGTTCTCAACGGGGGCGTTATCGACCCCCGGGGGGCGGTGAGAAGCTTTAAGGGGGCCGCTGAGGTTCCCGGGGGCGATTGGAGGTGGTGAAGGGCAAGTGGGCGGTACAAAAGTCCCTTATATAATTTGAACACCTCAGCTATTTTAATTGATTAGTTTTTGGATAAAACGTAATGTAAACGCAAGTGTTGCTAAATATCTGATATCCCCCAACAGTAGGCCTACATATTATTATACTAAAGAGAGATATGAATCGCATGTACTTTGCCAACAAGTAGGGATCAGTATTAGACGAGTATGGTGTGCGGCAGGCTCGTCTTATGGTTGGTTCCCCACACTGTCAAACGACACGACACGGGATCTATCTCTGCCGCCGACCGATCCTTGTCGCCCAAACATTTGCTATTATTAATGATATTTTGATCTCAGTTTTACTGTGATGTCCTTAAATGCTTTACTACGTCCAATCTGCTGTTGCCATTATCGTTGAGCGGAATGGATACGTAGTAATCGTACGAACTGGGTAATTAATGTAATGTTTGAACATTAATATACGTATAAATTCTTTAGTCATATAATATTTATGTAATTTTCAAATACTTTTTACAGTTTGATCATTTTAAAGTTAGAAATTGTATGCCATTTATTCTTTTATAAAAGAAAAAAAAAAGAAACATTTGAAATAATAACTCAAATGAAACGGGTTAATTATCTCCCTTTAAGGCTATAATGCCTAGAGCCGCCGAAAGACGCTTCTATCGCTAACACCTAGAGCGGGCCGAAAGCCGCCGGAAATGCTATCTGTACATCCATTGTTTATTTCCGTTTTTTACAGCTGTTAACTGAAATATCGTAGCCTAGGAGATGTTGACTACGAGACCGAATAAAATATGCTATTTTTTTTAACGTTTTTATTTGATTTAAATAGATCAAGCAGAATATTTTTTTTTTAATATTTAATTACATAATTTTTTTTTACCAAAAGACTGGAATGTTTTATTGATTACTTTGATGAGGGTGAGCGTGGGCCCAGTAATGTTCCTTTAGACATTGATTTAAGGAGAAGAAAATTATTCAGAAAGAGATACAGACCTAAGTAATGTTTTGTTGATGTCATGTGGAGAGCAGGGGCGGAGCAATATGGTGGGGGGTCTGGGGGTAGCTTCTGAAAATATTTCTTTTAACTGTTGTTTATCCAGGGCAATAGTTATTGATGGATGTTATTTCAGTTTGGACATGTTTATTCATCATGGCGGTTGTCCTGGATACGCTGCCAAAGTTCAACCACAGGTAGTTCTGGGTGACTTGTGATATCTTCACCGACTGTCGCTGTATCAAAGTCTGCCTTTTTCCAAATGCTCATGTTCCTGGCCACCGTCCTGATCTTGCTATCTGTATGGACAATATCGTGGTTGGAATGTTGGTACACTTGGTCAATATGATGTTATGTGGATGCTACTACTGGTTACCTGTTTAATTTGAATTTTATACAGGTAAATAAAGGTAAATACGGAGTAGGTCATCATGTTGTTACAACACTAGGCCAACAAATGGCATCATTTTTATTAGGACAATTTATTTACCTATTCAACGGGCCCAATATCTGCTCCAACAAAATACTAACTGGTTTGACACCATTCGACCGAACATGAAAAAATGGCCTTCTTCTCTGAAACCTGCCCGAACAAAAGCCCTAAAAAAAGGAGATGTTCGAAACCTGCAAAGTGGTAATCTCTTGGAAAGACAAACGTGTTGTCCAAGTCTTGGGACTGTTACCGTCAGCAGAAATACTACAATGGTCAGAACAAATGCAATTCTACCAACACCAGTCCAAAATTATAATAAGCGGAGTAGACATGTCTGATCAATTCTGCTCATATTATGATTTGGGCAAAAAATCAATATAATTGTGGAGATTTTTCCATTTTTGTTCCAGGTGTGTCTAGTAAATTCTTGGCTGCTTTACAAAAACTCCATCCGACCACATCCAAAAAACCACCTAAAAAACTTAGAGCCGCTTTACTGTAGAATATATGTTACGGAAGGGTTAGTTCTTGTTAATATTTCGAAACGCAAGAGTGTTCCAGGAAGTCCATCTAGTGTTGGTTCCACCTTTTTGAATGAACACCAACAAATAAAGATGAATGGAAGAAAGCATGCCTGCCACTATTGTTTTAAAACAGAGAATTTTGTTAGAAGGGGGAGAGCTTCAGAGACTGTTTTTGGCTGCAAACTTTGTAACATAATATTAGTCTGTCTTTTGCATATTGTTATGTGTGTATAATCACCATGAAACACTTGACCGTTGTAGTCGCTAAGGAGAGCAAATGGACACCTCAGCAGTCAACTTTCTCCATTTATGCCTATCTTTGGCGGCCATCAATAGTTCAGTCAGCTGCAGCCTTGTCTAATCTTTTATATCGTCGTGCCAGCATTTAAACTGACAGCCTCTTCGCTGTCCACCTTCTACGGTGTATTGGAGGATTGTTTTTGCCAGGTTATTATGCCGCAACACATGACTGGTCACTGAACCATGTTAGCTTGCGCCGTTTCATTGTTGCCATAATGGTTTCTTGAGGGCTCGCAATTGAGGATATTATGTCCCAGACAAACTGATTAGTCCTGTTTTAGGTAGGAGATTGGAATAATTTTTCTCATGCATTTATTTTTGAATGCCTTGTTTTCAGTGGCTGTTAACAGTGTCCAGGTCTCACATACACACAGAACAGCGGTTTTCACAAGGCCACTGTAAAGCCTTAGCTTTCTTGGGAATCTAATGCTATTGCAGGACCAGATTCTGTGTAGCTTAGTCATTGCTGATCCACTCAGGGCTCGAATTTCTGCCTCACAGCTTCCGTCTACGGACAGCTTGCTCCGATATTTTTTAAATTATTTACTTCTTCTAGTTATTATTGGTTCATTATAATGTTTGCACTTCTGGCATCTGTGGTGTTGATCATAATTTTACTTTATTTCTGATCTGATTTCCATTCCTTATCCCTCTGCTCTTATCTGCAAGCTTGCATTTTAGCTTTTATAGTTCTTTGTTGCTCCCGGCCAACAGGTCGATATCATCATCAACTCTTAGGTTGCAAAGCGGTCTTCCACCAATGGGGTTGGATGTGTGGTAGTCATCGAGTGTTTCTTGCATGACTCATGGACACACTTGACATCTTGAAGAAATCCTCTACACAAATATTGAGATGATCTGCACTGCTTGTCTGATTGTAGAGTGTTTCGATTGCCTGTATCAGTCCTTCTTCAGTTTTGTAGCTTCTAATGACTTGCCATAGTCACTAATGCGATACACGATCAAAGGCTTTCTTGAAGTCTATGAACTTATGATAGAGTTCGTGGTGGTTTTCTATCAGCAATCGACAGTAAAAAAATCTACTCAGTTGTGTTTCTGCCTGGTCTGAAACCTGCATGTTCTTCTGCCAGTAATTCGTTAGCCACATGTTTAAGTCTGTTGAGTAGAACTTTTAGTATTACCGTGCTAGGGTGGCTGCTAAGACTGATTGTTCTGTAGTTGTGACAATGTTTTGTATTGCTTTTCTTGGAAAGTGTTATTATGAGTGACTGGGTCTATTCCTTGGGCCAATTTTTATTTTCCCGTATATTCTTGCTGTGAAACATGGTCACTTACAGCAGATCTCCAGAAAAGAATCAGAGCCGAGGAAACGAGATGCCTCCGTACAATTTTGAACATGTCTTACAAAAGTCGAGTTACAAATGAGGCTGTCCGTGAGCGAAACCAACGTCATCGGTCCTCATGAGGATCAACTCAGCGCCATTAAATGCAAAAAGACTCAGATGGTACGGGCATGTGGCAAGATTAGAAGGCCAGGCGAAAACCACCCTGCATGGCACAGTGCAGGGTGGAAGAAAGAGAGGTAGGCAGAAGAGACGATGGGATGGTGACATCAAGGATTGGACCGGCTTGACTCTTGCAGATTCCCAGAGTGTGGAGCAGGACCGAAACGAATGGCATAAAATCATCTAACTGTCAAAAAATGGTGCCCCAACGACCCTCCATCTGGTTATGGGATAGGTGAAGGATATCCCTGCAGATTGTTGTAAATGTTTTTGTTACCGCTACACCCACATGTTTCAAAAGTAAGTTCAACTGAAATGTTGTCGATCCCAGAAGACTTGTTCCCTTTAAGCTTCGTACTGCTTCCTCGACCTCGCTCAGCAGCACTGGTAATTCGCCCAGCTCTCTTTCTTGTTTGTTCTGTAGTACGCTGGTACCAGGGTCGTTACACTATTAAGTTCAACGTCCAAATACTGCTGTGCTTGTGTGTATAACATTTTTTAACCTATTTATCTCACCCTTTTTTTTTATTTGCTGATACTTTTTTTCTGATTTATTCAGACAACCCATTCCATTTTCCTTGTTGCCATTCTGGAAGAATGACTACAGATATGCATTTGTTATTGCATATTATGTGATAAAAAAGGTTTTTGCCTTTATGTTTGTCTGAGCATTGTAACAGATTGTTATTGTGTTGTATTTCAAATTCCAAGTTGGAATTTAATGCCTTGTGTATTATCACTACATTACTCTTTACCCTTCTATCCTCTAGTGTTTCTCAGTTTAGTGATTTAACTATTGGTGTCAGTCTTGACTATTCATTAGTAATGAACCTTACCGCTCTTTTTTAATTTGTACTAAATGTAATTCGTAAGGTTTTTTTTAGTTGGTGGCTTCCATACAGAAGATGCATACTCCATGTACAGTGTATTTTTTCTTGCATATGAAATAAGAAAAGTGTTTTTATTTATTATATTTGTCTGAATGTTGTAATTATATTAGATTTTCGTTGTATGTATTTTTATTGATTAAGTATTTTAATAACTTGTGTTTTATGTTTAATTTGAGCTTTCTCAAGTTTATTGAACAAACATTTGAATCTTTTATTTTTAATTTTCTTGCAAATTAGAATACGTCGAATAAGAACATTTACTACTAAAGTTTTGATTTATTATTATGTTTTTTTCAAAATGTTTTTGTACATATAACATTTTTATTTTATTGGTTATTATCTTCCTCATTAAAATACAACATTTTTATCGACTAAAAAAATGCAATATTCTAAATCTGTGTATGGGTATATGTGTAAAAATAATGTAAAAATGTCATTCTTTTTAAGTTTTATGTGTCATCGCTTCATACTATGTCAAAATTATTCATTTCTTTGTGTTCAGCATCCATTTTTATATTTAAGAATACATTATTATTAATTTTGGTCAATTATTTAATTTGTTATGAATTTTTTTCTAGCATATATTGTGTTTTGGTGAGGAGTTACGCCCCTTTGCTTAAGATTTCAGCTACTGGACGCTGGTTATCACAAGGTGCCTGTTTAAATAGATTTTATGGGGTCTTTGACTTAGTTTTCGAGTTTCTAGAAAGCAAAGACAATTCTCTGAGAGAAAATCTTTAAAAAAAAAGAAAAACAATATCGCGTATTTAACGGACTTATTAAAAAAGTTCAATGAAATGAACATTCAATTGCAGGGGGATGACCTTAATTTGATCAAAACAAAAAGTGTCATTTCGGCAATTATGTAAAAACTTTGATTGTACAAATGAACATTTGGACGTGTAGAATTTTATCAGTTTCCCAATCTTGCATATGTAGAAAGAACTGAAGAAGACATTTTCATTTATTGTGATCACCTCGAAGCACTTACTGGCGACTTCCACAGTCGATTTCAAGACATTGTTAACATAAAAATACATGATTGGGTTTTAGATTCTTTCTCTGATAGTGAAGAATTACAATCATGCCTACCTACACAACTGCAAGAGGCATTGATTGAATTAGCAGCCTATAAAGAACTCAAATTGAAATTTGTAAGAAAAGGCTATCACGACTTTTGGCTGCAAAAAAGAACATCAGTTTCTCCACGACTGAAGGCTTTGGTAAAGCCATTTTTATTGCATTTTCATCTTCCTATTTAGTAAAGCGAGGTTTTGATGCTGCCAGGCTACCACTTTTTTGTCCAAAAAAAAGAAGCAAGTTGCAAGTAGTGGATCGTGGAGACTTGATGCTTTTGCTAACCATAGTAGAGCCTAACATTGACAACCTGCTATCAACACACCAGGCGCAAGCTTCACACTAATACTCAGTTTTAAAACATTTTGTGTATATGTTTGTAGATATGTGTATTATCATTAAAAAAATTAAACCATTCCAAAAAACTCTTCTTAACAATTGAATTTTACTTAAAAGCTCATCAAAAAGGAATTAAATATATGCCACCATACATACATTTTTATACTAAAACATTTACTAGTGAGGGGGGGGGGGTAGGGAAGCGGTGAGCCACAAAATTTTTTTAAAGGGGGCGGTGAGCCGAAAAAGGATGAGAACATATGCTCTAGAATCTAGATGTAAGCACGCAATAATCTTCTTCATAGAAGAAACGTCTGTAATAAATCAGATAAGGAAGGATTATTGGTATTTATAACCAAAGACTAACCTTTCGTTTACCTATTTACCCGCCTACCTACTTTCATACCTAACCACCTAGCTACATATCTATCTATCTATCTATCTATCCATTCATTGAGCTATTCATCCATTCGTATATTCACCTATAAATCTATCTATCTATCTATCTATCTATCTATCTATCTATCTATCCATCCACCCATCCATCTATTTATCCATCTATTTATCTATCCATTTATCTATCTATCTACCTGTCTGTCTATCTATCTATCTATATCAAGAGAGAGAGAGAGAGAGAGAGAGAAAGCACGTGTAAAGGGTCAGTCGGTCACAAGATGTAAATATGCCTAAAATTGCTCGTAAAAACTTAAGGGGAAAAATAAGGGGCAGTGTACTCTGTCCCTCTCCCCTTCCCACCTCATTCAAAGTTGCGGCCCTTTCAAACCGAGATTATAACGGCTGATTAGCGGGAGCTAGGCGGGTCCCCCCCCCCCCCATCCTTCCCCCCCCTCCCCCATTATCTCTCACGGGGTACACATCTAGTAAATCACGACGGTTTATTGGGATGTTTGCCCAGCTAATGGCGGTCTTTGTTTACAAGAGGGCGAAGATGAGGGGGGGGGGGGGAAATGGAAAGGAACGGGTGCTGGGGAAGAAGATGGGGCGCAAGGGGTCGTTTTTTTTCCCCATTTTATTTTTTTGGGTGGGAGTTTTCGATGATTTCAGGAGTGTTTGTTTCTGACTGGACCCACGTCATGTTGGCTTTCATTGCTCAGCATATAAAGTGCTTGGAAGAACATGGTTAAGGAGTGTGAGGCATTCTGTTCAATTTTCTTAGAGCATTTATTTAAAAATAAAGTGAATTGGAAAATAAAAGGAATTGTAAGCAATAACTGGGTTTAGATGTTAAATTTGAAATTCAGATTACAGAATGCACTGAGAGTTGGTGTCTTGTTGTTGTTTAAAATCGATGTTGTTTATAAAGTTTACGAGCGAATGGGCCATTCTAAACCAAAAAAAAAAAAGTAAACAAACGGATATGCTCTTAATTTTGATACATTTCTAGCGAACAAGCATTGTTAGTTTGAAATAAAAAAATATCGATAAGCAGTAAACGCTGTACAAATATTGATAAATAGAAGTAGCCAAAGTGAGGCCGGCTGGTCCCGCGGTTAGTTCATCGCACTGTCAACCGACACATAGCGGGTTCTATCCCTGCCGCCGACCGATCCCTGTCAACCTCACAGGAGTTTTGGGCCTAGTGGACGTAATGATCTTCTATTTAGAAGGAACGTCTATAAAACTGTAGATAGAACTGGTTCCAAACACTGAAACTTACATTACTTATTTCCTCTCTCTCTCTCCAACGCGAGTTTTGTGGGCGGTGCTGGGCTTGGACTGTTCTAAGAATCCACTCTCGTGCCGACCTCAAATTCTCGGAATGGCTAGGAATAGTCTATTATTTCTCGTACAGGGGAGTTTATGTTAAAACTATCATTTTTATTATGAGTTTTGTAATGATACCATTACTTTCACCCCTCCTAGTAATAGGTCTGTTCCCCGCTCTCCTCCGCTAGTATTTAAGGCTAGGCAGCTAGGAGTTTCTACTGAGTTTCAATAGTGTTTTGCAGAGTTTTGTACAGAATGGACGCGTGTGTTGGCACTATTGTATTATTGCTGTAAATAATACATTAATTGTATATATTAGCAAATTATCACCTGAATTAAATTATCAACAACATTTACACTGAAGCTTCCTCGTCAAGTTACTATTTTCGTTTCATTGTTTACAATATAATATATATATTTATTTACAACGTCAAGGAAAGGAACTGTTAGAACGCAAATCCTGAGTTTGTGCCCAGGACAATAAGGAGAGTTCGTGTAATACTGAAATATAAGTAATAATAACCAAAGTCTACCCTAGGACGAACGAGAATTATCAACAACATTTACACGGCTCTGACCACAAGGGGATTGTGGTCGTAACAGAATCAAGAAAATACTTTAAAAAATTGTGTTGTTGTTTAGAAAAGTGTACTTGTGCCAAGTAGTCGAGGACTTGAGGTAATTTATTGAAATCTAGTAGTAAGGTTAGATATCTTTTATCGCGATTAATAAAATCGTCGTTACATCAGCAATATTTTTTTTTTCAAATGTTGACTGCTGCTGATTTTTTATCTTTAGTAATTTCTTTTAGTTTGTTTTGAAATCGATGTTAATTTATACTATTAATATTTATACGTGCGACAATTTATCTACCAACTAACAATAACAGAAAAAAAGCCACAAAAAGAAACGAAAGACAAAGAATATATGAACCTGGACCCCCCCCCCCCTACTTACCCCTCCACTTCCAACCTCCCAGTCCCTCTCGTATAAGACGATTTCAATTGAAAATGTGATAATAAAATTTGTTCTTGCGTGCCCGGCACATCATCGAGCTGAACGTCGAGGGGTTTTATTTTATATTTGGCGACTCCAGAATCAATATCTCCAGAAGCCGGAGACGTCCTCGCCAACCGTCACCATCACGCTTTTTCTACACCATCAAACAACGTGATGGGGCGAAAGAGGGAGAGAAGAAGCAATAGAGAGAGAGAGAGAGAGAGAGAGAGAGAGAGAGAGAGAGAAAGAGAGGTGATCCTTCTATCATTTCATTAAGAAAAGCAAAATAAATAAGTTGACGCTTAGCATGGCAGAGGGTGAAATCTTGAACCGCAAAACAACTTTCATTTCAATTGACAAATTTAGATTTGGATATATATTAAAAACAAACAACAACAAAAAATATATGAATTTATTGACCCTAAGAAAAGCCGTGGTTTAACGGGTGTAAATTTCTGACAGCTTAAGAAAGAAGAGGAATGAAGGGTGGATAAATAAATGGGAGTTGAAAAAAAGTACACCTTGCTTGAGAAAACAAAATATTATTAGCTTTAGATTTTTCGTTATTTCGGCCAAAAGTGTATTTAAAATGAAATTATTTAATTCATTCTGAATCTAGCGGATGGTTTATTCTGTAATGAGTTTTGTGCAGTAATATGTGAAATATTTTTGATGATTTTGTTGTTTCTCAATACTTATCTTATCTTATATATTACAGTAGTCCGACTATTAAGACGATTATTGCGTCCTACGCTCATCCGTGGTCTGAGTTTAGTCTTGCATTTTTATTATTGTTTGAAATGATGTTAAGTTATTGGTTTTCCTGGTCTGTTCAGGCAACCCATTCCATGCCCGAACTGGGGGAAGAAAGAGCACCTATATGCATTTGTTCCTCTCGCACACCAAGTATAAAATATAAAAAAAATAGTTCATTGTGATAATAACTAGCAATAACAAAAACGATAACATATTTTTAACTAGTATTAGATATATGGTATAGATAAAAAATAGCAAACTATTACTTTACGTAGGGTAAGTCAAAACTTGGGTCAATCTTTGATCAATCCTCCATTAATTATCCTTTGCCATACTTTCTTGGCTTTAACAAATCTTATCTTATATATTACAGACGATCCTTCTATAAAGAAGATTTTTGCGTTCTACGCTCATCCGTGGTCCAAGTCTAGTCTTGCAAATGAAGTATTAGTTTGCAAAAAAAACAAAAAAACAATAATAGTTTGTTATCAATCTCTAAACTACTGGCAAAGGCTTGTCCAGTCTAAAATAGACTGTAGATCACCAACTTTTCAAGAACAAGTAATAACTTTCCGAAATTGGCATCCAAAGAAATGATTTTAATGTCTTGGTAAAGGACGGCGTTTGGGATTAGAAAAACATCGTGAATGGAGGAAGCGGATATAGACTATTCACTTGAATACAAAGAGGTAGATGACTGTCTTGAATCAAATTGACATACGAAAGGAACGTCAAGAAAATCTTGTCACTTAAAAAAAAGAAGACAAATAACATACAGACATTTCGACGCTTTGTATTAACATCTATATATATAAAAAGCCTAATGTGTGTAATTAACCATCAAATTGTTTTTTTTTAAAGACACGTTACCTTATTGCATCATATTTTACCTTTGCAATCGGACTTAGCACATGTGTCCTCGATAACTGAGTGGATAACGTATCGGACTGCCATGCGGTTGATCAGAGGTTCGATTATCCAGTTAGTTTATACTTTCTTTCTCTAAAAACATTCTATTTCAATTATTATTATTTTAAAAAAAATGATTGTAAATCCACGGGCAACACTGGGCAATAAAAAGTCTTGCCTATTTTTAACCCGATTACAATATGTATTTGTAAATTACTTTCGTAAATGTCTTCAGTAAAAATATATATTTTTTCAATTATTAGATCTAAAGTTTTCTGTTCATTGTAGTTTTTATCTGTAGCTTATATAGGCCTGTTTTTATTTTCACCCCGGGCAACGCCGGGGAATTTAGCTTGTGGACTACAAAACACAGGACGTACAAATTGTGACATGACAACATCACGTGACTCACAAGTTGTACAGAAGAATGTCCGGCAGCCAGATGTGCTCCGATGGTATCCTGACATCAGAGATGTTATCATAATGTTCTATATCCCACCTCAGAAGGACATCAGTCCAGGTCTGACCGAAATAGAGGAGGTAAAAAAAATGTTAGCGTTAACTAAAATTGGGATATATTTCCAACAAATTCGTGCCTTAGATAACACGCTTAACATAAAAAGTGGTAGTTTTAATGGATAATAGTTATTTTTTGTAAGAGT
Organism: Anisus vortex; assembly: GCA_949126835.1. Lineage (NCBI taxonomy): Eukaryota > Metazoa > Mollusca > Gastropoda > Planorbidae > Anisus > Anisus vortex. The sequence goes on along the minus strand of OX421494.1, from coordinate 11,746,492 downwards.
AAATATAGAACCCTTCTACTTGGTCAAAAATAAACTATGCTCTTAAGATAACACAGTTTGTAGTTCTCAGTTAGTTGTTTTAAATGCATTAAGTTATAAGGGTTAAAGTAATAATAACAAAACTAAGTTACATCGAAAAGAACAAGAATTCCATCAAATATTGAAAATATTACATTGAACAATGATATAATATATAGGTTTTCATTAAATAATAAAAGAATCACATCAAATTTTAAAAGAAGCTGGAGCTGGCACCTGTAAAGCTGGTCTTTTTAAAAAAAACAACAGCATCTGGAGTTGGTAAACATTAGAACTACTTCGAGTTTCAAAACTTAAAAAAAAAATATTGTTTTACAATTTAAAAATTTATTTATTGTCAATTTCCTTTCCATCTGAAAAGACAAATTAAATATTCGCATTAACAGTTGAACATATTGATACTCGTGGCATATTTAACCCAAAGAGGTCTCAGCGAGTTAACACAATAAGTCGCAGATCACCACTTTTTGCAAGTGTTTGTTTTTTTTCGAACGATTTGAGGTCTAAAAATATGATAAACCTTTACTGAAGCAAAGGTTAAATTCAATAATCAATAACGCCATTCTATACCTTTTTTTGAGACATATTCATATAATAGTTCATATAAAAATGAATATATTTAACATAGATTTTGACGTTACTTGATTCACGGATGAAATAATTTTAGCTCTAAATCGACTAGTCTGCATGCAATGAATTGTTGTCTTTTGTAATTTAGAAATTGTACACTTCGATTCCAAGTCCTCAACAACATAATGCTATCAATGTGTTTATTTAATTTTGACATTTGTAAACCATGCAACCAAAACTAACGCTATTATGAAATTTTGTAAGCTCTTATTGTTATTATTTCATTTGTAATCGAAAAGCAAAAAAAATCTATAAATTTCTGTGATGAAAAGTGTTTCTCTTATGCCGACTATAATATGATGTGGCTCCCCCATAGGACTACACTAGCACCACCCGTGGATAATTATGTGTGCCATCTAGCTGGGAACAAGGAAATACAACTCTGCCAATATTCATAATATAATAGCATTTTCACAACAGCTAGCTTGTTATTTATTCGGTAAACAAAGTTTAACATACATCACTGATATACAAACACTTGCGTGAAAAAAAAAAGGCATCAACGAAAACAGTTATTTGAAACGTTTTCTGCTCTTTGTAAAATGCATCCCCACCTCCCTTTGCACAAACGGAACGACGGAGTGGTCAGTTGTGTACCGATTACATTGCAAGAAAGATTTGATCAGGTAATGTCCCTTCTTCCCACGTTCACCACCCTCTCCTCCCTTCAAACTGCCCAATTGCTTGAGTTACATTTCAGCTCTGGGATCAGATGGAGTGATAAGAGTAAATTGGTTGACAGAGGGGGGAGAGTCCCGCGGGTTGGGAGAAGGGGGGATGGTATACGGGTCAGTCTGACCAATATCTAGTATCTGACCAGTCAGAAACGTGGGTCAAGGCTGAAGGAAAATTGAATCTTCCATATTATGTGAATCATCATAATCAAAACCTTGACCCTTATGGTCGTTGGGGGGGGGGGAGCGAATGGAGACCTCATTATTCATCTTTCTCCATTTTTGCCAATTTTGAGCGGCTGTCAATAGTTTAGTTATTTGCAGCTTTGTCCAATCTTTTATATTGTCGAACCAGCATTTACACTAGCGGCCACTCCGACGTCCGTCTTCTACAGTGCCTTGGATGATGGGGTTTTGGCTGGTTATTATGCCGCAACACATGGCCGTACCACGCCAGCTTGCGCCGCTTGATTTTTGCCATAATGGTCTCTTGAGGGTCCCGAAATTGAGGCCATTCTGTCCCAGACATACTCATACCTGACAAATAGGACGCAGAGATAAGTCATGTACAGGCTCTGATAATGGAGATCCATGCAAGGATGGAACCAAATGTCTAGGTAATTTTTTTTTATTGCCAAATGTTATTTTTTGTTTCTTTTTGTTTTCATGTTGTTCTATGCAGTTAACAGTTTCCATTCATCTAGGCTATTTGTTCGCAAAAAATTTAAATGACTTTTTGATATTGAAATCATCATTGCAATGATCATGAGAATATAGTTAAGTATATTTTGTAATCTAACGATACAACCGATATGTCATCTTTCTTATGTGATACAGACACTCTTTCCATACAGACGATTATTGCGTCGTGGTTTGAATTTGGTCTGATGTTAACTTGTATTATTTTGCATAAGAAGCTTCGACCTCTATCAATATATGCCATTCGCCCTTGACTGAAACAGACATTAGTTTATTTCTGAAAAAAGACTTACATATTCGTACCAAACGTTTGTCTTCAGGACTTGGTCTTTGATATCCACATCTAGGATCTGGATCAGGGATAGCCCAAACTCGACTCGGACAGCGTCAGAGGTGTTGACCACTGGCCTGCCTTCCTTGCCCAGGCGGGCGTATCTCTCGATGAGCCGCTTGATGAGGATCTTCTCCTTGGAAGTAATGTTGAGCTCGTCATCAAACTCTGTGTATGGATAAGTGTAGTCAGCATTATATACATGAAACATATAGGCTTACATTCTGTTCATTGCTTATTTTTTTCGGAAGGCTAAATTCCTTCAAAGAAAACTTACAGATATTTTAAAATGATAGTTGCTGTCACTAGACTTCACAATTTAAGCATTCAGCCAAAGACAATCCCCGTGGATTTGCGCGTCATCCATTATTACTATACAAATAGCAAATAATGAATTCATTCACTCATAATCCGTAAGGCCTAAGATTTACAGCGGTCAAATATTGTCAATTTCGCGCCACGCTTTTTCAAATTTCGCAGTGTTCAGTGGAGCTGCTCTACAAGTAAAGGAATAATTCTTAGGCCCAAACTGAATAAATTTATGTTATTAAATTAATCGCTAAATCAATCTTTGTTCATAATAGAATTGGTATGTCAAAGTGTTCACATCCGATCATTTTAATTCACTGATTAACTTTAAGCAAAATTGACTATAATATACTTTAACATATTCAAGCCTAATATTGATTAATGTTTTTAATAGTATTAGTATTATTGTAGTTGTGTAATAAAATAATTACAGCGATACTGATTTGATTATGCCTTTAAGTTCATACAGTGAGATTTTAAATTTTTTAATTGAATGAAAGAGATAACAAACATGTTCCCAAGATGTCAAAAAGACACATTGACCTGATTCTCTCTCTCTCTCTCTCCCTCCCTCTCTCTCTCTCTCTCTCTCTCTCCCTCCCCCCCCCCCTCTCTCTCTCTCTCTCTCTCTCTATCCCATCAACGATAGATGTCTAACACTAAACGTAATATTTCCATTGCATATGATTTGATATGGGGCACGGTAGCCGAGCGGCAGCGCATTCGACTGGCGATCCAAGGGTCCTGGGTTCGAATCCTGGTGCAGGCTAGGATTTTTTCCCAGGATTTGAGGGTGTCCCTGAGTCTACCCAGCTCTGATGGGTACCTGACCTTAGTTGGGGTTAAAGTTAAGGCGGCTGTGCATAGCGCTGGCCACACAATCACCTAGTATGCCGTGGCCACGGAAACTGGTGAACGCTGCTTCACCGGCCCTATGGACCAATTTGGTCTGACGGGATACTTTACTTTTTTTAAAAATATGTTTTGATATAGAGTCTAAAGTGTTTCTTGATATCCTTTACTCTACGCGGCTTGTCTGTCTGTATTCTGTAACTGTCGTCAGCGCATAGAACTGTCACCAACGGGATATTCGCTATATAAGCACCGTTATTATTATTATTATTATGTTTAGCGTATAGATAAAGCTCGCCATCCAGACAAATTTCTCACTCCTTGTATCGTTGCTAGGTTGCCAGAATGTAGTGGGATAGATAGAATATCAGAGAAATTATCTTTAATCCATACACCTTTGCTTTTTTTTTTGTTGTTGTTTATTTGTTGTTGTTTTTATTTCGAAAGGGGGCAAGGCCGAACACGAGAACATTTTCTAAAAAAGCGTACAGTTGAGATAGACGCTAACGTAATACACTCTAAAAATCAACGCCAGCTCTAACATTTGATGTGGCGGAAATCTGGAATAATTCTCCCAAGACATATCATTCCCATTAATCAGATAACACTGGTGCTGAAGTAATGCAATTACATAAAAAGGAAGGTTGAGGGGGGGGGGAGAGAAATAACGTCTGGCAGTGAGTGATTAAACACAGCATTTAAAAAAAACAACGAGGAGTTGTTAGCGAATAAAAAAAATATTCTCAACAAACATCACATTATAATATCATCCAGCTGTTTTTACTTAGACTTAAAGTAAAAGATAACCAAATTGTATGCTACGAAGTAATGTATCCATTATTCGATAAGTTGACCCACAATGGAAAGTGAGGTATTGACTTAACCAGCTTTCGTTTCCAGGCCATGCAAAAGTTGTTTGACTATCGGCGAAACCTTCAGAAAAAAAATGTTTAGGGAACCATCAGACTACTGACGCTAGGATGTTTATATCACTTTTTCTTTCAAACCGTCAGGTACGAGCTGGCAAGACTCAGTAGGAGACACCCTCCAGACCCGAGAAAAAATCCTAACCTTTCACCAGGATTCGAACTCAGGACCTTCTGTACGCCGGGCGAACGCTCCGCCTGCTCGGCAACCCTTCCCCACACCAAATCGTAGTTTGTACAACCCTTGTGATACGAAAAAAACTTGCTCAACAAACGTAGATTTCGATGTAACTGACTGCTCGATATGATCCCAGGTTATTATTCAATAGAAATTACTAAGATATACGCTGAATCAACTTGGGAAATCAACCGACTAATGCCCATGAGAAATAGTTTTGATTAATTTTTTTCCGTAACAATTAAATGCTTTCTCTGCATAGGAAACGTTGATTTGTATGTAATTTTTTTATGTTTAATTTGCACGTTTCTTTTTAATGATAACAGCAAACACGATGACTTAGGTTTTAGACATTGGTGTGAATGCTAGTGATTGATCTAACCCGTCAATCACACAATAATAACCCAGTCCACTGAATTTATTCACTCTTAAACCCCATGGATCACTCTGTCAAGCTATTTCCTTCACCCACATATCCACCCATCCATCCATGAATCCACACACCCACCCAGCATTTCATCCAACATTCATTCCGACATTCATCTATCTATCCATCCCTACACACATACAGCAACACATCTATTCATCCATCCATGAATCCACACACCCACCCAGCATCTCATCCAACATTCATTCCGACATTCATCTATCTATCCATCCCTACACACATACAGCAACACATCTATTCATCCATCCATTAACACACACACCCAGCATCTCATCCAACATTCATTCCGACATTCATCTACCTATGCTCCCTACACACATACAGCAACACATCTATTCATCCATCTATCCACCCACCCCACCAGCGTCAGCGCGTTCGGCTGGCGTACCGAAGGTCCTGGGTTTGAATCCTGGTAAAGGCTAGGATTTTTTAGATGGGGTAAGGTAAAGTGACACTCTTTTATCTGTATATAACTGTTGTTTGCTATGTTAAGTTTGCTATGTTATTTTATGTGTATTTAAATTGTGGACTTTTTCCTCGGTTCTACGGGGTCTCCATAGTATTATGAAGGAGAAGAAGAAGAAGTTGAGGCCGTAGATTAATTTCGTCCGACGGGGCTAGTTTACTTTTACTCTCCAATATGTTCAATATTTAAAAAATCTAATAAAATCTAATTTTATCTACACTCTAAACAACCAATCAGATAACAGACTTGTTTCTTTAGGGGAAAAAATGTGTTTTATTTGAAAAAATAAAAGACATACGTTTTTCTTTAACAATCTAAAAAAAATGTTAGCTTTGAGCTAGTCGATAAAGAACAAAATAATTTTGTTTTAATATTTAAGATCACAAAGAAAAAAAAATACAACAACATTATTAATATTTTTTTAAAAATTGTTAGTAGTTGGTTATTAACTTGCAGTCTGAAGAAATTGGTAGTAGTTGGTTATTAACTTGCAGTCTGAAGAAATTGGTAGTAGTTGGTTATTAACTTGCAGTCTGAAGAAATTGGTAGTAGTTGGTTATTAACTTGCAGTCTGAAGAAATTGGTAGTAGTTGGTTATTAACTTGCAGTCTGAAGAAATTGGTAGTAGTTGGTTATTAACTTGCAGTCTGAAGAAATTGGTAGTAGTTGGTTATTAACTTGCAGTCTGAAGAAATTGGTAGTAGTTGGTTATTAACTTGCAGTCTGAAGAAATTGGTAGTAGTTGGTTATTAACTTGCAGTCTGAAGAAATTGGTAGTAGTTGGTTATTAACTTGCAGTCTGAAGAAATTGGTAGTAGTTGGTTATTAACTTGCAGTCTGAAGAAATTGGTAGTAGTTGGTTATTAACTTGCAGTCTGAAGAAATTGGTAGTAGTTGGTTATTAACTTGCAGTCTGAAGAAATTGGTAGTAGTTGGTTATTAACTTGCAGTCTGAAGAAATTGGTAGTAGTTGGTTATTAACTTGCAGTCTGAAGAAATTGGTAGTAGTTGGTTATTAACTAGCAGTCTGAAGAAATTGGTAGTAGTTGGTTATTAACTTGCAGTCTGAAGAAATTGGTAGTAGTTGGTTATTAACTTGCAGTCTGAAGAAATTGGTAGTAGTTGGTTATTAACTTGCAGTCTGAAGAAATTGGTAGTAGTTGGTTATTAACTTGCAGTCTGAAGAAATTGGTAGTAGTTGGTTATTAACTTGCAGTCTGAAGAAATTGGTAGTAGTTGGTTATTAACTTGCAGTCTGAAGAAATTGGTAGTAGTTGGTTATTAACTTGCAGTCTGAAGAAATTGGTAGTAGTTGGTTATTAACTTGCAGTCTGAAGAAATTGGTAGTAGTTGGTTATTAACTTGCAGTCTGAAGAAATTGGTAGTAGTTGGTTATTAACTTGCAGTCTGAAGAAATTGGTAGTAGTTGGTTATTAACTTGCAGTCTGAAGAAATTGGTAGTAGTTGGTTATTAACTTGCAGTCTGAAGAAATTGGTAGTAGTTGGTTATTAACTTGCAGTCTGAAGAAATTGGTAGTAGTTGGTTATTAACTTGCAGTCTGAAGAAATCCTCAGGGCTTGTTTTTGGTCTTTAGTCAGTCCAAGTCCCAATTAGTTTGGTAAAATAAAAACATAATAAATAAATGGCACACACACACAAATAGTTCAATATATACAAGAAACCTGGAATCGTTAACAGAGAACACACTTTTTTTAAAAGAAATTTTAGTTTTGTAGTGAAGTGGATATGTAAACTAAGTATACAAATAAAGGGAGTAAAATAAAAACGGTGTTTTTATGGTTTTCTTGTTTATAGTTTGAGCTCCATGAATTATTTGTGTGCAGCTATATAATGAAATAACTTATAATAAAATCTGGTGAATAATAAAAAAATCAACGTATGACAGAAATCACAATTAAACGATTTTTGAAAGTGTCGAATACACATTTTGCTTTGATATTCAATTTAATGTTTATGTTTATGTGTAAACATTTTCATTAATTTTTTATCAAAGCCCCTAGGAAACATTTTTACTTTATGGGATTCTATTTGAACCACACAATATAGATATATATATACACATATATATAATATATATATATATATATAATGCGATTTCCGACTTGACGAATGTATATACTGATAGTTTGGGTATATACAAAATCCGTATTTTAATATATTTGGTACATAATTCACTAGTTTGGTCCCCTCCCACCCCTATCGAGTGTTTCAGCAGACTTCAAAGAATAAAATGTTGTTGATTATGGTGTAAATATTGTCCAGGGGTGTACAATTGGGGCCACTTGGGCGTGTGTTGGCACTAACTCCCTTAGCTGTCTCAACTAAACTAAACTCGCATTATATAGCCCTCCCCCATGAGGACAAAGCTGTAATCAAGTTATTTCTACACCAATCTTTATTCCTCTCTCTCTCTCTCTCTCTCTCTCTCTCTCTCTCTCTCTCTCTCTCTTTCTATCGCTCTCACGCTCGCTCCTCCCATTGCACCAGTCCGGCAACCTCCCCACTCATGCATCGAACACAATCTTTGGCGCCCTCCATCCCACCCTTTTCCTCAGCAATCAAGCGCCACCAAATAAATATATACATCTCTTTTGACAGAATGAACGCTAGGGTGTTTTTTTGTTTTGTTTGGGGGATGGGGGAGTAGGGCGTGGGAGGGCGCCGGGGAATAGTAGGTTGAGAGTACGAGTTGTAAAGTGTGGTACACTCACGCTTAGCTAAACGGAAACTTATAAATAACTGTTCTTTGGCCAAGTGGCCGTCGGATTAATGTCCAGGAGTTGACGAAACAACCGTCTGTTCCTAGTAGGCAAAGTAGTTGTACAGTGGTCAGAAGGAATAATGAGTATAGAAGAACAGTGAGGGATAATCAATAGGACCTAACAAATTCGTTAAACAGTTTTAAGTAAGGTAGTATTTGGTATACTTTAAACATGAGAGATAGAGTGAGAGAGAGAGAGAGAGAGAGAGAGAGAGAGAGAGAGAGAGAGAGGTGGGGGATTACTCCTTCTATAGAGAATATTATTGCATCCTACGCTCTTCCGCGGTCCCAGTCTAGTATTGCATTAATGAGTCTATAATAGTTGACGGAATGGTCAATTGATTGTTGACACAATATATATGTTTAAATAGCTTGATCGATCACTAAACAACAACATCCATATAAAATAAATTAAGATATAAAACAAAAAAAGCCATAACAAAACACCGGCTGTTGAAATTTAAGCTCTAAGAAAACAATAGAATAAAAAAAACAAACACAAGCTAGAGAAGAATGGAGACAAAGTGTGATTGTATTGTAGACAAACCAGAAAATCAATAGTGTCATTCTGTTTTTAAAACCTTCTTAATCTTACGGTAAAGATCCATTGTAAAGATCTATAGACAATTGATGTATGTGGATATAAAATAGACATGGCCAGAGACTTCCTTCTACATTCATAACTGAGATAATAGATTAGTATCGATATAAGAAATCTCTACAGATATCCATGACAAAAAAAATAGATATGGAGTCTTATTTTCCCTGATAAATGTTATTAGACTGGACTCTTAGATTGGTTTCTGTCGTTTCTAGATTGAAAAGTTTGGATTGAAGTCTTTCTGGGAATTTCCGGAAAAAAACATCAACTAAGAAAAATGTTTGGGATTTTTTGGTGTTGTGGACAATTTGGTTTATATTGAATGACTAATGAGATGAAAAAGAAATTAAGTATAAAAGAGTATAGAAAAATGGTCAATGGTTTGAATAATATAAGACTTGCTGTACGTTATCAACATTTTTTAGTTTTTAGATTTGAATTACATCAAAGCAATGACCATGTCTCATTTTCATGTCAAGATTTTGAAACCGGTGTTACGTTAGTTCTATACAAAGAGAGCAACAACCAAGGATGCAAATATTTGCGTATTCAGTAAAAAATAAAAGAAGTAAAACAACTGTTTTCTATTATATAATAGTATTGGTTCAAGTACATCTAGCGGTTCTTTATCGCATGACATTTTAACCTTTGATTGGCTTTTCATAAGATGATCCATTTCATGTAGCTATCATTGTTGACATTATTTGTAAGAACATTCTACCTTTACAAATGCTTTACGATCCCAAACATTAATAAACAATTTAATAACACGTCATAGCATACTTAGGAAATGTGAACTAGGCATGCTCGGAAACGATATACAGATAGATATACACGGAACACTAATCTTACAATTTAACTAATCAAAAGTGGAGGTTTTCAGAATTATAACAACGCTTGATGATAAAGTAACTCTAAAACGGACACCCAAAAAAAAAAAAGATAGTTAAGTATGTAATTTATATCTCTTAGTGTTTTAGCGTTCTGAAATTGTGTATTAATGTGATAGTTAAAATAAAAATCTTTAAAGTTCAAGTCACCTTATTCTCTACATACCATCTCTAAAAAGCTTTGCAGTAGTAAGTAAAAGTAGTCAAGTAACACAGTATGACCAATTCGATCTATAAGGCCGGTGAATCAATTTGCGTGGTCAAGGCATACTAAGAGGTTGTGTGCCCAGATGCATTTCATTTTTCGACACTAATGCCAAGATCCCATCAGAGCTGGGTAGACTCAGGGCCTCCGCCAGGATTCGAATTCAAGACTTTCGGAACGCTAGTAGATCGTGCTTTCGCTAGAACACCGTGCCTCATTGCAGTGACACTCCTGCCACAATCAAACACACAGACACACGCTCACACACACGTTTAAATATAATATAGTGATTTAATCGAATAAATGAAATCAGATACTCAACACAAAAGGAAGGAACGATAACCATTCTAGAGACCCCATAATCTATACGATGATTTTTTTTATTATTTCTTAAATTAAAATAACTTCTCTTTCATTCAATATTTCATTGTACGTTCAATCTCTTTATTGTAGTCGCTCGTTTAATGCTTTAGTGTTAGACCAAAACACACTACAGCACAGAACAAAGCCTGAAAAACAGCACAGATAAAAGCCCAACAAAGCACAGACTAAAGCAGGGGTCGACAACCTTTTGCTCACAGTGTGCCAAACTAGGATTTCTAAATCATTCAACGTGCCAACAACCTAAAATGAATAGTTACAAAGTTTTATGTTTAATACAAAATGAACGTGTCTGTGATTATCATCCTCTTTATTTGCATTTATATTAAATACAATATTTTATTTCTAAACATTCACATTAAAAAATGTATGGTAATATTGTCTTAACATTATCATTTGTTAGTCAACATGAAGATCTAACATTGTAAATGCATATACGATGGCTTGACATCATCAGCAAACAACTACTAATATTATTTATATTTTGATCTCAGTTTAACTATGATCTCCTTCAATGTTTTGAATTTTTAAGATGTTCGAAGAGGTGAGTCCATTGTTTCAATTAAAAGAAATAGATACATGGTAATCTTACAAACTGGGGAGTTAATGTAATGTTGAAAATATACATACAATTTCTTCGGCCATAAATATTTATGTAATTTTTAAATACTTTTGACTGTTTGATAATTTCAAAGTTATAAATTGTAAAAGCCTTTTATTCTTTTATTGAAGAAAGAAAAGAAACATATTAGAAATGTTAGCTAAAATAAAACGGGTTAATTATCTCCCTTTAATTAAAAAAAACTTTTCCACATTTGATTCAATAGTGATGCCAAAAAAAGTTATGTTTTGTAATATAAAAAATATTTCTGACAAATTTTTTTTTTTTTGTAATTCTAAATTTTAATATTTATTACAAGATTTCATTATTAGAGGATTAAAATAATTTACGTTAAACAGTAGTAAAAATTATTACCTGCATTAATTGTTTGCCCATTTAAGGAGTTTATATTTTAAACACTAATAATACAAATATTATATAATGTAGTGCAATTAAGGAAGTTTCTTATATTTATCAAAATAATAATACAAATAAATTTGTTTTAGAATTACTTATAATTATCTTTAATCAAAGATGATGAGCATACAAACTGTATTAAATGTAATTAATATGTATGAATTAATGAGCGGTTAATTGTAAGTCACCTCTATGTATGTTTAAAACAGCTTTCATGTGTGATAAAATCTGTTCACAAGAGTAAGTTGAACCAAAAGCTGAAAGTAAAAGAGTGAGTGAATGCCTGTTGAGAAAAGCAGATGACTTTCATAAGAAGGTTCCGTCCAGATTTTTTCCGCAAATAGGCAACTTTTTGAAATGTTTCAAAGTCAACATGCTGAATTTTAAAATCGCCAGTATCCCTTTACTTAAAAAAAGATCTACACCCAAGAAAGTTGTACAAATACCAAACCAGTTAGGCTTGATGTGGTATGAATAAAAATGAGTCAATCAATTTGAAAGTCTTGCCTTTGACTAGAAAACTCCGCTTTGAGTACTTCGATGCATTTCTGAAAAATCCCGAATATCTATCTTAATATATTTATGTCTTTCCTATTTTAGAACCGGAAAATGTTCTTTTATCAATAAAACACACCTCTTGGAGGTGTTCGGCGTGCCATTGAAAAACGCTGTGCGTGCCAAGTTAAGCACGCGTTTCTTAGGTTGCCGACCCATGAAATAAAGCATAAGAAAGCATGTACTAAAGTCCAACAACATATCTTACACTACAGCCCCACAAAGCAAAGACTAGAGCTCATTAAAGCCTAGTTTTAGTCTACAGTCTCGAGTGGACGCTACTTCTCACAGTGTAGCTTCATTATTCTACATTTTTCTTCCACCAATCTACGTTATGGCAATGACGGCCGTTTGAAGGAATCGGGTCTAAGATTGGACGTGTGCGTGCGTGCGTGTGTGCGCGTAAGAATGACGCTCGAGTGGTCGTTGGTCAAAAGAATCGTAGCCAAATGACCGTGTACAGCTCTCGAAGTGAAACAACAAAAAAACCCTGAATGATTTCTGAGACGTCTGTTGTTGAATGTTTGGGACAACAAGCACATGTGTTTGTGTGTGTATGTGTGTGTGTGTGCATATGATATTGTGGGTGTGAGTGTGTGTAAGGAGTGCGGGAGAGGCGGTAGGTTTGGAAAACACAAGAAACGGCGGACCTTAAAGGGTTAATAAAATTTTTTCCCTAAGAGGCACTTCTACAAATCTTGAAAATATCCGCTGCTACCAGAATGAACAAAATATGCCTGAATCTTGAACACGACTAAAGCATTGTATGTCTTAGCCAGCAGCAATTAGAGTTTATAAAAAAAAAAACTATTTATACGCAAACATATATCTATATTAAAAATCTACTACAAATTTTATACAGTAAAATAGTCGTAAAGCGCTTGCCATTTAAATCTAAAAGGTTCGTCCAATACAAATAAATAAAACGAATATTAAAAAAAGAAACCAACTAAAGCTTTATCATACTTTTAAAATTTGTCCATAGAATTTCCTTTACAATGTTAAATGACTATTTTCAGGTAGAAATATCTTTTTACAACGTAAAGCTTCATTGTCACTAATCATCTATAATTGACGTTAATGCTGGACGAAGCCTGAAGGTCTAGTCTTTCATTTTTTATGTCTTATAATAGGACTGAGAGCATTAAAAAAAAAACAAAGTTAAAAGTTTTATGTTAAAAATGATTTCTAACTATTTTACTTAAAAAATACCGATGACTGTTCTTCACTTAGCTTTACTGTACTTCACGATACCTCATTGTACATTACAGTACTTCACAATACGTCACTTTACCTTATGTAACTTACAGTACTTTACTGTACTTCACAATAACTCACTGTACCTTACAGTACTCCCTGTACTTCACAATATATCACTTTACCATGTGTACCTTATAGTACTTAACTGTACTTCACTGTACTTTATTCTATGCTACTGCAATTTACTTTATTGTCCTTTCTGGAATTCACCATAATTCACTATACTTCACTTGTACTTCACTGCACTTAAGTAAAAAAAAACTTCACCACAAGCCTTAAGAAGAATCAAGAGTCAATGTGTCTGTGTAGAGAAGTGGTTTTAAATTTCCTAATTTTAACATCAATGGTCTCACGGGCAAAGAAGTGGACTTTATTTTTTCAATACATGGCTTCCCATCCGACATGATGGATACTAACTGAAAAAAAAGGCCATTATTCCTACTCTAAGGATTTGATCTCTTAAACCTATTTATAATGCCAAGATTTTTTTTTTCAACATTCCCTCAACAAGTGCTCGAGTTGCAAAAAGCATTCTAGAACCACGAGTATTCCTTCTGATTTCTAATACTGCTGAATGGTCGGTATAGTGGTTATCCAACGGGCACACCACGTCGTATCGACGGGGTAAAAACTTGGTTCCCACGTGTTTTCGTGTTTTTTTGACGTTTTTTCCTCGTCGTTACGACGTGTTGTGCCCGCTGGGTAGGAGTTTAGATGTCAAACCTGCTAACACGTAATTGAAATAAAGCAACGTGTTTATTTTAGCATTACTATAACGCTTACCAAAGTATGCTTTAAAAATACATATCAATGTATACAGATACAAATATATACTTTTTCTCAATGTTTTGTTTTCCCATTTATATTTAGGAAAAATGTTACCAGAAATATTATCCCAGAGTTGAACATAGTCTATACAATTTTGAATTAAAAGACGAAACTCCATCTGGATGGAAGGAGCGGATGTGGTAACCTACGGATGGATTTTTGACGTACATACTATTACATCTGCCATTCAATTACATACCAAGAGCGCACTCAGCATGCTAAATTTAATAGCGCTATAAAAATGTCGATTATTAAATTTTTTCAATAGACCAATAAAGAAACGACTATTTTCATAGACCAGACTAGAGCTCTACCCACCTCCCGCTTCCCCCCGCCCACAACCCCTTTACAACTTTCACCACTCAAAAGTTTATCCAGCTGAAGAACCGCATATTTTTTAGGTTACATAAATTAAAATTGTATCAGTGTTGGAAGATATTCCGATCAGTAATTTATCCACACACACATACAATGTAAATTCCAGCAATAAAAATGAAAGTGCAGTGACGTAGACACATTGCGCCACAGGGTAAAGGAATTGAATGCTAATTTGGGGCGCCTTATTGCGTTTGCCCCCCCGTCTGAGAGATAGGACTCCATTCTGAGTGATTCTATTTGTTAGGGTACAGGACAGACAGATCTCTAGAGAAAGAGCCAGACTTTTAAACAAGGAACGATTTTTTATGTGGGGAGATTTTAGTTGGAAAATTGTGTGGGAAGATTTTGTATGGGGAGAATTTGTGTGGGAATATTTGGTATGGGTACATTTTGTGTGGGAAGATTTTGTGTGGGGAGATTTTTTGTGGGAAGATTAAGTCTATGGTAAGATTCGGAATGTGACAAGATTTTGTGTGAAAAGATTTTCCGTTGGAAAGGTTAGGTCTATGGCAAGATTCAGACTTTGGAAAGATTCGGTCTGTGGGAAGATTCGTGCTGTGGGAAGATTCGTGCTGTGGGAAGATTCGTGCTGTGGGAAGATTCGGTCTGTGGGAAGATTCGTGCTGTGGGAAGATTCGGTCTGTGTGAAGATTCGTGCTGTGGGAAGATTCGTGCTGTGGGAAGATTCGGTCTGTGGGAAGATTCGGTCTGTGGGAAGATTCGGTCTGTGGGAAGATTCGGTCTGTGGGAAGATTCGGTCTGTGTGAAGATTCGTGCTGTGGGAAGATTCGTGCTGTGGGAAGATTCGGTCTGTGGGAAGATTCGTGCTGTGGGAAGATTCGGTCTGTGGGAAGATTCGGTCTGTGGGAAGATTCGTGCTGTGGGAAGATTCGGTCTGTGGGAAGATTCGGTCTGTGGGAAGATTCGGTCTGTGGGAAGATTCGTGCTGTGGGAAGATTCGTGCTGTGGGAAGATTCGGTCTGTGGGAAGATTCGGTCTGTGGGAAGATTCGTGCTGTGGGAAGATTCGGTCTGTGGGAAGATTCGGTCTGTGGGAAGATTCGGTCTGTGGGAAGATTCGGTCTGTGGGAAGATTCGGGTCGGGAGAGAATCCCCGGGCTGACAGAAATGGGTAGACGGTGAGGAAGTGTTTTCTCTTAAAACAATAAGTCAAACAAAATATGACAAGCAATTTCGTTGCTCTCCTTAACCCAATAAGAGTTTCCCCCTTAAAAATGATGGTGTTTTCTGAGAGCTTGTACACGTAAACAGCAGCAAAGATTGGGAAACAGCTTTATACAAGATAACACATTCGATACCTTCCTCGCAATTTGATTTGTGGCTTGTGTGACATCATTCGCACTCGGGACATTGGCAAACATCTCGCAAAGCAATCGCATGGATTAAGTATTTTTTCCTCTTTTCGCTTTGTATGGTTCTATTAGACTGGACGTCTTCATATTTAGTAAAACAATGTTAACTAAAATTAAAATAAATATATGAGCTTAAAGTAGAAGTAAAGTATCCCGTCGGACAAAATTGATCCATAGGGCCGGTGAAGCAGCGTTCACCAGTTTCCGTGGCCACGGCATACTAGGTGATTGTGTGGCCAGCACCTTTACTTTACCCCAATTAAGGTCAGGTACTAATCAGAGCTGGGACACCCTCAGATCCTGGGAAAAAATACTAATATACAGGATTCGAACCCAGGACCCTTGGATCGCCAGTCGAACGCGCTGCCGCTCGGCTACCGTGCCCATTTCATGACAAAAATGACATCTCAAATGTCTACTAAAATTATAACTCAAATATAAACTTAAATGCCAACTTGAATTGTAAATTAAATGCTAAGTGATATGTCAACGTAAAAGCCAGGCGAACGCGCTGCCACTTGGCTACCGTGTCTACTTGGTAGTGCTTACATGTTTACTTTTGAACGTGAGTTGTAGTCTTTAAGACATGGTGGTCAACACTCATGGTCGAAATCCCTACTAATGAAGAATTATTTTCTCAGATTTTTAGGTCGCTGAAACGACCACCGGCTTCTCTGGGGAAATAATTGGTATCAAAGCGTTGAGCTGGCCACGATACATCTATGTAAATGTCAGCGAAACGGTATGAATTTTCTCTGTGGACCGCACTGGATTTTAAGGGAAATTTTACTTTCAGAAAAAAATATCTAACTGAAAAAAAATAATAGTCCTACTCTGCAATAATTTATGATACACATTTCAATAAGTGATTTTCAATTGACAAGTGATTTTATTAGTACAACATTCATTGCATAATGTCAATTTTTTAAAATTCTTGAAGCAGTAATAAATGTTAAGAGCTCCAGCTGAGCTCCATCCTAGGCGAAATCTTCCAGCTTGATATTCAGACCTCCACAACTTTGGTAGAGAATACAAAATATTGCATTTGTTTTTTTTTAATTCACACATTTGGACCCATAGCGGCGAAACAAACAAATATAAAATGCTGCGTTCACTAAACAGATCATACAATGGGATAGTGTGGCCATTGCGCGGCAAATTTAAAACTGAATATTTTGTTACAACATCGATGCTATGTTTATGTGTTGGTTTATCCTTTCAATTCGAGGTAAATCAGAATGCGGTTGTGAGACGTGTTGTCTGACGCTTTACCAAATTTATAGACTCTATTTTTAAAGTTGTTTATAGGCTTGACGTGTTTTGTTTTGTATCATAACGGATATCGCTTTTGGTTACACTAACTGTAAACTGTAACGTTAGGGGACCTAAACAATTTGCTAAACACAAATCTAAATAATCCTATTAGGGCGCCACGGGTTTGGACAGAACAATGTCGCTTGATGGATCGTTTCCCATTCATCTATCTACTCGACCCGCTCACTGAAACTAACCATTGTTCTTTCTACAAGAAGACCTATGTGCTCACCAGATCAAGTGTCCGCTACAAGTGACCAGCTTTATAATATTTATATCTCTTGCAATGATAAATATTCGAGGAGTGGAAATGGAAGAATGGGGGGGGGCGGGGATACAGGCAATTTCCTAAAATACGAAAAGACGCTTATGGAATTACCCAATCCTGTAGAGGAAAACAAATCTCCATTTTAAGAATATGTTTTACTTCTAAGTCACCACGACACTGAAATTAATAATTTCTACAGAACATCGGGGTCAGGTTTCAAAGAGTTGGACTGGGCCAAAACATTAAATTACTGTATCCGTACGAAGAAGTCTGCCGCATATTTTCTGTTGACCTTTAGTGAGACAAAATTTTGATCTAGAAATTCATTTCATAAAATATATTCTTTTCTTAATAAAATAGCCAGTGCAAAAACAATAAACAAATAATTAGAAAAAGCAACAAAGGTAATGTTCTGGTTTAATTAGCAATCATCTAGAATAACAAACATGCTTATCTATTATACCACAATGCCTAGAAGGAGTATACTATAGGTAGGAAGTCTCTAGCCTAGAAGATTCTGCGTTTATACTAAGAAGGCATTAGGCACTGATCTGTTCAAACCAGGAAAACCAGTAACTTAACATCAATGAAAACACTTATAAAAATGCAAGACTAGACTCAAACCACTAATGAGCGTAGGACGCAGCAATCTTTTTTATGTAATGCATAAGACAAGATGGATTATGCAAGGGAACAATATTCTTGATGCATAAATTGCCGCCATTGTTATATGTTTTCATTTATCTATGCAAATTATATATCCCCCCCCCAAAAAAAAATAAAAAATAATAATTGACCTGTAAATACATTTCAAACGACTATCAGTGCTATTGGCTTGTTCTAATTATACGTGGCTTATCCCTGTAACTCGCTTACATGGATAAGTGAACTGTGTATAAATAGTATGAAAATGGGAGCTTACGTTGGTATCATTAATAAGTGCATACACTTTTATTAATGAGGCTCTCACAATTTTTTTTTTGCAGATCACTGGGGGTTTGGGCAAGACCATCGTCAGTACTTACAGTGGTCTTGGTTTGGGACTCTGACGCTTCCTGTCATTCAGTCACGCCTCACAATAAGGTGTTGGGAAAAACCATGAAATGTAATTGGGAAATAGTAAGTCGGACAAAATTGATCCACCGGGCCGGCGAAGCAGCATTCACTAGTTTCTATGGCCAGCACAATGCCCATCCGCCTTTTCTTTACCCCAACTAGAGGCACCCGTCTGAGCTGGGTGGACTTAGGGACGCCCTCCATACCCGGGAATAAATCCTAGCCTTCACCAGGATTCGAACCCAGGACCTTAGGTAGGTCACCGTGACCTTGATTTGAAAATAGTAAGAGTCTATTTTGGTAGCTCATTGCGAAGATCTTTCCCCTAGCATTTAACTTAGAAACAAATTGAACGATAGTGAACGAATAATACAGGTGTATGTTAATATTTTACCAAAACAACTTCTTTTAAATTGACGTATGTAAGTTATGTAGCATATAGAATTTTACACTGATCTCTAAAAAAAATTGGATTAGGCTCGGAAGTAACATTCTTGAAGAAATTTCCGCCATTTTGTTTATACTGTCACTGATCAATATCTATATAATTAACGTGAGTTTGTTTATTTATTTAGATGTTTGTTTCAGCTGTATATTCTTCTAAGCCATTTGACTAATCGGGTTAACAGTTAAATGTATAAATTGGAAACGTCCTCCAAAATAAAGTTTTATTGTTTTAACAATATTGCTTAATTCGTTAATTTATTTTTTAAAATAAACTTAGACCTATTACTAATCGCCGTATGTTAAGGTCATACAATGGGCACCATTTCCGAATTACGTCCCTTGGAAATGCTTTCAAATTTAGTGTGTGTTCGGGACCGGGTTTTTCCGTACTGCGAAATATTGCTGTCTACTTTTTTTATTATTAACTTTTTTTATTGTTTGGTATTTGTTTTCTTTTGATCGTATTATTGTTAGTTTTATATTATTAATAAGAAGTCAGAAGCTTGACAGCAACAATCCATTTGCATATTGTGTAAAATGGCAGCAACATAGATTCCGTTCCGATCTATTAATAGATCAGTGGCACATTAAGGTTTAGACACAATTTTCTTTATATCGGTAAGTGCAGAGGAAATTTTTAGTTTTTTCTTTCTTCTATAGATCAGTGCTTTTCTTCACATTGCTCAAACCAATTTATTAAGAAGGCGCAATCCATTCTTTTTATAGATCAGTGAAAATTTTAGTTCTATTTTTTATAAAAAAAAAATTTTTTTGTTTTTATGCCTATGTTTTTGTTTCTTGGTTTTAAATGCGTTTTGAGCTAACATTATGTTTGTTGTTATTAGTATACTAGTAATTCACACAGATTTATAGAAAGGTAAATTTTGCTTTTTTTCAACAAAAGCTACAGCTAAACATATCCTGTTGTAAAAAATATACATTTAGATTTCAAAATTTGGATTATTAAGGGCGATAACACGGCTTTTTCTTTGTGTTGATATTTTTTTATATTATTTTTTACTTTAAAATATTTGATATTTTAAAAAAATTTTATACAATGTTAATAATTACAAAAGATGCATAAAAATAAGTTATATATTAAATGATTTGACAATTATAATGTAAAA
The DNA here is from genome assembly GCA_949126835.1 of Anisus vortex. Taxonomy (NCBI): domain Eukaryota; kingdom Metazoa; phylum Mollusca; class Gastropoda; family Planorbidae; genus Anisus; species Anisus vortex. The sequence continues at coordinate 11,726,457 of OX421494.1, read as the reverse complement.
TTTAAAACACCTGTTCAACTACCATCTTGTTTTTTTTAAATCAATATCAGCCTTATAAGATTTGTCTTGTAGAAACATATCTTCGCTATTATATGTACAGCCAGTAATCTGAAAGGCTTGTTGAATATAAGTTGAAGAACAGTTTGAAAAGAAATACACAAAGGAAATTTTCAAAGTAGTAATCTTACTGTCTCAAATAGTGTATTTACGATAGTCTACCAGGTTTTGACAAGTGATGTAGTCTAATATTAGACCAGATTAAGTCGACGCGAAACTATGACTTTGGCACTTTATTATTTATTATATTTATATATATATATTATATATTTAATATATATAATAAAGCCCGCGGTAGACGTTAGCTGTGAGTCGAAAATTCGAGCAAGGATAGCTCGCCTAAACAGAATCTGCACCAGCAAAAGCATTAGTCTTCCAACAAAGCTAAGACTTTACAGAGCCCTTGTCAGAACTATTGTTCTGTATGTATTTGAGACTTTGACGCTGCTTTCAGCAACTGAAAAGAAGTTGCAGGCATTTGAAAAACAATGCATGAAAATAAATACTTCGAAACTACATAAAACACAGGACTAATGAGTATGTCTGGGACAGAATATCCTCAATTGCAGGGCCTCAAGAAAACATTATGACAACAATCAATCGGCACAAACTGACATAGTTCCGTCATGTGTTGCGGCATAAAAACAATCCTTTAAGGGCACTGTAGCAGGTGGACGTCGAAGAGGCCGTCAGCGGAGATGCTGGTTCGACAACATAAAATATTGGACAGGGCTACAGTTGACTCAACTATTGACAACCGCTCGAGATAGGCAAAACAATGGAGAAAGTTGACTGCTGAGGTGTCCATTCACTCCTCCCAACGACCACAACGGTCAAAGGATTGTTGATGATGATGCTATACATGTATATATATATATATATATATATATATATAGGCCGTTTTACGTGTCTTGACAAACGTTAAAAACACAACCAACCTGTTTTTGAAAGGAACTTTTTATTACATCAACTTTATTGCTTAATTCGATAATTTTTTTTTTTAAATAAACGTATTACTAACTATGTAAAGGTTATAAACTGAAGCGCCGTTTACACAATATTCATAATGATGTCCCTTTAACTGGGGTTTCCCTTACTTAAAAAAATGACAGTATTTAATTTTATAATTTTTATTTTTTTTTTATTTTTTTTATTATTTTTTTTAAATGTCAGCCTATTATTGTTAGTTTAATCAATATTTTTAATTTAAAAAAAGTCAACACAACCGTTCGCTACGTTTTAATACCAGAAGCTTCACAGAAACAATTTCTAAACAATGTTTTTTGTAAACAGACATAATGACGAATAATACCTCCGCCCCCAACTCATATAACTGAATAGCCTCAAAGAAGGTGGCTGACGAATACAATTGAGCTGAACATTTGTCCCAGTGATTTAAAAAACAACAACATAAACATCAACTTTTTCAATCATCAATAATTCACATTTAATCAAGTTTTTTTTTTTATTAACCCTTAATGGTGTGTCAACATTTTCTCATATTAAACACCATGCTATCAGATGCAAAATAAAAACTCTCTCAGCATCGCCGAAAAAAAAAAAGAATTGCGAAAATTGTTTCGAATTCTGCTCTTTATTCCTCGCTCGAAGAATTGCAGCTTCTATGTCCCACTGATGATCTCTGTTGTCACAGCAAATAATAAAATAGAATAAAAAATAGAAAGCAAGAAGAAAGAAACAAGAACACTAACTCTTCTCGCTTTAATTGTTGCATTTCTCGAGCGGATGACTTGCCCCTAGTTTCCGGGCCTTGCCTGTTTGCGGAATCCAATCTTCTTGTTGAAACTTTCATTGTAACTTTTTTTTTTCTTCTCTCTCTCTCTCTCTCTCTCTCTCTTTCTTCTCTCTCTCTCTCTCTCTCTCTCTCTCTCTCTCTTTCTTCTCTCTCTCTCTCTCTCTCTCTCTCTCTTTCTTTCTCTCTCTCTCTCTCTCCCTCTCTCTCAATCTCTCTCTCTCTCTTTCTCGCTCTCTCTCTCTCTCTGTCGTTAGATCTCCACATTTATAACGATAAACGATGAGTGGTCTGCATTCCATAAAACATTTTTTTCTATCCTTGTTGTGGCTGGTAATGAAAGCTGCTCCTGACATTTCAGGCAATATTGCAACCTGCACTATAAATAAGGGGCGACATATGAACCTTAAATATTGTCGCCAAATATCATGAACGATGGTTCTCAGCTTCTAGTGTCGATTGGTTCGGGGAGTGGGGGGGGGGGGGCGTATAGGTATAACTTTTCAGATATTTCAATTGATAGAGATCTAAAAAAAACTCCTTTCTTAGTCTGGGGCATACTTGGGATAGTGTGGACAGCACACGCTCCTCTTCTCCGCCCCCCCCCCCCACACCGTTTAGTTTTTCCAGGTCAAATGATACTATGAGTTGAAAGTTGCCTAGACAAACCGTGAAAATCAATAACCTTTGAAAATACTTATTGAAATGGCAAACTATTAAAAAGAAACACGGATAAGCCTTAAAGCGCAATGATCATTTATATAGAAGTAGCGTCTGGCAATAATCATCTATTTAGACTTAGGGACTAGCAATAATCATCTATATAGACTTAGCGACTAGCAACAATCATCTATATAGACTTAGCGACTAGCAATAATCATCTATATAGAAGTAGCGTCTAGCAATAATCATCTATTTAGACTTAGCGACTAGCAATAATCATCTATATAGACTTAGCGACTAGCAGTAATAATCTATAAAGACTTAGCGACTAGCAATAATCATCTATATAGACTTAGCGACTAGCAATAATCATCTATATAGACTTAGCGACTAGCAATAATCATCTATATAGAAGTAGCGTCTAGCAATAATCATCTATTTAGACTTAGCGACTAGCAATAATCATCTATATAGGCTTTGCGACTAGCAATAATCATCTATAAAGACTTAGCGACTAGCAATAATCATCTATATAGAAGTAGCGTCTAGCAGTACACATCTATATAGACTTAGCGACTAGCAATAATCATCTATATAGAAGTAGCGTCTAGCAGTACACATCTAGATAGACTTAGCGACTAGCAATAATCATCTATATAGAAGTAGCGTCTAGCAATAATCATCTATTTAGACTTAGCGACTAGCAATAATCATCTATATAGACTTAGCGACTAGCAATAATCATCTATATAGACTTAGCGACTAGCAATAATCATCTATATAGAAGTAGCTTCTAGCAATAATCATCTATTAAGACTTAGCGACTAGCAATAATCATCTATATAGGCTTAGCGACTAGCAATAATCATCTATAAAGACTTAGCGACTAGCAATAATAATCTATATAGAAGTAGCGTCTAGCAGTACACATCTATATAGACTTAGCGACTAGCAATAATCATCTATATAGAAGTAGAGTCAAGCTGTAGGCCTACACATTTATTTAGACTTAGCGACTAGTATTAATCATCTATATAGAAGTAGCGTTTAGCAATACACAACTAGGCCTATATAAAAGTAAGTTCTAGCATAAATCATTTATATAGAAGTTGCTTCTAGCAATAATCATCTTCATAGAAGTAGCTTCTAGCAGTAATCATCTATATAGAAGTAGATTATAGAGTCTTGAAGACATAAGACAAAGACATTTGAAGACAAGCTGTTTTTCTACTTAATTTGGGATCGACAATATTTTTGTTTTGTGAGATCTAAAGTTAGATAATGTTATGTAGCTTGATGGACCACTTGCTTTGATATTTCTGCTTTTTGATAACTTTAAACATTCTGTTTCGCAATGTCCGATCACACCCTGTCATCTATAGGCTACTTATTAATGTATCTATTCACTATGCTTTTCTCAATGGTAAATGAAGATTAAAATCGAAAGTTGTATACAGTGGAAGTCTTTGGGCAAGTTTAGGAATCATTTAGGGCAAAGTTATTGCATGCGCACGGAAAAAACAACAATTGAGCTCTAAAAATAGAGTAAGCGGTCCATCTTATTATAGTCTTTGATGCAAGCAATGGAAAAGAGAGAGTGAGAGAGAGAGAGAGAGAGAGAGAGAGAGAGAGAGAGAGAGAGAGAGAAAGAGAGAGAGAGAGAGAGAGAGATAGTGTGTTAGTTGTCATGCAGAAGCTAAGTTCTTTAAATCAAAAAGAAAAGATTTTAAAGTAAAAATAATTACTTTAATAAATTAACGAAATAAATCATTGAATGTTTTGTTAATGTTACATATTTTTTTCTACCAATACCATAAATACTAATGCTACCAAAATGGATAAACCGAATGTATCTACATTTCGTCTAAAAATAACTCCCCAGGAATACCCAATTCTTTTCGAATTCTCACGAGACGAGAAACTCATGTTGTTACCAGCTCATTTGCTTCCCCCTTGTTCTTTTTATTCAGATTTGTCCCCCCCCCCCCTAAAAAAATGGGAAAGAAATGAGGTTTGCCCCACTCTAAAAGTTTTCTGGTTTTCCACACTTTCACCTCCCCTTTCTAAGTAGTTTTTTTTTTGTGTGGGGACGTTGCTTATTGGCTTGTCTCTTTTATTTTCTCCTGCAGTACCAATAAATGTAAGATCACGTGATTTTTTCAGCTCTCTCGATTCACAGGAACACGCCGACGTTCTAAAAATAGATTAGAATTAAAGGCATGTGACCAATGACGTCATACAGCCTTATTTGTGTTTTATTTTATTCGTTAAATCTATTTTTGGCCACATCTGTACGTCATTCTTTAGGTAGGATCTCTAAAGCTTAGGGCAGGGGTCGGCAACCTTTGGCACGCGTGCCAGACTTGGCGCGCGGAGCGATTTCGAATGCACGCTGAAGACCCCGAAAAGATAATTAAAGTGTCTTATACCACAAATTTGAGTGCTTGAGCAGGTTTACTTTTAGACTGGTGGCACGCTGAATGAATTAGAAATCCTACTTTGACACACTATTATCAAAGGGTTGCCGACCACTGGGTTAGGGAATGAAATCTGTTATAATAAGCATATCCGACTTAATTTTCATCGGTATTTGTTTGCATGGCGATGTATGACTATGTGTGTCTGCGACTATAACGTATAATACACTGAATTCATGAAATAAAATTGGTCCCATTAACACAATAAATAACTACTGAACAACACAAAGACATCAACTAAACATACCAAAAAAATAATAAGAAAACAAATGACCAATAATCAAAAATAAGAAATGACTCCAATCCATAGGTTCTCAACCTTTTTCGGCTCACAGGCCCCCTTTTACAATTATTTCCGCTCACCGCCCCCCCCAACTTTCTTTTAGCGCCCACCCCCACCCCCTTTCCGCCCGTCTGGACTATAGTTTCCGTAATTTGTTTAGGTGGACTAGACTTTTGTGTGATTAATTATCTTTAAAAAAACTGAAAATGAAACATTGTAAGAATTAATAGATCCAAAAATTGCCTAAACAAAAGGTTTAAATAAATCAATGCAAATCGTTTGCCTGGTGTGTTGCTAGCAATTTGTCTATTTTTGTTTCAATTTTGGTTACAAAAGCCTTAGGTCTAATAATCAGTAATATTTGTTATATCACAAAACAGAACTTGTTCGGCATCAATATAGAATTAAATGTGGAAACATTTTTTTTTTGTTAAAGGGAGATAATTAGCTCGTTTTATTTGAGCAAATATTTCTGTTTTTTTTTCTTTCATAAAAAATAAATGGCTTACAATTTATAACTTTGAAATGATCAAACTGTAAAAAGTATTTGAAAATTATATAAATATTATATGACTAAAGAATTTCTATGTATATTTTTAAACATTACATTAACTACCCAGTTTGTATGATCACTACTTACCTATACCGCTCAACAATATTCATGTATTCTTCAATACATTTTAAAATGCAATAAGGACATCTCGGTTAAACTGAGATAAAAATATCATTAATATTAGCAGATGCTAGGGCGACAGTGTTGGGTCAGCACAGGACCAGCCGGCCAAACACTATATTTGCCAAATACAGACCACTACTTCATCGAAAATTCACTGCGATTCCTATTTCTTATTAATACAATAAATATCGGGGTGACCGATCAGAGATCGGTCTTTATAGGATGAAATTAATAGTAGTGTTAGAATATTTGATACATATCTTTAACATCAAAGATCTTTAAAACAATAGAGAAATTGTAAACAATAAGATACATGCATATAATTTAGGCTACTATTTACAGGGAGTATATTTAATCAGGTATGGGCCTACAAATGTATTTTGTAGTCATCTCTTTTCTTTTTCATTACAATATCTATTGTAATCTGCTTTAAGGGCTCTCAAAAGAACAATTGCTTGGTGATATAATTTAATTAATGCCCATTGATAAGCTGTTATTAGTAGAACAACTCCATCTTCAATGCGATTCTTTATAACTAATCAAAATTGCAGAGCATAACAGCAAACAATGGCCACAACAACTTCAAAGTGTTCACCGTAGTCTCTATTCAATCCTGGAAACGAAGAGGGTAGAATAATACTTTCACCAATATCAGCATTATTCTTTTCTTCCAGATCTTGAAGAAAACGGGTGACTCCTAAGTATTTGTCAGATTATATCTTCTTTTGATTGTTCTTGATCTACTGAATACGATCGCGTTCCAATCGAACGTACGTATCCACGAGATACTGCTGAAAAAGCCGGCCTCCAAAATGCAGGGCATTAAATTTAATTTCTCGCATATCAGGAACCACACACAGTCAGTTTGCGAATGTAGGTTTTTGGTAAGATGGGGTGGAAAAGCAATACGGTACTGGGCCATTTCAAAGCGTGTAAGGTGCTGTCGGCTCGCATAAGGCAACAGAGAAGCCTAATCTCCCTTTAGAAAAAAAACAGCGGGTAAATAAAAGGCTCTACGCGGCTGTCTAAATTCTTCAAAGTAAAATTTTTGTGGACACCCTTATGACCCACCATTTCCTTATCTGGATTGCTTATATCTGATTTTAATGTAACGACAGTACATACTTCGTCGGACAAATGTGCATTATTTTTTTTTATACGGATCCTTCTGGCGATGTGAAAACAAGCCGCACATGCGGTGGTGCATGTCCTTCTTCAGTAGCATAACGGTTGACCTTTTTTTCCACTTCTCTCATCATCATAAAAGTTTGTGCAAGAGAGTTGCTTGATCTAATGATTTGTTCCAATGAATTAATTAGAGATTGACTGATTTCATGATTGAGTGGATGTTTAAGTTGCTCGGTGACGGCGTCATCTGAATCTAAGAAGTACATCTGTCCGTATTGTGGACTTTTATTCATCCTTAACATTTTGTGTTGGATTTACTGCCATATTCATCTTCTGGTAGACTTGTCCTGCTGCTAGGAAGCTGTAGATTCCGTGACTATTGATTGTCCGATCGTCATCTACGTTAAACGAAGCCAATGCGAAACATGAATTTAAGTTCCTTATCTAGTTGTTTTTTCCTCCGCTTTCTTTTTTCTTCCAATTGTCTTTCTCGTTCTTTTGCAGTTTCTTCCTATAATTGTTTTGTCCTACGCTTTCTTTGATAATCCAATCTCGTTTCTGTCTCATCTATAGTTTCATTTTCTAGTTGCTGTAATCTACACATTTTTTTATTCTTTATTTGTTGTTAATGCACCTTAGCTAGGCTGCTCTGTCTGGTTTTATATTTGTATCCACTGAATCATTTATATCCGAAGTCATGCAAGAAATAATTTTTGAAATAGTGTCTGCTTCTGCACTATCATCAGCAGTGGCCTCACATAGGGGGGGGGGGGAAGCAGAGGGGGCATATGCTCGGGGCTACACGTCTAGGGGGGGGGGGGGGTGTTGGCGGCAGATATTACCTAAATATAGTAATAAATGAAGCAGTTACAGTATGCAAGTGTGCGTCGCTGAAACTTTTGCCCTGGGGCGCTACATAGGCTTGTGTCCATGCCTTTCTCTTTTTCAAGTTTAAAATATAATTATAATTTTTTCGTCTGCCATGCATTTTCCTGAAGTTGTAAATGTTATAACTTTAAAGACTGTATAAATTACTTACCATCATAACTATGCAATTAACGATATAAGTTTTAATGTATTCCACAACTTTAATAGTACCCTAATTGTTTGATGTATCGGTAAGGGTTAGGCCCTAAATCAATTTGGACTATTTCAATCATAATATAAACCATCAAACTAATCTTACCCTATCTTATCTTATCTTATACAGTATAGACGCTCCTTCTATAAAGAAGATTATTGCGTCCTAGGCTAATCCGTGGTCCGAGTCTAGTCTGGCTTTTTTTTTATCTATTTGTTTACAATTCTATCAACCAGTGCACAAAGAAATTAGTTTTGAACATAAATTAAATACACATTTAAACGATAGAAAAAAAGATATTGATAATAGCTTTAAATTTTACCCAGCTAAGAAACATAAACTATTAAGTGTATCCAAATTATTGAACGCGATCGCGCTATATGGGGAATCCAATGACATGCTTTTTTTTCTTTTAGCCCAATTTAAAATCTATTTTTAGAAATGGTCAGTGGTTTTTCCAAAAATTGAGGGTCAAGCAGAGGTTCAAAAGAAATGAGATTGATCAAAAACGCATTTTCTCACCAGAATACACCAATAGGACAGTTTTCGCGAAGATCGTAGGGCCCGTTTTCGAGAACGCTGACACAAACACACAAACAAACAAACAAACAAACAAACCCACAAATATACCCCCAATTTTTTCTCGTTTAATATTATTTTATATGTAGGCATACTGTTGGGGGATATCAGAAATTTAGCGACACTTGCGTTTACATCACATTTCATCCACCAAAAACCAATCGATTAAAATAGCTGAGGTGTTAAAATAAATCGGGTACGTTTGTACCGCCCACTAGCCCTTCACCGCCCCCCAATCGCCCCCGGGAATGTCAGCCCCCCCCCCTCAAGCTTCTCACCGCCCCCCCCCCTGGGGGTGATATCGCCCCTGTTGAGAACCTATGCTCTAATCCAGGGGTCTCCAAACTACGGCCATAACTGTCTGATGAAGAGTGGGTATGGAAATTGGCGTTAGCTACAGACATAACTAGTCATTTAAAGTTTCTGAACCTAAAACTACAAGAAAGAAAAATCTAGTTTCTGATAAATACACCCACGTAAAGGCCTACAGATCTGTACACCCACGTAAAGGCCTACAGATCTATACACCCACGTAAAGGCCTACAGATCCAAACTTGTATTGTTTTTGGAACAAGTACAGGCCAAAAACTTGAAGCACTTTCAGCAGTGCAAGGTATTCATGGCTGAAGCAACAGCTGAGTTCTCCACGTCATTTACATGCAAGATCATCAAAGACCTCCAGCTGCAGTTTCAGTAGTTTCAGGAGCGTTTTCTGATTTGGATTCAAAGGCAGAAGAAATAAATCTGTTTGAAAACCTATTTGAAGCAGACATGGCCAGTTGCCCAGATGAACTGCAGCTGGAAGTCATTAAGTTGCAAGCAAAGGACCTCTTTAGGGATAAGTTCAAAAAAGGACTGATGGGTTTTTACCAGTTTTTGCCCAAGGAAGACTTTTCTAATACCAAAACGTTTGCACCAAGGTACCTTTCAATCTTTGGAACAACATACCTGTACGAACAAACATTTTCAAAAATGAAATACGTAAAGAACAATTTGAGAACAAACTTGTCCGATGATAATATCAGGTCAATGTTGATGTTAGGGACATAAAATCTAAAGCCAGAAATGTCTGCTATTTTGGCATCAAGGAAACAATATTTCACCATTTCCAAGCTCAAGTGTAGTGCACCAATGTGTTATTAAATAATAACTGAATACAATAATATTTAATAAATAATTATAAACATCTATGTTTTGATCCTTTTTTTTTTTGACCTTTGAGTGTGTAGTTGGCCCCGAGCTGCTGTATGATAGTTAATGCGGCCCTCGGGCTGAAGAGACCCCTGAAGTATATGAAAAGGGTGCGCCAATGATACCCTTACATCTACTCTAATTCTATTTGTATTCACTTCCTCCAGGGTCAATAACTGCTAGCTCGAGTTACACGCCCATGTAATGAAAAAAAAAAAGGGGGAGAAAGAACTTGCCGACGGATAGAAGCTCCATTTATGTGACTGGAAATGAACCACAAGTGGCAGTAACCAGGTCACTCGGTCTTGGGAACATGTCGCTTGGCTAATCATATTTAGGGTTCCAGACTCGATCCATTAAAAAAATATTGCCAAAGCCCTTAGACAATTGAGCTGTTAAAGAAACACCATCCACGGCGCAAAAAAAACGTAAACCCTATGGACATGTAATTGCCAATACTCGTGTTAAGTAATTAAATCTTGGACTACAGTATTCACAGATTTACAAGAGTGTTAGAATAATTACACATTAGATAAAGTAATAGTAAACATGTCCTTCCACCTCAAGCTTATTCCAGAAAAAAAGTAACTTTTCAAAACAGAGGATTTTCTATTATAAAGATAATTATTCAGAAAAAAAGTAATTTTAAGTAGAGTGTGTATTCACAGTCTTATACCTTAAAAAAGTACATTTAACTTTTTATATATTTTGTTTGGTACTAATTGGCGTCAATTTTAGGATGTTATATAGTAACTTTGGCTTTCCATGGCCGTATGGGGGCTCGGTGGGTTCCGATCCTGGTGAAGGGTAGGAATTTTCCCCGGATTAGGAGGGTGTCCCTGAGTCTACTCGAGGGTGTCCCTGAGTCTACTCGAGGGTGTCCCTGAGTCTACCTAGATCTGATGGGTTATATGACATTAGTATAGGAAAAGTAAAAGAGGCTGAGCATTGTGTTGACCACACAATCCTATAGTATGCCGTAGCCACTGAAAGTGGTAAACGCTATGATGAATTTCGTCCTACGGGTAAGTTACTATATATAAGTAGATTAACGTCTGTCAATGGCTTAGAATTTACGGTTAGGATGAAATTGTGCACAAGAAGAATTTATCCAGTTATTGTTCCCTACCTTCCACTATTTCCACACACTTAGCGCGCCGCAAGTCGTCCTCACCTCAGGCCTCTTTACCCTATCTGCACATCGTACCTCTACCTTGGTCTATTTGCCCCCCCCCCCCCACACACACACACCGTGCAATTTTGGCTGGGCCGCTGACTGACTGATGCGACACAGGAAGAGAGAGAGAGTTAGTACTTTTAACATGTCAAGATGTATTAAATTAAGTACAACAGATATAGCCCTAACCTTTTATTATTATAAAAACAATATTTAAGTACATCTGCTGTGAGGCTAAAATTTGTAAAGAGAATAGTGCTAGGGCTCCACAAAAAGAATAAGACGCCACAGTAGAATGACTCAATAAATGTATTTCAGGTCACAATGCAAAGTATGTCTTTCCCTAAGGTAACACCGACATAGAGTTTAGCAAGGGGAACTACAACAAGTTTCCCTTAGCTTATGGTCGCCGTGTTTGTTACTTTTCTGAGTTGTTTTTCTCCAAGGAATCTACGCTCCATGTTGAGACCCATTTGTATTCCTTTTCCCGTCCCGTTTCTCTTCTCACTACCGAATTGACTAGTCTTAATGAAGCCTAACCTTTTCAATAGGTCAGGGTTTATCGTGTTCACAAACTTCCGGCTCATCTCCGTCAATACTCACTAAATGATCTTTTCGCCTTTTGCTGGTGTTTAACAATTTATATCAACCTCATCGTCCCATTCTGTTTTTTTAGAAGAGTTATACTAAGGCTACAATATTAGTTATGAGTAATGAGGACCCGTTTTTGACATAAAATGAGTATACGCTAATTAATAGTCAACGTGTTATTCGCGTTAAGTTAAATTTAGCTTTGTTTATAAAATAAAGTAGTCAAGGGTAGCGTTTCTTGACCATGAAAAAAAAACACACATGACCTATAGATACATGAAGACACAAAAAGAAAATTCTTGTGCATCAAGCAATACGTTTGGGAATCAAAGTAAGTGATTATTCACGTCAGATGTTCACAGTCCATCGTTTTTCTTTCGGCAACATCTTTTGGAAATGAAATAAAATTTAACCCACTACATCTTTTCTTACTCGCAGTACAAACAGTAACCCAGCACAAAGATATGTTTTGTTAGTGAATGAACGAATGGGACCGGAAATGTTGATGCCGATAATATTTTAGGTTCACCATGCGTGCATTATTTTTCAGACAAGTCCATGTGTGCTTATTTGACTTTCTCTTAGATCTCGGCACGATAAGTGGCTCATTGTTACACAGTAAAATAGATGTTAAAAACGATGTATTCATTTTTCTTTACATCATTGTAGAATATTAGATCATTGTTGACTTTGGGTCAATGTGCATTTTAGATCACGTAAGATTTTGGATCAACGTTGATTATTGGATAAAAGATGGATTATGGATAATTGTAAATTTGGGGATCAACGTAGATTTTGGAGCAACTATGTCGATATTTTAAAATCAATGTTGATCAATTGATCAATGTAGAGTTGGCATCAATAAAGATTTTTCCGTCGTAAATTTTCAATCAATGTAGACTTTAAATCATAGGTGCTCAACCTTTTTCAGCTCACCGCCCCCCTTTTACAATTTTTTTCCGCTCACCGCCCCCCGCCCAACTTTCTTTTAGCGCCTACACCCCCATTCCGCCCATCTGGACTATAGTTTCCGCAATTTTTTTAGGCGGACTAGACTTTTTGTGTGATTAATTATATTTTAAAAAACTGAAAAGGAAACATATTGTAAGAATTAATAGATAAAAAAATTGCCTTAACAAAGGTTTAAATAAATCAATGCGAATCGTTTGCCTGGTGTGTTGCTAGCAATTTGTCTTTTTTTTTGTCAATTTTGGTTGCAAAAGCTTTAGGTATAACAATCAGTAATATTTGTTATATTACTAAACAGAACTTGTTCGGCATCACTATTGAATCATATGTGGAAAAAAAATAATTTTAAAGGGAGATAATTAGCCCGTTTTATTTGAGCTAATATTTCTTTTTTTTTCTTTTATAAAAAATAAATGACTTACAATTTATAACTTTGAAATGATCAAACTGTAAAAAGTATTTGAAAATTATATAAATATTATATGACTAAAGAATGTCTATGTATATTTTCAAACATTACAATAACTACCCAGTTTGTATGATTACTACTTATCTATTCCGCCTAACAAGTATTCTCGAACTAAACAGGTCTTATAATTCATTAAGGAATTTGAGAAAACAAAAAAAAATGACGTCTCGGTTAAACTGATATCAAAATATCGTAATATTAGCAGATGTTAGGGCGACAATGATCGGTCAGCAGGGTTGACAGTCCGGTGAATCAACCACAGGACCGCACACTGTATTTGCCAAATACTGACCCCTACTTCATCGAAAAGTCACTGCGATTCCTATTTTTAATTAATATAATAATATGTATGCATACTGTTGGGGGATAGCAGATATTTAGCAGCACTTGCGTTTACATCACATTTCATCCTCCAAAAACGAATCGATTCAAATAGCTGAGGTGTTAAAATATATCAGGTACGTTTGTACCGCCCACTTGCCCTTCACCGCCCCCCAATCGCCCCCGGGAATGTCAGCGCCCCCCTAAAGCTTCTCACAGCTCCCAAAGGGGCGATATCGCCCCCGTTGAGAACCTATGCTTTAAATCATTGGAGAATTTTAGAAATCTCTGGAATAGATAGTCCTACCGTAGAGATTTATTTGAGCAATATTCAATTTTGAAGAATACTTGAATAATATTATAACCAAAATTTGTTATACTAAGAAACCCGGACTAGTTAAAATATTTAGTTATTAAAAGTATTTTTGTTTCGGTCATAAATATTAAAAAATGCATTAATTTATCATTATGTCTGAAATGTAAGATTCATTTTACTCTGATAAAATGTTAGTCTGTAAGTCTATACAAATTCAAGCAGAAAAACAAGTTAATTTCTAATTTCTATTTTATACACAGTCCAGACATTCATGTGAATGGTTATCCTCCCTTGATCTTAACAACTAGACCCCCAAGAAATATTCAGATCAGACAAATGTATACAATCATAAATTGTCAGATAGATTTATGAAGCACGACCGAAGCTAGTATTTGTGATTATTCGATCACTTGGACTCGTTTTACTTCCATCGTGGACTAAATGGGGAATATAAAAAAAAAGGAAAGGAAGAAGAGACTTGGATACATGTAAATAATTATAACTATGACGTAATGTAAACATTGAAACAAACTGAGCAGTGTTTCTAGCCTGCTGGTAATGTGCTACATCTATTGGGAAATTTTAAGGGTATTGTGTTTAACACTCTGAAAAATGCGCAAGTCCGTGTATATTGTTATTACTTTTGGTTGGCATAGAATAGCCTCAACGTATACTTCAAATTTAGGCAGGCAGCGCGTTCGACTGGCGATCCCAAGATTTTGGGTTCGAATCCTTGGAGGGGGGGGGGGGGGTAGAATTTTTTTTCTTCCGGGAGTTGAGGTGGGGGTAAAGTAAAGGCGGCCGGGCATTGTGCTGGCCAAACATCCCCTAGTATGCCGTGGTCACAGAAATTGATGAACGCTTCTTTGTTCGGAAGGTAATTTACTTATACTTCAAATTTACACCATAAACATATATGTCTCGATTAAAACAAACAAAAAACATTATTTAAATTATTTCTTTTGTTATGAAATTGTCTTTGTATTTTGTATTTCAACCTCGAGATTCATCAAGGTCTACTAGGCTCAAAATAAGGAAACTATATAAGCGAAGCTGTTCATTGTATTGGCCACACGGATTTCTCTCACAATGCAAAACAGAAATTGAAATGGTAGGTGATCAGAGGGTAGAAAACATCAATGGACCTCTTTTACTGAACAAAAATTTACTACATATGAAAGGGCATTGCCATATAATACTATTTCAACTTATAGAAAAATTATACGTAACAAGAAGTATATTGTCAAGACTTCATTCAGTCAGAATACATCAGCTGACTACTAATGAACTTTTGCTTGTATGATAAATTGTGTGATAGTGTGCGTGCATGTCTATTTTTATATATATATTTCTGTGCTTGAGTACAAATAGTTCTTTAATATTGTTTAAAATATGCTGTAAGAAAAAACATGTGTAATCAAGACAAATTTCTATTTATTTGGATCAATAAAGAAATCTTATCTTATCTTATAGAATTCATCCCTTATGAAAGAAAGTTTTATACTATAAGTTGAAACCATTCGAGACAAATCACTAACAATTTTGAAAACTGTGATTGTCTGTGACCGGTAATTAGTTGTTTATTTTTTTTAAGATACCAAAATAAAAACGTAGTGAATATTATCAAGAACTTTCGAGACGTAAAATTTCATACTGTGGTTAAGACTCCACTAATGGCATCCTACCAACTTCAGCATTTTTTAAAGTGGAACAAAACCAGGGGAAGTAATACAGTCACTCTAACCCACGACTGGTTGTCTCCGCTACTCTGACAGACAGGAAACTTGATTCAGCCAATCAACGTGAATTACTTAGCAGTTAGTTTTTTTTACCCTATACTACTTCTTTGCCTCTCTGTTGGAGTCAGACAAATTGAGTCATCCAAGAAGAAAACCAAAAGTAATACCGGTTGATTGCGCAATCTCTACAAAAGTGAACTTGAAAAAACAAATTTGTTAAGTTAGTGACTCAAGTCTCAAGTTCTTTGTATTAACAAACAAAAAATATAATCACAATAGATGGCAATAAAATATTGCAACATATGACACGTCGGAAAAGCCAAGAATTTCAAACTAAAATAGATCCAAAGTGCAAGATAGCAGTCAAACCATTTAGCGAAATTCGACATAAATACTATTACTGTAGAGCTTTTCAGCAAAATAAACCAAAATATATAATAAACTTTATTAAAGAAATCCAACCGTACTGCAGAATTTAAAAATAAAAGAACAAAAAAATGGATACAAGAAAATCATGACAAACAACGTAAACAACAAGGCCTTTGATGGGCCGGAAACAAATACAAGAACACCCAGAAGTGTAGGACGCATTAATCGTCTGTATTAAAGGGGCGGCGTCTTTACTTAATAATATTATAAGATGAATAAGATGCCTATACTATCAGTTTAGTTAATGCATGTTGCTTTCTTTACAAATGGCCGACGACACCCGTTGCAATTCCCATCACAATTACTTTAAAAAATTACTTATTATATTAGAAACGGTCGAATGCGTCCATAGATACAGATTTTTTATAAACCACGATTAATTTGAATTGGTATAAATTAATTTCAACACGGTGCACCCGGTGATGTCTCCGATTGCAGTTCCAAAAAATAAAAAAGTTGCTTGTTTATAAAACAAAAATAGACGATTTCAGCCAATTTGACAAATAGTTTTTTGTAGAATTTATTTTGTTGATTCAATAATTCAGGGCTTAACGATGCGTAATCAGCTGTAAAAATGTTCTCATTTCTCAAACAATTACTGAAAAAGTTTTTATTTATAAAGCCAGAGAGAGAGAGAGAGAGAGAGAGAGAGAGAGAGAGAGAGAGAGAGAGAGAGAGAGAGAGAGAGAGAGAGAGAGAGCGTACAGTACTTCAAGAGGAAATAAATTGAGAAAGACTTGACGTTAGAAATCAGTGGGGAGAAAAAAGTACGGTACATGAGATTAAATTAGTCTAGAAGTCAAAGTTAGAGAGAGTCTGGGAGAAAGAGAGAAAGAGAGAGAAAGGAGATGGATAGAGAGATGGAATAAGTGAGATGTATAGAGAGGCCTTGGAAAGGGAGAGAGCCAGGGATCGAGAGAGCCAGAAAGAGAGAGAGAGAGAGACAAAGATTGCGAAAAAGAGTGAGTGAGATTGATGGAAAGAGAGAAAGAGAGAAAGATGGGTTAAGTGAGAAACATGGAAAGAGAGAGAAGCATTGGAAATGAGAGTGTGAGAGATTGAGAGAGCAAGAAACAAGATAGACTGAGAGAGAACGATAGATTGAAAGATATAGTGAGTAAATGCGGGAAGAAATTCAAATAGAGAGAGAGAGAGAGAGAAAGAGTGCGAGAGAGAGAGTGGAAGAGAGAAAAAGAAAGAGAGATAAAATACTGTTATCCGAGAGATTAAATTGCTAAAATCTATATAATTAAATGTTTATTTAAAATATTATATTTTATACACGGAGACCTAAATGCAGAAAATGAAAGAAAGAATGACCAAAGAAGGGCATTTTCAAAATAAAACCAAATAATTATGTTCAAAGATTAGGCCTCACATTATATATATTAATAGTCTTTGTTGAGCAATACACTTTATATCATTATACATTCATATAACGTTTGCTTATCTACTAGAGAACGCTGAGCATGCTAAATTAAATAGAATGGATAGAAGAGCTTATATAAATAACCATTATTATTACCATATGCTCTAAACAGCATAGTTTGTTTGTCTATTAAACCGTATGACATGCAATAATACGCGCATTTAATGTATAGCGTACATGTTCTTCAAATATACTATTATGATTATATAGGATATAAGATAATTACTTGCACACGTGTTTTAGGTATTAGGTATGCTGGTTTCAAAATATGCTTTTGCGAGTATTTCAAAATTATATCATAACTTATACAAATAATAAATGTAACTTATTCAGGTATTTAAAGCACAATTTTTACAAGTAACAAAAGTAAAAAAAATTGCAAGTATGTAAATAATCCCTTTTACAAGAAACTAAGTATTACTTTTTTGAGGTAATTAGAGCGTAACTTATACAAGTAATTAAAGTATAGCCTATCTTAAACATGTATTTAGCGCCTAACCTAATACGTTTTTTGAGACCTAACTTAAATTTTTTTAAATTATAAGTATAAGAGTTATTTGAAGTATAATTTATACAAGTATTTTAAAAGTATTACTTACCTTTATCCTCTTTCGTCGACTGCTTCGTTTTCTGTGACGTCACCACCATGGACATGGCCAGCCACACAATAATCGTGAACGCGGCCATTTGAAACAGCGTGTCTATTCTCACAATTTTTCTCCCCACAATAGGCAGTGACATCCTGTATGGGTGTGACAGAGAAGTTTTCCCAAAAGTGTACCCCGAAAAAATAAAAATAAAACCAACAACTAACAAACACAGTCAACTTTGAATAAATCGAACACAATGTACTAAAATCCTATGAACACAATATTAGAAAGTACCCCCTCCTTGCTTTGCCGTGTCCATTATGCCCAGCAGATTTGGCCTTGACACTAAAACATTGGCTTTTATCTCAATTCTCTTTTCGGTGTTTTTCGTTTGTTGTTTTTTTGTTTTTTCGTTTCTTTCTGAATGTCAAAGTAGAATCCACATGACAATTTTGGAGTCTTGTAACTGTTTCCTGTTTTAGTAGATCCACTGAAGTGTGAAATAAACGTGTTGTTGTTGTTTTTTATTATTTTATTTTTATTCAGATTGACTAGAAGTTAGTGAAATGATTAATGATATTTTTTTCACTACCCCTAAAAAACAACAACGGCATCCACTCCTCGTGATGTATATCAATCACCAATCAATGAATCTATCTATCTATTTATCTATTCACTATCGATATCTGTCTATCTGACGATCTATCTAACTGACTATCTATATATTTATCTATCTATCTATTCAACATCGATATCTATCTATCTGTCTATCTATCTATCTCTTTCTAGCTTTCTCTCTCTCTCACACACACTCTATCTATCTATCCATCTATCCATTCTTCCCTCCATCCATGCATCCATTTATTTCTCTGTACTTGTCTGTCAATCTATTTGTCCATCCATTGACTTATAGCCAAGATCCACTAAAACACAAGGAAATGTTATATTATAAATCTTCCGTTGAATAGCTACAACCAAATGGACTTTCAATTAAAATAAAAAAACACGTGTATAATTAATATCTCAATGATGTATGGCTTTTGAACTTATTTCCTTGAAAGAAAAACCTCTAATTCGTTGACCTTATTATTTTAGAAAATCTAAAGAAATTAAACTAATAGCTTTTTAATAAGAGAGTAATTTATATTTAATTGGCTGTCTTGGGCACAGTTTTTTTTTAAAAAAAGGCTAAAGCCAATTTTCCATGAAAATAAATTATGGATTAGCCTGCCCTTCAATTTGCACACATCTTAAAGACTTTTTTTTAATGTGTCCTGAACTTAATACTGAATCATCAAACGTTTGTTTTATTTTAAAGTACTACATTCAGAGGCGTATTTCGGCAAGTTAGTTTCACATGTTCCACAAAACACAGGCTGACACCTCAATGTCGGAAGGCAGCGGTGAGGCCTCGATAACCCCCCCCCCCCCCCACACACACACATAAATGTGGTGGCCCTTGGGAACAGGACCCTACAATCCTAAATACGGCCCTGACTACAGCCGCGCGTGTCTCTTGAATTCAATTTTCTTTTAAGTGTTTAACAGATCTGTACAAGAAATATTACTGAAACTACAATATTTATAAAAATAATAATTAAACACTACACACTTGTGGGTATTATTATTTTTTGTTTTAAAACAATAAATATCTTTTAATAGTACATTATTTTTTCTTAATAAGATTTATTTTTTAATCTTTCCAAATAGCTAGATAAACGTTTTCAATACACATTAGATCTACAATTGGAAACTATAAAAGAAAAAAAGAATAACACTTTCTGTAGTGTAAAGAACTCTAGCACAATGTTCCATTGTATCCCAGTAACTGGACACGATGGTTAAACATTGAGACTCAAACACGAACGTTATCTTTGTAATTTACTTATTCAAATTATCACAATTACATATTAACGTATTTTTATTTGTTGTTGTTTTGTTTTTTTGTATTCACAAGAATAAATTAAAAGAGACAGCTGTCATAGAAGTATTTTTTTTTTTTCTTTCAAAGTTCGCTAATTAAAAATTTACATGGTTGTATTAAGGAGTGTTTTTATCACTAGTAAATGAAGACCAGAGGATCAATAAGCAATGTTGTTCATTATTTCATCCAGACATAGTAAAAGAAATATTCAAGAAAAAAAAAACAATTAAGTAATCGAGCCTACTTTAATTAGGACTAAATTTTATTATCGAGATAAAAAAAAACCCCATTAAAACGTTAAATTCTATGCAGATATT
Organism: Anisus vortex; assembly: GCA_949126835.1. Classification (NCBI taxonomy): domain Eukaryota; kingdom Metazoa; phylum Mollusca; class Gastropoda; family Planorbidae; genus Anisus; species Anisus vortex. The sequence continues at coordinate 11,706,298 of OX421494.1, read as the reverse complement.
TGTGCTAAAATATTTTGTTAAAATGGGATCTTAAGATATTAACTGCTACGTAATTATATTTACATTCTTAATATTATTTCGAATCAAAGTCAAGTTTTAAAAATAATTTTTTTTCAATCTATAGAAAAACTTGACTTAATTTTTTTAAATAAAAATATATTGTTAGACACAGTCTAGAAATTCCCTAAACCCTAAGCTAATCAACCTCAGGCACACACTACACCCATCCTCAACCTACCATTACCAACACAGCAACTAAAAAGGACATGTAAATAATATGTTTGCCTAGCATTGACTGCAAGGGAACTAACCGCTCTGCAGACTGGCTAATAGAAGAAGAATACAATCTAGAGTTTCTAATAGATCAATGTTTTTTACGACTTTATTTCTGTCCTAAGTAAAATTCAAATTACTATCATGACCTTTTTTTGACATGATTTTTATTAAAAGTTCAAAGTTATGAATACAATTATAATTGAATATTTATACCGTTCCGCTATAAATGTTTATCCAAAAAAATAATTTTAATGAAATATTATTATTATTTCATGATATCAAGAAAAGATTGATAATGGCCGATAAAATATTAATTATTGCACAAATATAAACGTCTGCAGCTACAACAACGATAACCACAAGAAGGTTAAAATGAAAAGCTCTAACATTATTAATGAATTATTAATTATCTTTACTTAATTTCTGAAGTTATTATCAAATTTCCCATTGCTATTTTTGTGTGTGCTAGTCCATTAAGCTATAATAAAATTGAAATTCAACGCAAAAAAAACACACTTTTTTCTAAATTTTATTAAGCATTTGGTTTATACAGACTGGATTTGATCTAGTTAATCTATTTAGTTGTAGTTTTAAATTTTGTAAATACCGAATGGATTGTGACAGCGAGAGTACACACTTTAAATAATCTATTAGTGTATAAATGATCTCTCCTCACACGTGAATCCAAACATTTCTTCATCGCTAAACATTGTCAGAAAACTATTTGCCAAGTTGGACTACTTGAAACAAAAACTATTACAACGGCATTAGCTACACATTGCATTAAATGTCCAAACTATAAGTGACTCTGAAATGGAATGTTTCGCTAAGGCCACAACGCAGAGTCTCCCCAACCCCTATCCCTAATCACAATTACAGATCCCACCCTTCCGAAGTTCGCGCCGCGCAAAACACACACACACACAAAAAGAAACAACACGAAAACACGCACTGACCGTTAGTAAAACCAGGAGTACACAAACTGACACAGTCCAGCCATTTGCAGAAGTGCCAGTCCAAGGTGGGGGTGATGCTGGTCAACGGTGCTTCTGGCTTTTGGCGACGCCCGCTTGCTGGCCATTGCGTCAAGGCACCATAGCACTCAACGCCCCCATCCTCACTTTTTTTTCCGACACGCCCCTCCTTCTTCTAGAAGAGACTTCTTGTTTTCCTGTTACAGAAGAATGAGCGGGCAAGGGTGTTAACTCATCATTATCTTATACCCTAAAAAAAATGGAGATAATATAAAGAGAAAAACTTTTTTAAAAATAAAAAAAGTCAAATCATTTTTAAGGGAAGTAATCACTTTCACATATTTTGTATTTTTAGTTTTTTTAGGTTAGATATTTTTATGTCCGAAATCTTCATTATTTTAACATTTAAATGAAAAGTTTTTTAAAAAATCTATTTCGAAAGAAATAAGAGGAGAGAGTCAAAATACATTATTTTCATTTAATTTATAATTATGTCTCATTAATTTAAACTAAATACTTCAAAAATTTCAAATGATAACAATACTAGACATCTATTATCTTTTGGAAAATCGACACGTTTTAATAAGTTTGTCAAAAAAATGGTGCGCAACAAAATTTAATGATTACATTAGTAAGAAATGTCATGCAAAAAAATTACAATGTTCCCGACAGGTCAATGATTTTGATCAAGTATGAAACTGTACACTAGCGTCCCCGGGTAAATTGCTGTTTAACGTTTTAATGCTAAATATGCTAAAAAAAGCTAAATATAAATCTACTTAGAGATGAAATGTTGTGACAGTGATGACGTAAACTTCTCAGCATATTCTCAATATCTCTGTTATTTAATAGCACCAAGCTGTTAACACTTTTAAAAAAGTATGTATAAGCTGCACAGAACTATGTTTCTGGATGGTTGTTTGGAACGCTAATTGACCCACTTTCCGTCATCTTATCGAGCCTAATCTTGGCACATAAAAGTTAATCTTACGACAACACAACATTCAAATTTTTTTCACTCACATCCTCAACCCACACATATCAGTTTTAATTGTTTTCTTTTTTTTTAAATTTACACCTAATGTTGCGCAATGGTTAATACCTTTTGACAGCATTTGAACATTTTCCCAATATTTTAACAATTATAAATAAAGCAGCCCTTATATTATTTATTAACCTACTAGCTTCGATTTCGTTCGTTTTGTTTGCAGGTGGCAAACTGCAAATTCGTCGGGAAGCTAATACAAAACAAACACATATAGGCATATGCAGGATTATACAAACAGCTTTGTTTTTTTAAGATGCTGTTTCATTTCTATTAAAACAACAGCGACAATAAAGACTATCCCCGAGCATATAAGAGTGGCATCCTGACATGGAATGGGTTGCATGAACAAACCAAAGGAAAACCAGTAACAGGTAACTAATTTTTGTCTAAAACAAATGTGACTTAGTACCTTTTAAAAGGGGACTACTATATTCATTTATTTAGATATAGGTCAATAATGTCTGCAAGTATATATTTGACATTATCTCCCTTTAGTAAATACTTACCAAGCTCACGTGGAGACCTCGTGCGTTTTCTCCTATAGGTCTATAAATAACTTGGGTTAAAGTGGCGTGGGCACTCTATCACTGAGCCTTCAATTTCAAAATATGATTGTTTTCCTCTCTCTTCCTTTCATTATATTAAGCAGTGAGCAGTAAACGTGACGCGTGAGGCGGAGCTTTCTCTAATGCTGCCAAGCAAACACACACTTTACGAAACTGTGGACAAGAAAAAGATTATTATAAGAAAGATATCTTAAAAGAAAAATACATTCTTTTTGTTTTGTTTTTAATGTAAATAATATGAGGTTTTGTTTTAAAAGAGCAGTAAATGTAATAGATGTAAGTTATAACAACTGATTATGACCCTTGTTGATGAAAATTCTGAATGCTAGAATTTTTGGTATTTGCAGTGACGTACTACGCACATTTATCACATTTGTTCTTCGCCTACTCTATATTGAATGACGTCATTACGTTGAATGTAAGCGCTCGCGTCATGTATTTAATGCTGTTAGCTGTAGGCTGTCAAAGAGAGGAGAGAAAGTGACTAAACAAATATTATCAACGTCTCCGTGCATGATATATCTATAGTATAAATACTACCTATATACATATATACTTAGCCTAAGTATAGTACAAATTCTATAATATATATATAATCCCTTTGGTTTGCAATTGTTACGGAAACTGGAGAACGTTACTAGTCCTGTGGACCAACTTTGTCTATAATTAATACCTTACTTAATAAATATTTCTATTTATTATATAAGGGTTGGGTGTTGGTATATTATATAGACCTACCCACAATCAAAGCAATCCATTACACACACACACACATATATATATATATATATATATATATATATATATGTATATGTGTGTGTAACTGTTTTCAAATCAGCATCGTTGGGCAGGGCATGTTGTACTCATGCCAGACTGCTGGCTCCTGAAGAAGCTCTTCTATGGCAAGCTAAAATACGGTCAGCGAGCTCGCGGTGGTCCAAAAAAGCGCTACAAAGACACCCTCAAGGAACCCTTTCATTTGGCTCTCGATCCGACACCATGAACCACAATGTACAATTTTTCTGCAGCTGAGCTTTATAAGAATAAGAATAAGAATGGGCATTTCTATAGCGCTTCTATCCATGCTATTAAATTATCATGCTCAGTGCGCTCTTGGTGTGATTTGCAGTGGCAGATGTATTAGCCAAAGAGAAAGGTATTAAAGTTCTTTTTAAAAGTTTCTCTTCCCAGATTCTCTCAGTGTCTGAGATAGATTGTTCCATAAAGAAGGCGCCACTGACTCAAATGAGCGCACTCCCAGGTACTTCTTTCTGTGTCCATCCAAACATATACATACATGTAATGTTTTGACCATTGGCCGTAATTTTTGTGCTTGTTTCAGAATCAGGGAAAAACAGTAATTACTGAATGTCAAAACGAACCGAACTTAGGTTACCACCGAACCGAACCCGTACTTTGAGTCTTACCGAACCGAGCTTAGGTTACCACCGAACCGAACCCCTACTTTGAGTCTTACCGAACCGAACTTTAGTCTTATAACTTCTAAAAGTGAATTCGATTCTTAGAACAACCATTTCGATACTTGTTTCTCTTATTCCTTTAGTCTTGTAAGAATTGTGTCCACACCATTAGTTGCAAGGGCTTAAAGCTATTGCGTCACTGTAGACGACTCTCCCCACCCAGCCGACAAAGTGCATTAAATATTGAAAGGGAGGTAACCGGGCATTTTATACCAAAAGATTTCTGTTTCCTAAAAAGCCGTTTGCCTATTTCCCATTAATCAAATTACTTTTCTCTGTGATTATTGGTATAAGCATTTGTGTGTGTGTTTAAAAGAAACTCTTCCAGTATTTATTTGTAAGCTATTGAATCTACAGTGCATTACCAGAATTAAGAGCTGTCTATGTAAAGGTCACAAGGTCATCTCGCTTTCAAAACACAGATTAAAAAAAAACAACATAGAACAAAAAGTGTGAAAGTAACGTTGCTTAAAACGAAATGAGTCTTTATATACAAACTTGAGATTAGTGTTATAATGGCTTCGTATGTTTAAAACTACACGACACATGATATACAGGGTTATTTAAACAAAGAACGAACCGATATTCATCTCGATTAGCTTCAGTTCTCAACCATCTCTAAAGAATGAGTCAGTGACCATTTGATTTAAAAAAAGAAGTCATTTATGTCAGGGGTCGGCAACCTAAGGCACGCGTGCCAAACGGAAAATACATAATTTTCTACAAGAATTTGAGTGCTAGAGCAAGATACATTTTTGGCTGTGGCACACCGAATGAGTTAGAAATCCTACTTTGACTCACTATCATGAAAAGGATGCCGGCCCCTGGTCCATGTTTTGATTGGTTGCCTCAGCGGCGCTGTTGTCGCATTGTAGCATTGTAAAAAAAAAGTACCCGTCGGACCAAGTTGATCATAGGGCCGGTGAAGCAGCGTTTACCTGTTTCTTTGGCCACGGCATACTAGGTGATTGTGTGGCCAGCACTATGCACAGCCGCCTTTACTTTACCCTAACTAAGGACAGGTATCCATCAGAGCTGGGTAGACTCAGGGACACCCTCCAGATGAGGGACAAAATCCTAGTCCTCACCAGGATTCGAACCGAGGAACTTCGGTACACCAGTCGAACGCCGTGCCCCTACAGTCGCATTGTACACACGACTTATATGCGTTTGTTATTGAATAAGAAAAGTGTTTTTATCCCTATGTAATGGATTGTTGTGTTGTTGTATTTCAAAGTTGGAATTTAATGTTGCATGTGTTATTACTACTTTTGCTAGTTGCCCTTTTTCGCTCTGGTGTTTCTAGTTATAGTGATTTAACTATTGGTGTACATAGAAAAAGCACCGTATGATAACCCTTGTTAGAGTGTAAGCTTGAGATACACACACGAACACACAAACACACTAAGGATAAAAAATGATAGTTCTTAAAAAAATAAATTAACGCTTCTTAGCAGAATAATAGCAGTCTCTGGCTAGAAAAACAACATCAGCATTTATACAAGGGGAACAACCCTTTTATACTTTTCTTTTAAAATAATATTTACGAGTTGCTTCCCTTCTTTCCTGAATATAAGAAATCCGTTGAATATTTCTCCAGAGTTTTTTTTTTATAGATCTACTAATTTAAACAAAAAGTTTCAGTTTAACTTGAGAAAACTCGGCATTAAACAAATGTTTCTCTATATGTAAGCTTTTTTTTTTATTTCAGAAGTATGCAAGTTACATTGAAAAAAAAACTTCACTTTTTTTCTGCACAATTCACTTTGTACAAGTGTAAACAGACTTTAAAATGTTTTACTTTATTGGCTAAAATAGATACATTTACGGGAAAAAAAAACAGAAGCATAAACAACATTTTTGTACAAATCTATAGATTTTATCGACCTCATGAATAAACTGTTTCTTATATCAATTAATGCACTTTCTTATCTTATATATTTCAAGGGACGTAGTTACCCATTCTTTTTCCAGGGTGGGCTGAACTTTCGCGTGACAAACTTTTATCAAATTGTGAATTCAGTAAATATTTAAAAAAAAAAAAACTGTTAAAAAAAAGTATTGAAAAATTTCAAGGGATCTGAGCCCCCTTCGTGGCTTTGCCCCTATATTTTCCAGATGTTCATTCTATGAAGTAGATTATTGCTTTCTAGGCTTAGCCATGGTTTGTGTCTAGTCTTGCATTTTGATTAGTGTGTTAAATTTTGTTAAGTTAGTGGATTTGTCCTTGTTTGTTCAGGCAATCCATTCCAAGCACTGGATGTTACCTGGTGAAAAAATAGAACATATATATATACACAAGGCAGGACAGTGTAAAGAAAGAAAATAAACATTTTTTTAAAAATATAATTATCTTATAAAAACATAGACTCCGTCCAGAAAATCTAACAACCAACCAAGTGTCTGCGCTTTACCTTTTGCAAAACATTCGGAAACAATAGAGTCTTTTAAGATATGGTTTAAAAACGAAACGCTTTAATTACTGCTTTCCCCCCCCCCCCCCCACCTCCACCACCTCTCCAGTGCAAAGGAAATAGAGAGCACTGGGCAGTGTGAATGAGAAAGACGCACATAAAAATTTCAAATGATGACCAGCATCATCAAAATGAAAGTTACTTTTTAATTTATATCATGAGTTTGAAATGTAATTATAGATAGACAAAAAATTCTTTTTTTATTATTTTATATTTCAAAACAAATTACGGTTAGGCCTACTACCCGAATGGCGTTTGGGCATGGACTGGTTCACCTGTCTTATATATGACAACGAACGAATTGACAGTTTTTAAAACTTTTATCACATTGATCCAATCGACAGGTAAGCACAGGACACAACACATTTTTTATATAAGATAAAGGCATATAAGATAAGAACATATAAGATACGTGCATATAAGATAAGAGCATATAAGATACATGCATATAAGATACGCGCATAAAAGATAAGTGCATATGAGATAAGTAAATATAAGATAAGTGCATAGAAGATTAGAGAAGAAAAATAAATGTAACGGTATCACAGACCACTTGTCACAAAAATTGGTCTTTCTGCCCACTGTGTTTGCCTCGAGGAGAACATCACCCGCACCAGCGAGTCGGTCTATAAATAGACCAACGCAAGGCTTCGGTACATTCTTATGGCAAGCCTTGCTGCTCACAAGTAAATGTCATAAAAAAGTAAGCAAACAAACGTTTTTTTAAGGTTTCAGGAAACTACTACCATAACAACAGTGTAAATTGGCTCAATATTGGCCGAACATAGGGCAAAGATTTAAATATTGGCAGAATATTGGACAAATATAGTATTTATTTTCTTCTTTTAGAGAAGTTTGCTTTATTAATTAAACAAAAAATTTATTTAAAAAAACCTCAGGGACTCACTCCAGTAGATCCACCCTCCTCTACCATGAGATCAAACTATGTCTTTAAGCTGGATTCGAGCCCGTGACCTTTGGTTTGGCAATCCGAATCCTTTATCGCTAGACCACACTGTCTTATGACATTTAAAAAATGTGTAGATCTGTGGACGTCACATCGACGTCATCATTACCGCACACTTAAATACCGAGGACGTCACATCGACGTCATAAATAAATTAAGAAATGGTTTTAAAAAATTCCATTTCAGCAAATATTTATGTTAAAAACCTGCCGTAGTTAAAAAGTAAAGCATAAAACGTTGATAACATTTAATTGTTAGAGAGGCAGTGGTTAGTTAAAGCGCTGCCCTATGTGAACGAAGGTCCAGTGATGTGCTTAAAAACAGAAGTTGGCAGGGGAGAAATGCGTTACTTAAGAAACTTCTGTGCAGAAGAAAACGTTCGCAAGAGACTACCTAAAGTATCGGATGGCATTGAAATTGACGTGTCTAATGCTTCAAGTTCATAGAGTTGACACCACTCATGTGCTTGCATAATACTAATCCCTTCATGCAGCATGCTGAGAATACTACAGACTAGAGGTCGACCGAAACCAAAATTTTCACTACACCTTCGGCCGAAACCGAAAGTGTCACTATACCTTCGGCCAAAACCGAAAGATGAACCGAAATTGCCTAACAAAAGATTTAAAAATACAGCACACTTTTGTGTAAGAGTGAGTAGTTTATGTGTACTCTACATTCGGTAAACAATAGAACATGTAATATAGAGGTAAAATAGATATTCGGCTGATGACCGAAAGTCAATATCAGTTTCGACCGAAACCGAAAGCAAACCAAACGCAAAATTTTTGGCTTTCACTCGAAACCGAAACAAAGCCCAATTTGCCTACTTTCCCTGCCGAAACCGATACCGAATTTCTGTCGGCCTCTACTTAAAAAATGTCCTATGTATTCCCTAGTAAATTGGTCAAGCTTTATTCGCCCGACTTGTAGAGAAATAGTGTGCGTGTGGGAGGGGGGGGAGTTTAATAATTAAGTGTATTGGTTGATAATAAGCTATATTTCATCATATGTTCAGATTTTAGATGAAAACTTTTATTAACTTTCTTGCTAACTTGAACCAGCAACATGGTTTAAACTTAAGAAAGTATCTTTTAACCATTTTCTTTATTTATTTCTCTATGTCTCCCGCTATTCTTTTTTTCCCACAACCACTCTCTCTCTCTCTATCTCTCTTTCCAATATTTCTTTTTTTTTCTCATTTTCTTATAATCTATCTCTTTAATTTTATTTCTGTCTTTTCATTTTCAGCGCACTCCCCCCCCCCCCATTTCTTCCAACTGACTATCTCTCTCTACCTCTCTCTCACACAGCATCTGTTACTTGCACTCTCTCTCTCTCTCTCTCTCTCTCTCTCTCTCTCTCAGTTTCTTTCTATTTCGTTCATTCATTTATCCTCTTTCACATTTCTTTCAGTTTCTATTAATTCGGTAAAGTTCAGTAAACTCCCAAAAGCGCACTTTTGTTTTTTTACAAAATAAGTTTCCCATGTCCATTGAAACAGCTTCAGATATTTAACAACCCTCCCAACCTCCTCGTGGAAGTGATAAATAGGTCAGTTTAAAAAGACTTCTCTTACAGCAGCCTAGTGACTGGTAGTGACTACCTAAACGTTTTAGATTTTACTCTAATACTATGAGCATAAATGTGATATCAATTATATCTTAAGCTCCGAGCACCAATGTTATCTCAATTATATTTTAAGCTCTAAGTACTTATGTCGTGATGGCTGTTTCTTAAGCTCTGAGCATCAGTGTGATCTAATTGTAGCTTAAGCTCTGTGTACAAATGTAACATCAATTATCTCTTAATCTCTGAACACCACTGTGATATCAATTATCTCTTAAGCTCTAAGCACCACTGTGATATCAATTATCTCTTAAGCTCTAAGCACCACTGTAATATCAATTATCTCTTAAGCTCTAAGCACCACTGTAATATCAATTCTCTTAAGCTCTGAACACCACTGTAATATCAATTATCTCTTAAGCTCTAAGCACCACTGTGATATCAATTATCTCTTAAGCTCTGGGCATCACTGTTTCTTAGTAACATACTTAGCCAAGTTCACCAGCATAATCTCAACCATAAGCTACTAGGTATCATTTTGAGGAAAAGGGGGTGTATACCATTGGTAAATCTTCCAGAAGTGCTTTAATCCTAACCAGTTAATATAATTCCGAATCTTTCCCTTCCCAAATCTTCCTGCCACACAGAAGTGTCCATCCACACAAACTGTGTGTGTCCCAAACTAAAAGGGTAAATTTGCCTCCTTCTCCTCCCCCCTCCCCCCAGCGATGGCCCTATCTAACCTGCAACCTGGATCAATACCAAAGCGTTGTGCTCAAGAGCCACATAAAAATAAACAAAAAACAAAAGTACTGTTGAACTGATTGATGACGTAAAGAACTTCCTGTCACCGTAAGATGTATTGAATTCTGGGAAACAATAAGACGTTAGGTAGAACACAGTCAAGCAGTTAAAAAGTGTCAACCAATAAAAAAAGAAGTATTTGAATTTCCAGGGCTGCTACACCTGTGTTTTTCTCCCTATACGCATGTTTTTTTTCACCCAAATCAATAGTTTTCCTTTCGAAATGTAAAATAATTTGTCTGTCTGAATTTTGTTATGTAAATGATTTTGTCATAAGTTTTTGAGTTAAATATAATTTTCTGAATAGAAAATTACATTTAGATCAAGAGAATTATGGATTTTAAATGTATAAAAATCTTTATTGTAGATTATTTTCCTGTAGCCTATCTTATCTTATAAGTCTACAGACGTTCCTTCTAGAAGGAACGTCTGTAAACTTATAAGATAGAAGATTAATACGTCCACTAGGCCCAAAACTCCTGCAGGGCGACAGGGATCCGTCGGTGGCAGGGATAGAACCCGCGACGTGTCGTTTGGTTGACAGTCCGGTAACCGCTTGACCAGCCGGCTTTACTATATAGCTAGGCCTAATAAAAAAAGAGCAGCAACTCATACAAAAATACTACATAGTTTGACTGTGACGTCTTTCGCTAGCTTGAACAAACAAATCAAATTATTGTCAGCTCTTAGTGATCTATAATAAACATTTGATCACCTGGAAAAAAAATATTTCAGCTGCAAAATAAATCATGCAAATGTATGTAAAAGTATGCCTGCCGATTTTCATTTCCGAGAATCAGTGATTTAGTTTAAGAAAAACAACTGATTATTTTTTTTACTATGATTTGAATCCAACAACTTGTATACTGCAAAAGAAAGTTCTGTCGCTTCACCACTTCATTGCTTATAATACCTATTCAAAACTTTACTTAATGTCTACAAATGACAAATGACAAATGACAGCCCCTAAAAGGTTTCCAAGAGTCTAAATTGCAAAATCAATAAACATAATGTTTGTGTGTGGTTGTGTGTCTTGAAGTCCCAGAGAAATATTTGGTCTATTTTTGTTCTATTTGAAACCAAGTCTATTAAAAGTTTAAAAGTAAGACGGTTACATTATTTATTTTCCAAACTTTTTTTTCGGTGTGTGTGTGTGTGTGTTGGTATAATTAAGCATGAAATATTCCAAGCATTATCTCGCCAATAAAATATAAAAAAAAAAACAAAAAAAAAAACAAAAAAAAACAAAACAAATAGTTCTTTTTATAAAAGCCCTAAAATATTTTCTTATACTATATTTTCTAAAACTTCTAATTTTAAAAAAATAATATATTTTCGGATATTTTGGGTTGAAATGTGCAAATAATTATACACCACACACAAAGAGAAACATATACTATAGCACACTTACAAACATATACTATAGCACTATAGCACACTTACAAACATATACAATAGCACTATAGCACACTTACAAACATATACTATAGCACTATAGCACACTTACAAACATATACTTTAGCACTATATCACACTTACAAACATATACTATAGCACTATAGCACACTTACAAACATATACTTTAGCACTATATCACACTTACAAATATATACTATAGCACTATAGCACACTTACAAACATATACTATAGCACTATAGCACACTTACAAACATATACTATAGCACACTTACAAACATATACTATAGCACTATAGCACACTTACAAACATATACTATAGCACTATAGCACACTTACAAACATATACTATAGCACTATAGCACACTTACAAACATATACTTTAGCACTATATCACACTTACAAATATATACTATAGCGCTATAGCACACTTACAAACATATACTATAGCACTATAGCACACTTACAAACATATACTATAGCACTATAGCACACTTACAAACATATACTATAGCACTACAGCACACTTACAAACATATACTATAGCACTATAGCACACTTACAAACATATACTATAGCACTATAGCACACTTACAAACATATACTATAGCACACTTACAAACATATACTATAGCACTATAGCACACTTACAAACATATACTATAGCACTATAGCACACTTACAAACATATACTATAGCACTATAGCACACTTATAAACATATACTATAGCACTATAGCACACTTACAAACGCACGAGGAAAGAACTCCCAAACAATGAAGAAAAGGGCAGCCATCATTAATTCACAAGGGTGACAACTGATTAGGATTCACAGTGCGCCAAAGGGAGTGAACTCAGACCAAGGGGAAAGAACTTCAAACTTTATTGACCTAGCCTCCAGTGCCTCATGGGACTCACCCAATAACAGATTCGTTTTAATTTTGACTGTTAAATAATTCAAGTTTAGACCGAAGAACTATTGCTCTAAGTCTCTACTGCAATACTAAAACAACAGTTTCAGCTTTTTACTCAATTCAGCAGCTAAAAAAGAAGCTAAAAAAAGAAGCTAAAAAAAAAAGATGCCAGAATGTCATTATCTAGTTTATGAACCGTGTTTTGTTTTGTTTTTGTGTTAGAAGGTTTCGAGATCGGTGGAAAATAAGATTATGATTGCCGGGATACACAATCCCCTTGCCCACAGTAGCCACTGAAACTAGAGAACTCAAAAGTTTACATATATAAATATTCATAATTTTAACATATATAAATATTAATAATTTTAAAATTAACCTCCAGACACGGTAATATATTTTTGTCTTTTTTTTTTAAATTTCATTTTTATTGTTTAATGTATTAAACATTTTATAGAAAAACGTATTTTTTTAAAGTGTAAAGTAGCCATTTTTAAGTTATTAGATTTAAGTTTAAGTTTTTAATTAAAAAAACATTTCTTGTCTTTTTTTATATAGGAGCTTAATATATTAGTACCAGGTGACCGATCATTCGATCGGTAATAAAGAGCAGGCGCTTGTACCTTAACATCATGTGTATGTAAAACAACAGTGCATACATTTTAAAAATACTTCTTTACCAGACCAATAAATTGTAGGCCTATTTGTCTTTTTTCTTTTTTCTACTATGAATAACATGGGCTTTAAATTCTAACAGTCGAAGCAGATTTTTATTTATGCAGTCTTATATCTAGATTTTCCCCGAGAACCCCCCCCCCCCCCAAAAAAAAATATAAAAAAAATAAAAAACCCAGCTTAATCTCATTTTAAACCAAAAAAAAAACATGTTGGCTAGAGTTGTCAGTTTTAAATCCAACAGAAATATATGTCATTTATGTCATTAAATCGCCAGGCTACAACGAATACATAAAAGTACTGCGCGTTTGTTATGTGCAAGTCTAAAAGAGACTCGGGAACTGCCCTTCTACGCTCGCTCCAATGGCTCCCCGTGAAAGCCAGAATTGAGTATAAAGTGGCGCTACTATGCCATCAGTGCATTTGTAATAACGAGTTTCCGTCCTATCTCAAGGCACTAATCAGACCTTATGTCCCGCAAAGAACACTTCGTTCTGCAAACTCATCGCTTCTGGAAGAGCCCCGTTTCTCTCTGACGACCTCTGGTCTTAGAGCCTTCTCAGTATCCGGTTCGAAGGTGTGGATTCAACTTCCCATTCAACTGAGGCGAACAAGCTCTACTGTTACTTTCAAAAAGGACTTAAAGCTCATTATTTCAATATTTACCTTCGATAACATTTAACATGCTTTAGAAACTTACTGTCTTATTTATGGGTTGGGTCGGTTAATGCTACATTTATTTGTTTTGTCTTTTTTTTTAATCATCAATTTAGCTCTGTCACCTGGCCTAGTGTAATATCCGTATTCTTAGTTGTATGTTAAACGCGCTCTGAGCTTACATTATGTTTGTTGGCAGCGCTATACAAATATTATTATTATTATTATTATTTAAAAGACTGAAAATGAAAAGTTTAAATTTAAAATATCGTGAATTACGTTACAATTTTTAGTTCTTCTACCCCTTCCCCTATTGGTGATTTGGTGTACGCTCGTTTGAATCTGTGGCGCCTTCACTGTGGAACGGCTTACCTGAGACACTGAAAAACTCTGTGTCAAAAAAGGCATTCAAGAAGAATTTGAAGACTTTTCTTTTCAACTAAATTGATCAAATACACATCCATCAGCAAAAAACTTGTTTGAAACTATTTTAAAATGTTATTATCATTTCGTGCCTCCATCGGCCGAAACCTTGTTTAAAACTATTTTAGAGTGTTATTGTCGTTTCGATTTTGTGAGCGCGCTAAGCATGCTTTTATTAGCATAGAATGAGGCGCTATATAAATGACCAATTAATTAATTAATTAATTAACTTTAACAACTGTCAAACTTTCCTATAACATTATGTCAATTTTTTCAACTCCTTCCCACAACCCACTCAAGCTAACAATGAGTTACGGCCGTTAAATATGTTTGATAGGAATTAAAAAGGTCTACGAATAAATGTAAATCGGGTAAAAAAAATAGGCATAGTCTAACTGGAGAATCGAACCCGCTCGCACGCACAGCAGTCCTCTACGTTGACAACTTAGCTAGAGAAGGCACATGTCAGATGTGAAAAGCTATTAGACAGTATATAGGACTAAATAAGTCAGTGACACAATAGAGATCGGTGGGGACACAAACACGATCTTTTTATATATAAAGATTTGCAATGTTTTCAATGTATTATTCCAAACATTGTTTGACAAAAAAGTAAAAAAATATAGTTTGGTGTTAACATTATCTAATATCCTCCATTTGTGTTACTATTTAAAATAAACTATCGCGGCAAAATATAATATTGATTAATTAAAACAATGGTATGATAAACATTTTTTTTTTTTTTTAGCATTAAACTTAAATACTAAATAATTAACGGTGAAATTAGGTTATTCATTTAAAAGACTGCAAATGAAAAGATTATAATATATATAGGCTACGTTAGATGATGTGTTTAATTCCTTCCCCCCTCCCCCGCCCCTCAATAAAACTAACAGTATATTACACTTCTGACTATTGTTATAAGGAAAATACGAATATACTGAATTTACATCTTTTCTAGTTTACCAGATTTCGAATTGACAATGTTAACATATTCTAATATATCTTACTTTGGTAGGCCTTTATAAGCAAATCATACAAATTTTTAATGAAACATTCATTGAATTTTTAAAAAAGTGGATACTAATACAGTGTTTATTATTTACAGTGTAGAGTATACTGCTACATTGTATGCTATATACAGCGTAGTGTATACTGCTACAGTGAACACTATATACAGTGTAGTGTAATCTGCTACAGTGTACACTATATACAGCTATTCATTGTTTAAACACAAACAAGTTTTAGAGGTGGTTTTTTTTTAAAAAAATGTCAGATAAAAGAAAGTTAAAAATATACCTTTAGTTTGATGAAACTTAATCTAATTCTGTTATTTTTTAAACGGCAAACTATTATCTGACTATTAGATTATTCGTAAATATGTATTTGTTTTTCTTTTTTTTTTTAATTTAATCTAAAATATATTGAAGTTTAATCTAAAATATATTGAAGACGTTCTAATCTAAATAAGCCGCGAGGGCCGCATACTATCATTTGTCCGCCCGCGCGTTACCCACTGGCTGTAGTTTGGACACCCCTGCATTATATAAACTACACTTGGTCTTGCTTTAAATTATTTCTATCATCGGTGCGCAACAGTAGTTTAAACAAGAAATTAAACTTCTTTCTGCTGTAGTAAGCCTACGGGTATTTCCGAAACGTCACAACTGCGACGCAACAAAACACCACTCTTGAAAGCCGCACCACACGTGGGTCGATCAATGGCATGTTTTCACGGCCAAAATCAATTATCTACGATAAATCTAATGTGTATTTTTGTTTAACGTCCATTTCCGATTTTTATTTGTGGGGCCGAAAAGCTGTAGATTTTTTTTTAGGTGAAACAAGTAGTGCATTAAAACATGAAGATAATCGTTAGAGCGCTTTTGAAGAAAATTTCCAGACATATATACACATATATATATATATACATACAATTTTAACTCGTATTATAGTATAGGAATAGGAGCTTAATATATTAGTACCAGGTGACCGATCATTCGATCGGTAATAAAGAGCAGGCGCTTGTACCTTAACATCATGTGTATGTAAAACAACAGTGCATACATTTTAAAAATACTTCTTTACCAGACCAATAAATTGTAGGCCTATTTGTCTTTTTTCTTTTTTCTACTATGAATAACATGGGCTTTAAATTCTAACAGTCGAAGCAGATTTTTATTTATGCAGTCTTATATCTAGATTTTCCCCGAGAACCCCCCCCCCCCCCCCCAAAAAAAATATAAAAAAAATAAAAAACCCAGCTTAATCTCATTTTAAACCAAAAAAAAAAACATGTTGGCTAGAGTTGTCAGTTTTAAATCCAACAGAAATATATGTCATTTATGTCATTAAATCGCCAGGCTACAACGAATACATAAAAGTACTGCGCGTTTGTTATGTGCAAGTCTAAAAGAGACTCGGGAACTGCCCTTCTACGCTCGCTCCAATGGCTCCCCGTGAAAGCCAGAATTGAGTATAAAGTGGCGCTACTATGCCATCAGTGCATTTGTAATAACGAGTTTCCGTCCTATCTCAAGGCACTAATCAGACCTTATGTCCCGCAAAGAACACTTCGTTCTGCAAACTCATCGCTTCTGGAAGAGCCCCGTTTCTCTCTGACGACCTCTGGTCTTAGAGCCTTCTCAGTATCCGGTTCGAAGGTGTGGATTCAACTTCCCATTCAACTGAGGCGAACAAGCTCTACTGTTACTTTCAAAAAGGACTTAAAGCTCATTATTTCAATATTTACCTTCGATAACATTTAACATGCTTTAGAAACTTACTGTCTTATTTATGGGTTGGGTCGGTTAATGCTACATTTATTTGTTTTGTCTTTTTTTTTAATCATCAATTTAGCTCTGTCACCTGGCCTAGTGTAATATCCGTATTCTTAGTTGTATGTTAAACGCGCTCTGAGCTTACATTATGTTTGTTGGCAGCGCTATACAAATATTATTATTATTATTATTATTTAAAAGACTGAAAATGAAAAGTTTAAATTTAAAATATCGTGAATTACGTTACAATTTTTAGTTCTTCTACCCCTTCCCCTATTGGTGATTTGGTGTACGCTCGTTTGAATCTGTGGCGCCTTCACTGTGGAACGGCTTACCTGAGACACTGAAAAACTCTGTGTCAAAAAAGGCATTCAAGAAGAATTTGAAGACTTTTCTTTTCAACTAAATTGATCAAATACACATCCATCAGCAAAAAACTTGTTTGAAACTATTTTAAAATGTTATTATCATTTCGTGCCTCCATCGGCCGAAACCTTGTTTAAAACTATTTTAGAGTGTTATTGTCGTTTCGATTTTGTGAGCGCGCTAAGCATGCTTTTATTAGCATAGAATGAGGCGCTATATAAATGACCAATTAATTAATTAATTAATTAACTTTAACAACTGTCAAACTTTCCTATAACATTATGTCAATTTTTTCAACTCCTTCCCACAACCCACTCAAGCTAACAATGAGTTACGGCCGTTAAATATGTTTGATAGGAATTAAAAAGGTCTACGAATAAATGTAAATCGGGTAAAAAAAATAGGCATAGTCTAACTGGAGAATCGAACCCGCTCGCACGCACAGCAGTCCTCTACGTTGACAACTTAGCTAGAGAAGGCACATGTCAGATGTGAAAAGCTATTAGACAGTATATAGGACTAAATAAGTCAGTGACACAATAGAGATCGGTGGGGACACAAACACGATCTTTTTATATATAAAGATTTGCAATGTTTTCAATGTATTATTCCAAACATTGTTTGACAAAAAAGTAAAAAAATATAGTTTGGTGTTAACATTATCTAATATCCTCCATTTGTGTTACTATTTAAAATAAACTATCGCGGCAAAATATAATATTGATTAATTAAAACAATGGTATGATAAACATTTTTTTTTTTTTTAGCATTAAACTTAAATACTAAATAATTAACGGTGAAATTAGGTTATTCATTTAAAAGACTGCAAATGAAAAGATTATAATATATATAGGCTACGTTAGATGATGTGTTTAATTCCTTCCCCCCTCCCCCGCCCCTCAATAAAACTAACAGTATATTACACTTCTGACTATTGTTATAAGGAAAATACGAATATACTGAATTTACATCTTTTCTAGTTTACCAGATTTCGAATTGACAATGTTAACATATTCTAATATATCTTACTTTGGTAGGCCTTTATAAGCAAATCATACAAATTTTTAATGAAACATTCATTGAATTTTTAAAAAAGTGGATACTAATACAGTGTTTATTATTTACAGTGTAGAGTATACTGCTACATTGTATGCTATATACAGCGTAGTGTATACTGCTACAGTGAACACTATATACAGTGTAGTGTAATCTGCTACAGTGTACACTATATACAGCTATTCATTGTTTAAACACAAACAAGTTTTAGAGGTGGTTTTTTTTTAAAAAAATGTCAGATAAAAGAAAGTTAAAAATATACCTTTAGTTTGATGAAACTTAATCTAATTCTGTTATTTTTTAAACGGCAAACTATTATCTGACTATTAGATTATTCGTAAATATGTATTTGTTTTTCTTTTTTTTTTAATTTAATCTAAAATATATTGAAGTTTAATCTAAAATATATTGAAGACGTTCTAATCTAAATAAGCCGCGAGGGCCGCATACTATCATTTGTCCGCCCGCGCGTTACCCACTGGCTGTAGTTTGGACACCCCTGCATTATATAAACTACACTTGGTCTTGCTTTAAATTATTTCTATCATCGGTGCGCAACAGTAGTTTAAACAAGAAATTAAACTTCTTTCTGCTGTAGTAAGCCTACGGGTATTTCCGAAACGTCACAACTGCGACGCAACAAAACACCACTCTTGAAAGCCGCACCACACGTGGGTCGATCAATGGCATGTTTTCACGGCCAAAATCAATTATCTACGATAAATCTAATGTGTATTTTTGTTTAACGTCCATTTCCGATTTTTATTTGTGGGGCCGAAAAGCTGTAGATTTTTTTAGGTGAAACAAGTAGTGCATTAAAACATGAAGATAATCGTTAGAGCGCTTTTGAAGAAAATTTCCAGACATATATACACATATATATATATATACATACAATTTTAACTCGTATTATAGTATAGGATATATATATATATATATATATATATAATATATATATATATATATATATATATATATATATATATATGTATATATATATATATATATATATATATATATATATATATATATGTATATATATATGTATATATATAAGATAAAAGTGCTTTATTGAACCAGAATGGAAATGTGGTTAGATTCTGTGATTTGATATACATACCTATATATATTAAACTCTTTTATAATATAAATATTTTATTTACACACACAAAGATAAAAAGAGAGAGATAGAGAGAGAGAGAGAGAGAGAGAGAGAGACAGAGAGAGAGAGAGAGAGATTACAATTACGGAACTTTTTATACAATACTGATGTTCAAGATAATTATTATGTTTTGCAAATTATTAAACAATAATTACAAATCGTGTTGCCTTGCAGATTCTGTGATATGTATTTGAGTTAAGCTGTTATTAGATAAAAGCAATTTTTTTTAAATTAAATTCCTTATGCAGGGTCAATGTTTTATAGATATTCTTTATTTCCGAATGCAATCGATTTCGGCATGTCAATGGGTTGCCTGAACTAGGCAGATCTGAAAAGATTGTCAAAATGCAGCACTAGATGCAGAACGTATATGTGTAGGAGGAAATAATCGTCAATATAGAAAGGAATGTTTGTAAGACGTCACAAGTAGATATAAATGGAATGAGTGAATCTAAAGAATATCCTCCCATTGACAGCAGCTGCCATCTTTGCAGTAGTTCATACCAAATACTATAATCAAAGACTATAATACACATGGACCGCTTGCTTTAGTATTTCTGCTATATGATGACTCGAAAGACTGCTTTTGGGAATTCCCGATTCGTATAATACTTTGCACTTGCGTTTTATAATATCGCTTTGATTTTCTCAATGAAAAATTAAAATTAAAATCGAAAGTTCTATACAGCGGAAACATTTAAGAAACAAGAAGGTGCGTAGAAGTAATTTAAGACAGGCTAATTGGTTGCGCACGGGAAAAAAAGTACATATATGTAAGCTCTAAAAATAGAGCAAGCACTCCATCTTATTATAGTCTTTGCTATAATAGTATAGACCGCTTGCTATATTTTTAGAGCTCAATAGTTAGTTTGCGCATGCGCGGCTTTCAAGACGTCTTCAAGTTTTCCGGTGCACATCAAAGACTATAATGAGCTGTACCGCTTGTTCTATTTTTAGAGCTTAACACTTGTTATTCTACCGTGCGCACACTATCTTTAATGACTCCTAAACTTCCCTAAAGACTTCCGCTGTATACAACTTTCGATTTTAATCTTAATTTTCCAGTGAGAAAATCTTAGCGAATTACTAAACCGGAAGTCTAGCGGACATAGTGCGATGGGAAATTCCGAAACTAAGTGTTTCGAGTTATAAAATGGCAGAAATATTAAAGCAAGCGGTCCATCTTATTATATAGTCTAGTCTTTGTTCATACCAGAGCATTATGAAAGTTTTGTTCCAATCTACGTTTTACTCTCTAAACTTTTTCTCATCTCTTTGTATTATATTCAATTTATAAAGCGTATGCTCTTATTGAAAAAAACAAAAACAACCACAAAAAATTGAAAGAAAAAAAACAATAACTGACAGTACACGCTTTGTAACTTCCTATTCTCGTTCCAGCTACTCGGCTGTTTGTTCTAGATTATAATAACAGACATCCAGAAACGAAGAAGTAAAACAAAACTTGACCGTCTGACCAACGTCATCCCGGAAGTCGTGTCGTGAGCTTCACGTTGGGTTTTCCTGTAAGTACCATTTGCTTATTAATTTGTCTCTATGGCAACCAAAAATAAAAAGGCTGGTGAGGGTTGATCCGGAAGTTATCTCAGGCTTACAGTTCTATGCCCATGGTTAACTAACATTACCAATAGAAAAAAAAAGCAGAAGTCTTAAGAGAAGGGTATGTAGAGTTGGGTATGAAGTGTCCACAGATATGTTATTTCTTCAAACATGCACGTTATTTGCAAAAATAAGAACTTTTTGAAAAATTATCAAGTCTGATTAATTAATATATTTTTCATTGACAATGTATGTGAATTTTTTTTTACTACACCATATATTAAAACATAGGTTCTATGTTCATGTTAGATAGTCAACACGTAGTATTCATAAACGCATTGTCTCATTCAACTTTAACTGTCTTGCTTTTATCCCAGAACCTAACTTTTACCCCCACATATAGCTGGAACAGACTATTCACCCTCGATGCTATTCTCGCATTATGAAATTATAATTTTGTTTCGCATCTTTAATGTTTCACCCACGCGACTAGCATTGAGTGGAACAATTGTCATGTTAATAGGTCTCAGAAGATCTCAGAAGGTCTCGCAAAATCTCGTTTTGAAAAATAGGGCTGGTAATCAAGTGCTGTGAATAATTTCTTTTACGTATCTTTCTTATATAGTAGCGTTCAAATAAAAGGAAATATGACAAATTAATTCTTACCTTGTACTAATACCGCAGATATGTTGTTTTTTTATTTTTCAACATTTTAACATCCTTTAATCTATTGATCCCCGTTGGTAGCCCCCCCCCCCCTTTTCCCATTTGTGGCATTCATTTTCTACTACAAATGTTTTTATAAATAGAAATGTTTACTTCAATTTAAAATTTCTTCAAGTATAAATGTTTCAAAAAGTACAATAGTCTATTGTCATACATATTGTTTTTCCAAGAATTGGAACACGCAATGTTTATTCTTCTTCCCCCTCTTTTTCTCATTAAAACAGGATTTTGTGGGCGGGGCTTAGGCTTCCGATCGACTGGCGTTTAGTGTGAAGACAAAAGATTCTAGGTAATGTTGGGATTCTGTGTTGATCTCAAATTCTCAGGGTCTGGGAACGACTCATTATTTAATAGGGGAAGTTCCTATCGTTTTGTTATGAGTTTTGTAATGTTACCATGACTTTCACCCCTACTGGTAGTGGGTCTGTCCCTTGCACCACTCGGATAGTATTTAATGATTTGTTTTGTCTGAAAGACAGAGAGTTTCAAAATATGTTCCTTTGAGAACGTTTGTGTTTGCACTATTTTATTCTAACTGTACATAATAGATATATTGTATATATTGAACATATCACCTGAAATAAACTATCAACAACAGTTACACTGAAGCTTCCTTGTCAAGTTACTATTCTATTGTGTTGTACACATTACTATAAGATTTATCTACTACTCTAATGTCCAAGAAAGGAAATGTTGGAATACAAATACTGAGTTTGTGCCCAGGACTATAAGAAGAGTTCGTGTAATACTGAAACATAAATACTAATGATTAAAGTCTCCCCTAGGACTAACGAGAATTATCAGCAAGATCTACACAGCTCTGGCCACAAGGGGATTGTGGACGTAACACTATGTAAGAATAAATAGTGCTATAAGTATACAATTCAGATAAGTAGATGATATGTTTTTATAAATAGATCTTGAAAGGTCTTTCTAGATCTATGTATATTTGAATATATGAAGTAGTTTTTTTACAATGAGTAACTTTAACTCCTTCTATAAACTTACATGATATCCATATTACTTATCCCCATTTTATAACTAATTATAAATGTTGCTATAAATGTCCACGTTTGTTAATAATTAAGCCAGTCTATAAACATTCACAAAAAAGAAAAACTATTGTTAACCATTATGGGGCTGAAAAAAATTGTCTATAAATGGCTCTGTCCAAAAAAAAAAAAAAGAATCGAAACAAAATTGCAATGTCCAATAAATGATTCTTTTGAGAGCAGCAAACATTACTGGCAATCTAAAGAGAACTACTTGGAGAAATAATATTAAAGACGTTCAACATTTGATTTCCCTTCAATATCCCCCCTACGGCTATTGGCACATTCTCCTAGACGTATAAATAATAGCTTCCGTGTAATAAATGTGAGGGCGACGTCAACATATGATTGATTGTCTCTTAGAATGAAAGCTTTGGGAGGATTCGGTGCACAAGATAGTGGGGGTGGGGGGGGGAAGTGGATCCAGATCCACTGTCTCAGAGGTACTCGGTAAAGAAATGTTTGGTGCGGTTTGTGTTGGGTCTTTAGCTTGAGAAAACGGTCGATGCTGGTCCAGTGGTTCAAAGTAGTAGATCTCACAAGACTAAACATGCATCACCCACTATTGGCGTTGCCAGGTTTTGACGCTGGGAGGGGGGGAATTGTGCATAGAAAAGGCAATTCTTCCCCAAATTACCAAAAATAACTAATTTCAATTTTTTATTTTATTTTGATTATTTGTATTCCTGTTTTTGTGTAAACTTTAATTAGTAATACGGCACTTTTAAAAGTAGCTATAAAAGTTAACAAACTACAAGAAAGGACATTATTATTGTTGATGTCCTAAATTATTGTTGGACCATCAATTTATATTATTAGTCTCTTCAGAGTGTTTCTGCTACAGTTGCTGAATTATTGTCTATCAATACATTGAAAACAGACGACTTCACAATATATATATTTGAACTTGTAAATTAATAAAGGAACTCCTTGTTGCAGCATATGTAATTTATTAATATTATTAACTATTCACTTCACATCCAATGAACAAATATAGATTATAGTAGCAACATAATATACATTTTTACTAATAGTCTCTGAGTCTAATTATACGTGCGTTCCATTACAAGCCATCAGTGAGTCTGCTCTCTAAGCATGGCCAGTCACTTGACTATATACTTCCTGTATAGGTTTTCTTAATATCCTAAAATGGGTTTTATTTCGACTTTTTAATTCTTACTTTAGTCACTACCTATATATTATTTACTTGCTCCATAGCAATTATTAATGTAAAAGTCAGAACAATTCAACGCCTAAGTTAATTAGAAATAAGTCTTTTTTTATCTTGGCATCGATCTAGCTATTTTCTCTGAGAATCTTTTTTTCTTTTCTAAACTTTATGTTTCTTATAGTCAGTAATAATAGCACTTTCTTTAGTCATACGGTTTGTTTTAGTCTTAGCTTGTTTTAATATATATATATTTTGTTATAATTGTTGAAAAATATGATAAGCTATGACAAAATCAATACTATTTCTCTGTAACTATGTGGATACGTTAAAAGCATCATAATAGGTCTAGCACTTTCTGCCTGAATATTAGGTAACACTTGTTTTTTTTTTATAAAGGCCCCACTTTTGTTCTTAAACAAGCTCCAGTTTTTGTTCTTTGAAAAGCCCCACTTTTATTCTTGAAATGGCAACATATTTTATGATCGTATAGGCCCCAGTGTATTTTTTCTCACAAAATATGCAGTGCCCACAAGACAAAATATGTAGTGCCCACAAGACAAAATATGCAGTGCCAAAAAGACAAAATATGCAATATCCAATCAAAAGTTGACTGCAATTGCGGAATTCATTTCCGATCAGTCACGACGGGAAAGTATCACATTCACAAACATCGTTGCATACATTTTAAGATATGTTCGCTTATTGAGCCTTTTTCCTTCGGCTAAAGGCTAACAGCATATCATCTCTACAGTGCAGTTCGCTTTCAAGAACTAATATAACATAAACTCATTATGTTAGAAGTAGCGCCGATTTTACACTTTAGTAGCCGAATTCATATAAATATGAATGTAATGCGGAAATTTAATGTATTCATAAAAACACAAAATTTTATAATTTTAACCACTGCATGTTTATAAAAGTATCCAAGGCTAGCGCAGATCGTTATTTTACGATTAGAGCACTTGATTTGTTTTATTTATCAAAAAATTTGGGAATGCAATTAAACTACATTGTGTTAGGCGTTCAAGAGACCATATACAAACAGTATTGATTTCAAATTTAAAAAACTGAAATTGATGTATTACAGCAGTGGTCAAAAACCTAAGGCACGCGTGCCAAACTCGGCACGCAGAGCGATTTTCGATGGCACACAAAAACAATACCTCCAAAATGGATATTTTTTTTCTCTTGAAGTCGAAACTGGTCAGAAAAATTAATGGCTGCTGTGTGTCAAACGTCATGAAAGTCACGCTTGACGTCTGCTGTTAAAGTTTGTGTTCGAGAACCTCGTCATTGGACTTGCGATCTGTGATGGAATCTATCGTTAATTTTATAGTTTCTCACCCTTAATGATTTACATGCAAGTCAAGTCTCTTCTATACGAAAGTGATACGGAATATAGAAGTCTGCTGTTGCACATCGTTTTCGCTGGCTTAGTCGAGGTCTTGAATAAGTCTTGAATATATTCCTTTCTTGTTTGGAAGCAATTAAGATGTTTTTTGCAAAAAAAAAAACAACAAAAAAAACAATCAACATAGGCCTACAACATTTTCCGAAATGAAATCAATAGAACTGGCTGTTGAAGCTTGCTGATGTTTCTGAATGAAATATATATAGTATTTCAAACATTGAACAATTAGCGAAAAACTTTCAAGGGCAAGGGGCACATTAATTTGTACTGAATGATTACATTCAGACGATATTTTTATGCTCATCTTCTTTAATTAAGCATACATAAAATATTATTTCCAGAACAAATTAATTCATTTTAATATTTTAATAAATATTAGGGCTTAAATACTAGCATTATATTATGTAATTGTTGTAATAAATGTTAACAAAAAAAAACCCTCCTTAACTGGATTTCAAAAATGCTTAAAAGCTCTTGACAATTTTTTAATAAAGATCATTTAATTACAAGACAAAACTTGTTTGGCATCACTACAATCAAATTGGGAAACTTTACAAGGGAGATAATTAAACAGTTTTCTTTGTTTTAATATTTTTAATAGTTTTCTTTATTATTAAATATAAAATGATAACTGGTTGACTACGTATAAATTTACAATGATCAAATACGGAAAAAAAAAGAATATTGTTTAAATATTTTATGACTGAACAATTTGTATATATATTTTAAAACATTACATTAACTACTCAGTTTTTTTTAACATTCTGTATCTATTCCTTAAAATTAATACTTGCATCTTAACTTGTACCATTTAAAAAGTCAAATTACTAATTCAAGATGATCTCTACAAGAGTCAAGAGATCCAAATTCAAAATGAACACCTCTAGCAGTGCTAGAATAAAATCTTCACAATTAATTCAATTGATGTAATTTACCATAAATGTTGAACAAATATTTAT
This sequence comes from Anisus vortex, assembly GCA_949126835.1. NCBI lineage: Eukaryota > Metazoa > Mollusca > Gastropoda > Planorbidae > Anisus > Anisus vortex. The sequence goes on along the minus strand of OX421494.1, from coordinate 11,679,815 downwards.
ATGTTATTGGTTATAAAATTTTAAAAAAAGTTACAATAAATAAATAAAAAAAATGATAATCCCCAACAGGTTAATTTTGTATTATATATAAAACGCTACTTCAATTTTCTTCTTACGTTTTGCGTATCTTCATAGTGCATAAAAAAATAGCTTTCTGAGTAAGCCAAATAATTCATGATGACCCAGCATTGGAAATAATAGGCTACTCTTTTGTCTATTCGATGACCAACAGGTCAACATGACCTAGGTTGATTCCTGATGTAAATTTCAGGGAAGGATAATAACAAACAAAATCAGGATGGAGCTATGGATAACTATCAGTATCTTGACAAAAATACTTGGTCAGTGACCGCAATGGAAAACTTTAATGCAGCGGTAGGCAATAGTTTGCCAAAGTAGGATTTCTAAATCCCCCTGGCCTAGCAGATTGACAAGTTTCGCTGTTGGCCCGCCGAAATTATTTAGAATTATTTCAAATGCTGGGTCATCAGGGGGCTGTTTATATGAATTACACAGTGGACTGTCAATTGGATGAAGAAACATAAGACTTAATTATTATTTTATGGGCGTTTCAGATCAGATATAATGTTTGGTAAATATAATTGTGATATGCTGAATTTCCCTGATCATGCGTTCAAGCAATGAATCTGATCGACTTACATTCGATTAATATGGAGTTAGAATTTTCCAAAGAAAACCATTGTAAATGGTACACCAAAACGTCCTTTTATTTTGTACTGTGTATAATTCCTTTGTGAGGAAACGTTGCTTATCGATTAAGACGAAAACCAAAAACATTTCTCACACATACGTCTGTTTATTTATACACACATACACACATACACATATAGTGTATGGTCATTTAAACACTCATCTGCCAGTATACTCCCCCAGGAGATCATTCCTGATCTTTATCAATGACGCGGCTAAACCCTATATTGATAGCAATGGCGTATCTAATACTAGCATCAGACGCTGTATCATAAAGTAAACAAGGAAAAGAACAACAGCTCTCTCTTGGGAGATGTTTTCACATTTCTAGACTTATAATGTGAAATTGAATATTATCTACTTCGGTTTCTTTAGTATCAATAGTTCTCTTTCCGGTTTCACGATGCTTTCAGAAAGTGGTGTGGATATATATTTAAAAAATATGTGTGACGTAGAATGAAGAAAAATTTGTATAAACAAAGTAATCAATTTTGTCGCATATTTTAATTAGAGTCTCAGAGGTCAATTGAAACAATACCCTTTTAATCGAGAAAGTTTATTGTCAAATGATAAGTTCTATATTTCATCATTTCAAATCATCTTATTATTGTTTTATTTGAATGCACTTCATCTTATTATTGTTCTATTTACTATTTGAATGCACTTCAAAATGCTTGGTATATTCGATTTAATGCAATTTAACTTTAATTCCAACTCAGAAAAACTAAATTCTTTTCCGTTTACAATATTCTATCTTTTTAAATTCGTAATAGTCTGAATTGAGAGAAAAAAACGCTTGTAAAAGAAGCAGTTCAATTTATGCATAAATGTAAAAAGAAAAACAATTGAAAAATAAAACCTGAGAAACAAAGAAAAAACGAAATTTAGAAAAATTCACAAACTTTAGGTTTAGAAGCAAATATTTAGGTGTTTAAGAAATCATACAAAAATTATCCAGTGTTTTATTAGTTAATCGATATAATTTATATTTTTGCAATGGAAGAAAACCTTCCAACATTTATTGTAATCTCGAATTTGCAAATAATAAAAAAGAATTTGGATTTTGCATGAACCTTTTAAAAAATTGATTAGTTAGAGCTACAGATTGACGATTTAAATAAACGATTCTATGTTTAGATTGAATGAACAACTCAATCTTTAGACATAATAGGAATAAGCAAGTGCCAACACCTGATAGAATGGGGAAAACTGGCCGAGCGGCAGCGCATTCGTCTGGCGTACCAAATGTTCTGGGTTCGAATCCTGGTGAAGGCTAGAATTTGTTCCCGGGAATTTAGGGTGTCCCTGAGTCTACCAAGCTCGGAGGGATACCTGACCTTAGTTGGGGTAAAGTAAAGGCGGCTCGGCATTGTGCTGGCCTAGTGTGCCGTGGCCACAGAAACTGGTGAACGCTGCTTCACCAGCATCCGAAAAATAATGTAAATAGGTACCAAATAGTATTGAGGAATACAAAATTTGTTTCGATATGTAGTAATGGTCATGAAACGCAGGAGTGCTGTTGCACCATGGGCCTTGTTGGGAACCATGGCTCGTATGTAGTCACCTATTAGTAGTAGAAGCATCACTTCTTTCCAAAAGGGGCCCCGAGTAGTAGGCTTTAGATCAATTACCGATTGGCTCTATTGGTTCTATAAGAATTATCTACTTGACGTTTGGAATACGTGTAGTAATGCGGAAGAACGGGGAGGCTGAGAGAGAGAGAGAGAGAGAGAGGGAGAGAATGAGAGAGAATGAGAGAGAAAGAGAGAGAAAGGGAGAGAGATTCGCCCATGCCCATGAATGAGTTAATTCATCAATTATCCAAAGATTTAACAAAGAAACAAAAATCCGCAAGTTAGAAACGCATGTTGAGGCTGGTGATGATTTCCATCAATATGCCAAAAAAGGAGGGAGAACTCTTACACACACACAAACATAAACAAAACAAAGCAGGAAAAAAAGCCACTTTGACGTCACTGTGTCTAGAAACAAAATGTCTTCCTAAAGAAACTTTTTCTTTATGGCTTAAAAAAAAAATCCATTTTGCAATTGAATCAAACGATTAGCTCATAATAGACCAGTTAGCTCAACGTGGCTATGTAATCAAGACCTGATAGATGGAGCTATGTAATGAATCATTGAATGAGCTTGTTTTAAATTCCTAAGCCTTAAATTTAGATGTAATGAAGGAAGCTACGGGCATTATTAAAGGATCCGTATAATAAATTACACACAAGGAATTCAGAAACAGATCATACAGAATATTTTTTTTAAAAAGGGGAATGGGGCTGTCGAGGTTCAGTTAAGGAATGATCATTTGAGGCAATACCAAAGCACTACAACAAGTAATCATGTTTGTAGCATTGATTTATAGAGACATGTCAGAACTGTTGGGTCGTTGAGGCAGCATTAAACCATCTTTACAGGCAATGGTTCACGAGGGGATTGTGTAGGCTGAACAATGCACACCGATCTATAAGTGTCTAAAAAATACCCGATGAGCCTTCCAGCTCTTCTGTCCAGGGTATAAACGATTTTAAGGAGTGGCTCAAAGGGGGGGGGGTGCACACAAAGATCCTGACCGAGACTACATACTCCGTGGCACGCTGTGTAATATAAGGTACGATTTCCGCAGTACAGGCTCCATAGGCCTACTTATCCACGAACCATGGCGGGGGTTGAGGCGGGCCGTTGCGCCCGTCGCTTTCTCCCCACCGAAGCTCGGAGCCTCTCGGCAGTCCATTGATCCGCGGACGCACATCAGGGGTTGCCCCCTCAAGTGTTAGCCCAGCGGTGTACTTTAAATGCAAGCGTAACGGTATTTTCAACACTGCGTCAGTGATGAGGCCCTTGGGCAGCACAGAAATAAACAATGTAAAACACTACTATATTTCATACCAGGCACCCATGAGAGACATGAATGAAAATAGAGTAGATATATAAATATAAACAGTTCCAACAGACAGCTGAGTTGTTAATTCATTTGTTGGATGGCTTGGACTAGTATCAAGTTATGCTGTTATGTGAAGAACTAAATTATGAGCTACATGTGTGTACACTCAATTCTTTCGTTTACTTTTATCCTTTTATTGTGTGTTGTTCTGTATCTAAGTGACCAGCTTGTCATATGAAATTTAGCAATTTAGCTATTTACCTTTCTATTCATAACGTACGACTATGAATGTTGTTGTTTAAATGCATGTCTATATAATAATATTTCATTCTGTGTCTAAATGTCAGTCAGTTAAATTTTCTGTCAAAATAATTAACTTTTTTTCCATTTTGGTATCTATTTTATTAATTGTTCTGTCTAATGGTATGTCTGTTTAACTGAATGTCGATCTATCTACAAGTCTTTCAAAATGTGTAAGCCTTTCGGTTTAAGCACATATTTAGGCATAGGCCTACTTGCATAGATAGACAGAGGGATGGAGGGGGGGGGGGACGAGATAGATAGACGGCGGATACATAATGAGTATAGACGCTATTATTACTACATTTATTATTAGACAGAACAACGAAACACAAGCTCAACTTTGGAACTTATTAAAGAGATCAAACAAATATGATTTTTAAAGAACCCAGGATTGGGGGCCTAGGCCTCCATTGTCAATATAGTTTTATGCAAACATATGTATACATGAGTACAATTAGTACAAAAACAAAAACATTGACAAAAAAGTTTTACATGAATTCTTTTCGTTTTTTATATTTTTCCTTTGAGTTTCACCACGTTTACAAGTAATCGATCACACTCCTTTTCCTTAATGGGATATTAATAAAGCCCTCGATACACCGTTTTGACAAGGGCGATTGGCTTGCAACGATTCCAAAAATATAAAACTGAAATGTGAGTATCGATTCTGTCCACCCCCCAAAAACAACCAGTCGAGTGTTTGCCGCGAGACGTTTTCTGATCGATAGTTAGTCTTAGGGGACAGTGCTGGGGCGTTGGGGAGTTGGTGTTGGTGGGAGTGTGGGGGGGAGGTAATACTTCCGGAGGGTCAAGACATCGGAGGGCGTTTAATTGGTATCGATCGGAGACAGGTGATCAGAGGAGGTCAATACCATGTATACGTGTAGAGATTTCTTTAATGAACAAAGATGTTTTAGTTGAATTTATGAATTGAAGAGATAAATTGATATTCGATACCTTATATGTTGTGTTTTTTTTTTTAAAGATTTCCAGAATGAAATATTGAGAAATTGAGAAATAAAAAAGATCTTTGTGTCCATATTAGTTTCATCTATTTAAATAACACGCTTTATTTGAAATATAAGCTACTGTTTGTTTTTCTGGGTGCCTGTCGCATTGGGGATTTTCGCCTGACTGCTTATCAAACCAGTGAAACCAGAAACTTAACATAATTTGAAACAAGTGCAAGAATATAGTGTCAGACCAAGGGTGAGCGTAGGACGCGATAATCTTCTTTATAGAAGGAGCGTCTGTAATACATAAGATTTGTGCTTGTGTGTCTTGCTATCTGCCTTCCTACAAGATATTTGTCTTAAAAAGACACTTTTTCTGGCCGCTATATACGTGCCTCATAGTCCTCCATGTCTAGGCTCTATATACATTCATCTAAGTCACCCCATCTAGACGCCATATACCTGCCTCGTAGTCACACTGTCTCGACGCTATATACCTGCCTCGTAGTCACACTGTATCGACGCTATATACCTGCCTCGTAGTCACACTGTATCGACGCTATATACCTGCCTCGTAGTCACACTGTATCGACGCTATATACCTGCCTCGTAGTCACACTGTATCGACGCTATATACCTGCCTCGTAGTCACACTGTATCGACGCTATATACCTGCCTCGTAGTCACACTGTCTGCCTTTATACCTTTTTTTGGCCTATTATTGTGTCTCTTCGTCTGTGTATCGACTAATTTAGTCACAAGGACTGGACTTTATCACGCGTCTAATTTTTCTATTTCTCAAACCTGGACAGTGTAAAAATATCAATTTTTTTAAAATTATGTTTTACATTGATAACATAGCGTTCATTTATTACAAGATCTTCAACGTATCTCTAGGATGGGAATGAAAATATTGAATGTTTCAATAAAATGGTCGAATAATGATAATAACGTACAACTCGGAGTCATTCTTTCTATACAGAGGATTGTAGCGTCCTTCGCTTAACCGTGATTTTGGTCTAGTCTTCCATTTGCATAAGAGTTTAAACTATTTTTTTTAATTGGTTGTTCAAGCAACACACTATTAAAATCCAAGAAAAACAATCTATATGAGTTTATTCTCGTACATACATAAAATAAAGCTTCTGTTTTATCTTCGTGTGTTTCTGAGTATTGTTGTTATACTGTTTTTATAAGTTAGACTTTATGGATTTATGTAAAATTACTACTTTGCTGCCTGATTTCACTATTTGATATACATGTATAAAAGAAAACAGTAAGTAAAATTACAGATTTTACATCGGAACATTATTTACCTGAAGAAGATCTTTTGACTTGGTGTATCCTTCAGTTTCAAGAACTGTGTTTAACCTGTTTCTGTCTCTTGTTTCTGGCAGCGCCTGACAAAATTTCAGCAGACGGCTTCAACGCCGTGACAATAACCAAAACACACACACACACGCACACACAGGAAATGAACTCGACTCGCCCTCAGACGTCGCGTGCTACTCAGTAAGAAGTTACAATACACGAGGTGTACACAAGGGGAAAATAAGTCTGAACAACAACTGGGGGTAACTCTTGTCTTATTAATCGATAATCTCTCGCGCTCTCTTGAGCGCTGCCACCAACTTTTGGCATCAAAATGTTCCAGAGATGCCAAATTATTAGAATCTTGCTCTCTGAAATTAATTATGTAGTTATTAAGTAACGTGAAGACATTTAAGAGTACTCTTTTTTCAGTGAAAAGGCGTATATCGGTATGTTCCATGGAACGGGGGCCCCCACACAAAAAGGGGCCTCCACACATCCCAAAACACTTGATAACACATCGGAGTAGAGGCCACGAGGGTGCCCCAGATATATGTGGCCCTTGCAAACAGCCCCCCCCCCCCCCACAATCCTAAATACGGCTCTGTTTTCAGTGTATAATAATTTAAGTAATTGAGGATTTAAGAAATATTTGGAAAGTTTAATGAGAGTATAATTGAAGAAAAAGGAACGAGTGCAGGAGGCAAGGAGAGGGCGTGGAAAGGGGAGAGAGATGGAGGTAGAGAGAATGAGATGTATTATGAAGGAGGGTGGTGAAGGGGTGTAAGAGGAAGTGTGAGAGAGAGAGAGAGAGAGAGAGTGACTGGGAGTGAGAGGGAAGGGGAAGAGATGGAGATGTGGGAAAGGACGAAAGGAGAGAGAGAGAGAGGAAGAGGAAAAGATGAATGCTTTAGAAAATTAATGTGAGAGAGAGAGAGAGTTGTAACAACAGAGAGTGAGATGGAGAGAGAGAGAGAGAGAGAGAGAGAACCAATTTTCCACCCGTTTAATAAAACTGTATCATTTGCTAAGAATCCATTATGTTCATAATTATAATGTTTTCTGCTGTCAGTTGGGACATTGGATTAATTTAATTATTACTTTGTTTTAAATACGCAATAAAAAGAAAAGAAAAATTAAGGCCTCATTTTATGTGTCATGCATTTCCAAGTATCATAAATAGACTATGGCAGGGATCGGCAACCTTTTGATAATAGTGTGACAATGTAGGATTTCTAATTCCTTCAGTGAGCCAACAGCCTTATAACACCCTTCTCTAGCACTCCGTTTCTTGTATAAGAGACTTGAAGTTACCTTTTCGCACTGGGTCTTCCGCGTGCCATTGAAAATTGCTCTGCGTGCCAGGCATTGCATTCGTTGCGTAGGTTGCCGATCCCTGAACAATGGTTTTCTCTCCATGGTGATTCTATGCCGTTATTTCATACTTCAATAACACAATCTTCAGTTAGAGTCCTTTTAACACTAAAATCAATACTTACGAACTTATATAAAAGTTGAGAGATATTGTTATGAAATCGAAATTGAAATCAATATTATTGAAGACATTACAACACAACCAGATACATTCAAATAATACAGAAATAGTTCGATTTAAAATTGATGCAATTGAAATAACGACTTAGCGAATTTGGAAACCTGTTAACTCTGCTTCAAATGCCTTAGATTTATAGATCAGTTGGTCTCACGAGGAATACTTTACGTGGCCATTTTATACTTGACCCTCGCCAACCACCTCGCAATGTGTCTTATAATGTTGGACTACAGAAAAATAATCATCAATTCACGAGCGAGTTTTAGGCAAATCAAAATAGTGGTTTGGAAACGTCCCATATGTTTTGTTTGTCGTTAGCATGAATTTTCCCATCAATATGCAGGATAAATAAATAAATTATAACTAGTTTTACTTATTTAAGATCTTTGTATGTCGTAGAAGGTCTCGTTTCTTTATTGTTCATAAGTTGAGGAAGCTTTAAGTCAACCCATATAGATAGACCAATCGATTTGCAGTGAACCTGATTAGATCAACCAACCAATCAAAAGCTGATATATCGATCGTCTGTGTTTCGTAAAATTACTGTTTACTTCCCTTTTCGTCAAGGGTAACTAATCTGCCTGTCATTTAAAAAAAATACAATAAGGCTTATGTGCCCCTGTTTTAGATATAGTCATCACCAGCGATACATTCTTTGCTTCCAATGGCTTATTTGGGACAAGTGTTCATAAGCTATATTCATTTTATAGAGAAAACAAACGTACGGGAATAGTTGATATACAATAGCTCAAGGGCAATTATAAAGCTGGATTTAAAAGAATAACAGCACATATCTGATGAATATTTTAAAGTTAACACATTGTTGTGTTGTTGTTGTTTTTCATGGCAATTTATTATTGTTTGTGTTACATAAAATTACCAGTTACATTATTTATACAAATAGCGAAATAACTCAAATCAATTTTCAAAAGAAGTTATCGATTTTAAGAACCATAGAGGAAAGATAACTTTACGTTCCCGAATTAGTATAAAATTAACACAGTACAGTCCCTTGACACCAACCCTTCAATTTTTTTTTCGTTCTTTTTTTCCCCCATTTTTTTTCGACCAGCGGCGAAGGTTGTCAAGGGGTTGTGTACTTTACAACAGAGGGAGGAGCGCTGGGTGTTGGCGTTGAGTTTGGCAGAAAAGAATTTTCACTCGTCAACATTCAATAATGTCTGAAATTCAAATATAGCAGACACTGCGCCCAAGGATTGTTGCTGACACTGCGCCAAGGACTGTTGCTGACACTGCGCCAAGGACTGTCGCTGACACTGCGCCAAGGACCGTTACTGACACTGCGCCAAGAACTGTCGCTGACACTGCGCCAAGGACTGTCGCTGACCCTGCGCCAAGAACTGTCGCTGACACTGCGCCAAGGACTGTCGCTGACCCTGCGCCAAGGATTGTCGCTGACACTGCGCCAAGGACTGTTGTTGACACTGCGCCAAGTACTGTTTTGTTTTGTTAAGTTAGTTCCGGCAATTTAAACATTGCCCGGCAGTTTAAACATTGCCCGGTAATATAAACATTGACCAGCAATTTAAACATCGCCCGGTAGTATAAACATTGCCCGTTCATATAAACATTGCCCGGTAATTTAAACATTGCCCGGTAATATAAACATTGCCCGTTAATATAAACATTGCCCGGTAATATAAACATTGCCCGGTAATTTAAACATTGATCGGTAATATAAACATTGCCCGGTAATTTAAACATTGCCCGGTAATATAAACATTGCCCGGTAATTTTGTTCCCTTGTAAAACGCATAAATACGCAACGCTTAAATATAGAGTGTAACCAGGACCACTGCGTTTAAATAAGCTTAGTAAGGCGTCGGTATTACTTCCCGAAACAGAAAAAAAATGCTATATCTATTTGCTTTGTCCTATGTTTGTAAAGTTTTAAATTATTAATTAGCTTTAAGTCATGTATTCACAGTGTAATGTATTAAAGTAGTGATAGATTAAGAAAATCAACTACAATATTGGTAGTGTAAAGAATTTATGTTGTTTACGGCACGTAGGCAATTTAAACATGAATAAAATGTGTTCCCGTCATTGAGTTGAGATAAAATCCATGCACATAGTTTGATGACGTCAATTTAAACATGAATGAAAAATGTCCCTTCATTGCTAAAAAATCCATGCGCAAAGATTGATGACGTCATAAAAATAATCTCAGCGCATCCTTTTTTTTTCTAACTTAGTGACGAAAAACTATAAAAAGTTGTACTGGCAAAGTCAATGTGAATCAAAAGCTGTGTTTTATTCGCGTTTTTTGACCAAACTGACCACTGCGGTCATTTTAATTTTTTTTAAACCTTGACAGTGTTCACCGCCGTAACGCAAAGAATATTTGTAGCAAATTTCACGTTTTTATGTCCAGTATTTAAAAAGATTATGCGTTACGTACATACCCAGCCACATACATATTCCTTTTGAGATTTATATATATACTAGCCGGTATGTGCCCGGTCCTCCAAACCGGCTAAAAGTTATGTTTACATACACTCTAACTACTCAGGCAGTTATAATGAGATTGCCCGCATGACCTACGACACGAATTTAAACGTGAGGTAATTTTTTATTTGCCCGCTACAACATGAATTACCCGTTAAAATCATTACTCATCACCCATTATAACAATTACAAAATTGCCCGCTATAAATTACGACGCAAATTAAAACATGAATATATTTTGTTCTATTCATTGATAAAGAACATTCGACAGTACTTTTTTTTTTAATGATTGTTTGATATAATTTTTTACGACAAACATTAAGTCGCAGACCTATGTTGTGTTGTTTTATTTATTTGCTATTTATTTATTTATTGTTGCTTTGGAAGCAAACTTAGAATTAAATTTTCTATTCAACATGTAAAACAATAACAAATGAAACCCATATGAATTAATGTTTATAAAACGTATTCGACACGAATTAAAACTTCAAAAAAAATTCCGGCAATTTGAACATTGCCCGGCAAATTAAATATTGCCCGGTAATATAAACATTGCCCGGTAATTTAAACATTGCCCGGTAATTTAAACATTGCCCGGTAATTTAAACATTGCCCGGTATTATAAACATTGCCCGGTAATTTAAACATTGCCCGGTAATTTAAACAATGGCCGTTAGCAAGGCGATAAGACTAAAGGTGCCCAGTTCTCGGAACTGGATAAAATAACCCATGGAGTTATAAGCAATAGTCTAATGCGGGGATAAAGTATTTTCAGGTAACTTAAACCATTTAAATATTGCATTCTACAAATTACGACGCAAATTAAAACAAAATTTTGTTCCCTTCTTAAACGCATAAATACGCAAAATTTGATGACGCCATATAATTATAAGCTTAAATATAGAGTGTAACCAGGACCACTGCGTTTAAATAAGCTTAGTAATGCGTCGGTATTACTTCCCAAAACAGAAAAAAAATGCTACATCTATTTGCTTTGTCATATGTTTGTAAAGTTTTAAATTATTAATTAGCTTTAAGTCATGTATTCACAGTGTAAAGTATTAAAGTAGTGATAGATTAAGAAAATCAACTACAGTATTGGTAGTGTAAAGAATTTATGTTGTTTATGGCACGTAGGCAATTTAAACATGACGAAAATTTGTTCCCATCATTGAGATAAAATCCATGCACATAGTTTGATGACGTCAATTTAAACATGAATGAAAAATATCCCTTCATCGCTAAAAAATCCATGCGCAAACTTTGATGACGTCATCCTGAAAATAATCTCAGCGCATCCTTTTTTTTCTAACTTAGTTACGAAAAACTATAAAAAGTTGTACTGGCAAAGTCAATGTGAATCAAAAGTTGTGTTTTATTCGCGTTTTTTGACCAAACTGACCACTGCGGTCATTTAAATTTTTCTTAAAAACTCGACAGTGTTCACCGCCGTAACGCAAAGAATATTTGTAGCAAATTTCACGTTTTTATGTCCAGTATTTAAAAAGATTATGCGGTATGTACATACCCAGCCACATACATACATACATATTCCTTTTGAGATTTATATATATACTAGCCGGTATGTGCCCGGTCCTCCGAACCGGCTAAAAGTTATGTTTACATACACTCTAACTACTCAGGCAGTTATAATGAGATTGCCCGCATGACCTACGACACGAATTTAAACGTGAGGTAGTTTTTTATTTGCCCGCTACAACATAAATTACCCGTTAAAATCATTACCCATTATAACATTTAAAAAATTGCCCGCAATAAATTACGACGCAAATTAAAACGTGAATATATTTTGTTCTATTCATTGATAAAGAACATTCGACAGTACTTTTATTTAAAAAAAAATGACTGTTTGATATATATGTTTACGACAAACATTAAGTCGCAGACCTATGTTGTGTTGTTTTTGTTTATTTGCTATTTATTTATTTATTGTTGCTTTGGAAGCAAACTTAGAATTAAATTTTCTATTCAACATGTAAAACAATAACAAATGAAACCCATATGAAATAATATTTATAAAACGTATACGACACGAATTAAAACTTTAAAAAGTTAGTTCCGGCAATTTAAACATTGCCCGGTAATTTAAACATTGCCCGGTAATATAAACATTGCCCGGTAATTTAAACATTGCCCGGTATTATAAACATTGCCCGGTAATTTAAACATTGCCCGGTAATTTAAACATTGCCCGGTAATTTAAACAATGGCCATTATTATAAACATTGCCCGGTATTATAAACATTGCCCGGTAATTTAAACATTGCCCGGTAATTTAAACAATGGCCTTTACCTAGGCGATAAGCCTAAAGGTGCCCAGTTCTCGGAACTGGATAAAATAACCCATGGAGTTATAAACAATAATCTTAAGCGGGGATAAAGTATTTTCAGGTAACTTAAACCATTTAAATATTGCATTCCACAAATAACGACGCAAATTAAAACAAAATTTTGTTCCCTTCTTAAACGCATAAATACGCAAAATTTGATGACGCCATATATCTATAAGCTTAAATATAGAGTGTAACCAGGACCACTGCGTTTAAATAAGCTTAGTAATGCGTCGGTATTACTTCCCGAAACAGAAAAAAAATGCTAAATCTATTTGCTTTTTCCTATGTTTGTAAAGTTTTAAATTATTAATTAGCTTTAAGTCATGTATTCACAGTGTAAAGTATTAAAGTAGTGATAGATTAAGAAAATCAACTACAGTATTGGTAGTGTAAAGAATTTATGTTGTTTATGGCACGTAGGCAATTTAAACATGAAGAAAATTTGTTACCATCATTGAAATAAAATCCATGCACAAAGTTTGATGACGTCAATTTAAACATGAATGAAAATGTCCCTTCATCGCTAAAAAATCCATGCGCAAACTTTGATGACGTCATCCTGAAAAGTAATCTCAACGCCATCCTTTTTTTTTATTTTGTGAAGGCAAATATTAAAAAGTTGTACTGGCAAAGTCAATGTGAATCAAAATATGTGTTTTATTCGCGTTTTTTGACCAAACTGACCACTGCGGTCATTTTAATTTTGTTTAAACCTTGACAGTGTTCACCGCCGTAACGCAAAGAATATTTGTAGCAAATTTCACGTTTTTATGTCCAGTATTTAAAAAGATTATGCGGTATGTACATACCCAGCCACATATTCCTTTTGAGATTTATATATACTAGCTGATATGTGCCCGATTCTTCGAACGGGCTTTTTTAGAATATGCTTGACACATTATAGTTTTTTTGGTTTTGTTTTTGCAAATTACATAAAGTAGTATGTTTTTTTTTAAAGTTAGTTCCGTCAATTTAAACATTGCCCGGCAATTTAAACATAGCCCGGCAATTTTAACATAGCCCGGCAATTTAAACACTGCCCGGTAATATAAACATTGCCCGGCAATTTAAACATTGCCCGGAAATATAAACATTGCCCCTTAATATAAAAATTTCCCGGTAAATTAAACATTGCCCGGTAATATAAACATTGCCCGGTAATTTAAACCTTGCCCTGTAATATAAACATTGCCCAGTAAATTTAAATATTGCCCCTTAATATAAACATTGCCCGGTAATTTAAACATTGCCCGGTAATATAAACATTGCCCAGTAATTTAAACATTGCCCCTTAATATAAACAATGCCCGGTAATATAAACATTGCCCGGCAATTTAAACATCGCACGGTAATATAAACATTGCCCCTTAATATAAACATTGCCCGGTAATTTAAACATTGCCCGGTAATATAAACATTGCCCGGTAATTTAAACATCGCCCGGTAATATAAACATTGCCCGTTAATATAAACATTGCCCGGTAATATAAACATTGCCCGGTAATTTAAACATTGCCCGGTAATATAAACATTGCCCGGTAATTTAAACAATGGCCGTTACCAAGGGTATAAGCCTAAAGGTGCCTATACACTTTCCCGGTAATATATACATTGGTCGGTAATATAAACATTGATCGGTAATATAAACATTGCCCGGTAATATAAGCATTTCCCGGTAATTTTGTTCCCTTGTAAAACGCATAAATACGCAACGCTTAAATATAGAGTGTAACCAGGACCACTGCGTTTAAATAAGCTTAGTAAGGCGTCGGTATTACTTCGCGAAACAGAAAAAAAATGCTAAATCTATTTGCTTTGTCCTATGTTTGTGAAGTTTTAAATTATTAATTAGCTTTAAGTCATGTATTCACAGTGTAAAGTATTAAAGTAGTGATAGATTAAGAAAATTAACTACAGTATTGGTAGTGTAAAGAATTTATGTTGTTTACGGCAAGTAGGCAATTTAAACATGAAGAAAATTTGTTCCCATCATTGAGATAAAAATCCATGCACATAGTTTGATGACGTCAATTTAAACATGAATGAAAAATGTCCCTTCATTGCTAAAAAATCCATGCGCAAACTTTGATGACGTCATAAAAATAATCTCAGCGCATCCTTTTTTTCTAACTTTGTGACGAAAAACTATAAAAAGTTGTACTAGCAAAGTCAATGTGAATCAAAAGTTGTGTTTTATTCGCGTTTTTCGACCAAACTGACCACTGCGGTCATTTAAATTTTTTTAAAACCTTGACAGTGTTCACCACCGTAACGCAAAGAATATTTGTAGCAAATTTCACGTTTTTATGTCCAGTATTTAAAAAGATTATGCGGTATGTACATACCCAGCCACATACATACATACATATTCCTTTTAAGATTTATATATATACAAGCCGGTATGTGCCCGGTCCTCCGAACCGGCTAAAAGTTATGTTTACATACACTCTAACTACTCAAGCAATTATAATGAGATTGCCCGCATGACCTACGACACGAATTTAAACGTGAGGTAGTTTTTTATTTGCCCGCTACAACATGAATTACCCGTTAAAATCATTACTCATAACCCATTATAACAATTACAAAATTACAAAACTGCGGTCATTTTAATTTTTTTTTAAACTTGACAGTGTTCACCGCCATAACGCAAGGAATATTTGTAGCAAATTTCACGTTTTTATGTCCAGTATTTAAAAAAATTATGCGGTATGTACATACCCAGCCAGCCACATATTCCTTTTGAGATTTATATATATACAAGCCGGTATGTGCCCGGTCCTCCGAGCCGGCTAAAAGTTATGTTTACATACACTCTAACTACTCAGGCAGTTATAATGAGATTGCCGGCATGACCTACGACACGAATTTAAACGTGAGGTAATTTTTTATTTGCCCGCTACAACATGAATTACCCGTTAAAATCGTTACTCATCGACCATTATAACAATTACAAAATTGCCCGCTATAAATTACGACGCAAATTAAAACATGAATATATTTGGTTCTATTCATTGATAAAGAACATTTGACAGTACTTTTATTTTTTTTTAATGATTGTTTGATATATTTTTTTACGACAAACATTAAGTCGCAGACCTATGTTGTGTTGTTTTTGTTTAATTGCTCTTTATTTATTTATTGTTGCTTTGGAAGCAAACTTAGAATTAAATTTTCTATTCAACATGTAAAACAATAACAAATGAAACCCATATGAAATAATGTTTATAAAACGTATACGACACGAATTAAAACTTTAAAAAGTTAGTTCCGGCAATTTGAACATTGCCCGGCAAATTAAACATTCCCCGGTAATATAAACATTGCCCGGTAATTTAAACATTGCCCGGTAATTTAAACATTGCCCGGTAATTTAAACATTGCCCGGTAATTTAAACATTGCCGGTATTATAAACATTGCCCGGTAATATAAACATTGCCCGGTAATTTAAACATTGCCCGGTATTATAAACATTGCCCGGTAATTTAAACATAGCCCGGTAATTTAAACAATGGCCGTTACCAAGGCGATAAGCCTAAAGGTGCCCAGTTCTCGGAACTGGATAAAATAACCCATGTAGCCAGAAAAAAAAGTTTTGCGAAGTTTCAAAAGCAGTCGTTACACAATCAGTACCTAGACATTTCTTCTTTAAACTGTTAAATAGATACATTGTTTCATTTTAGTTTTTTAAACATTATGTATGTTAGCCTTTTAAAACTGTTAAATAGATATATTGTTTCATTTCAGTTTTTACATTACATGTGATAGACATATATATACGTAACATATAACAATAGACAGACAGTATTACATGTGATAGACATATATATACGTAACATATAACAATAGACAGGCAGTATTACATGTGATAGACAGATATATATGCGTAACATATAACAATAGACAGACCGAAAGAAAGACAAAGGTAGGGATGGGGAATAATGCAACCACTCAACCACACAATCCCCGTGTATGAGGCGGTCATGGTAGACCTAAATAGCGACTAGAACTGAACTAATTTACTTTACTTAAGTACAAACACGCATATATATATAAATAATAAATGTCAAATATGTACCAAGAAAAACATAAACCAAAAATAAAAATGAAAAATTCAGAAATTTAAAAATAAAGTCCTTAAAGTGATACTTGATACCATACAATTGACTTCTAATGGAAAAAAAATATTCCTGATATAAAACTATCAAACATTTTTTATACGCTGAAATATTCCAGTGCCAAGATCTGTGGCTTAACAAATGTAGCTATAGCGACTCTCATCGCCTCTGTGTGTGCTAATTCTCGCCTACTCTCGCTTGATCCGGCTGCCCATTTACTAAAAAAAAAATATTTACACTAATGTCTCCTGTCCAGCGGTACACGGATGACCACACTGGAAAATACAACAACCTGGCAGCAGTATTTCTAACATTGACTTATATTGTGTGATATCGAGATTCCGTACGTTTAGGCCTACGCCGATTTCAATTCTTCAGTTGTTTTTTCGAAATACGGACTGATCTTACTTTATATGTGTGTGTTTTGAAAATAGGGAAATTATAACACAAACTGAATATTTTTAACTTGAAACCTTAAGAAAACTTCAAGTAACGTAAAGTTAATTGTGAACTACATCTTTTAAATACTTTTCAACTGTTTAATTTTAAAAAAATATGAACGCGGTAATGAAAACAGGCAATTGTGACAAAAGCTATAGTCGTTTATTTTCATATAAGATAAGTTGCATACATTTGACTGTTTTCATCACTTTACTTATTTGGAAATCAACCATGGTTCTGTGTGGCCAAGGTAAGATAATTCGCTTTTTTTTCCTAAAAATGTATCTGTTAATCTATATATCTATTTATCTATTTATCTATTTATCTATTTATCTATTTATCTATTTATCTATTTATCTATTTATCTATTTATCTATTTATCTATTTACCTATTTACCTATTTATCTATTTATCTATTTATCTATTTATCTATTTATCTATTTATCTATTTATCTATTTATCTATTTATCTATTTATCTATTTACCTATTTACCTATTTATCTATTTATCTATTTATCTATTTATCTATTTATCTATTTATCTATTTATCTATTTATCTATTTATCTATTTATCTATTTATCTATTTATCTATTTATCTATTTATCTATTTATCTATTTATCTATTTATCTATTTATCTATTTATCTATTTATCTATTCATCTATGTATCTATTTATCTATTTATCTATTTATCTATTTATCTATTTATCTATTTATCTATTTATCTATTTATCTATTTATCTATTTATCTTTTTATCTTTTTAATAATATCTTTATCCAACTATTTCAATCAATATATGTATCTTTATCTATATATCTATATCTATTAACATCTGTTTACTTATCTATCTTTAAACATCAATCATCTATCTATCTATATCTATCTTTAAATCTTTTTAACCTTTTAAATGTATATTTCAATCTATTATATTCACCAATGACTATATTTATTTAATGATCTATGTGTTTATCAATAGAAATGTTATCTATCCACGTGTTTTCATCTAATCCATCTTGTCTATGTATGATTTATGATCTCATACATTTATTGTCCCTATTTATCTTTATCTGAGCACTTATAATTTACTATATACAAATATATATATATTGTGGCTTTTTCAATGTTTATAAAAAAAAAAAAAGCAGTACCTAAGCAATGGTTTAAGAATGCAAGAATATGATTGATACTAGAACCTCTTTGCCAGACATGGCAATCTGTTTGAGGGTCACTTCTTCCAAATGACTCTCCAAAGACTTGTCCAAGTCTGCACTGGACCGTAGTGAATGTATGTGAACTCAGGAAGTATTGAGCTGGTATTTTAGTTTATTTTCTATGAATATGCATTAAGTAAAAGAAAAACAACAACAAAAAAACATGGATTTTAGGAACATAAAAAATATACTTATCTTATATATTACAGACGCTCCTTCTATAGAGAATATTATTGCGTCCTACGCTTATCCGTTGTTTGAGTCTAGTCTTGTATTTTGATGATTGTTTTAAAATGATTTGAAGTTACTGGTTTTCCTGGTTTGTTCAGGCAACCCATTCCATGCACGAATGCCACTCTGGAAGAAAGAGTACTTATATGCATTTGTTCTCGCATAAGGGATAAGGAAAGTGTTTTCGGCCTGTTATTTATCTGAGCTTTGCAACAGGTTGTTATTGGGTTGTATTACTAAATTAGAGATTAATGCCTTATGTATTATTACTACTTTAATCTTTGCCCTTCTGTCCTCTATGGTTTTTAAATTTTAGTGAATTAACAATTGTTGTTAGTCTTGTCAGTTGTGAAAATTCGCTAGTAATGAACCTTGCAGCTCTTTTCTGAATTGCTCTAATTTGTATACACCATATTTGGCCAAGAATGTATTTTGGTATCATGTATTATCATAGTCAACTATTAGAACAAATATTGGTCATATCTAATTTAAAAAAAATTTAATATAGTTTATATATACAATAGATATTATGTAATTCAATTTCCGTGGACTACAAGGTAAACAGAACAACTTGTACACAAAATGTTTATTCAACTGGGATGATGATTTCGTTATTAATTTAACTCTAACGGAGCGGGGGCGGGGGGGGGGGAGTAACTTACTATGCATTTTTTATTGTATAAAGCTACACAAATGACCTTTTGAGTATCTCTCTCTTTCACCAACTTCTATCTATTCCGTCTCTCTATTTCTCTCCCTCTCTTTTTTCACCCTCCCCATTGTTCTCCAATTATACTTCTCACTCTTGTTCTACCCTTTTCTTGTTCACTCTCCGGCTCTTTCTCCCTCTCTCCCTCCTTCTCCCATCATGATCTCACTCTCTTTCTCTCTTGTTCTTTACTCCCTTCAACCCCCTCCTTTATATCACCCACTTACTTTTATACTTCTATTCTCACACTTTCTCTCTCACCCTCTTTCTCTCTCTCTCTCTCTCACCCTCTTTCTCTTTCTCTCTCTCTCACCCACTTTTTCTCTCTCTCACCCTCTTTCTCTCTCTCACACACTTTCTCTCTCTCTCTCTCACCCTCTTTCTCTCTCTCTCTCTCTCACCCTCTTTCTCTTTCTCTCTCTCTCTCACCCTCTTTCTCTCTCTCTCTCTCTCTCACCCACTTTCTCTTTCTCTCTCTCACCCTCTTTCTCTCTCTCTCACCCTCTTTCTCTCTCTCTCTCACCCTCTTTCTCTCTCTCACACCCTCTTTCTCTCTCTCTCTCACCCTCTTTCTCTCTCTCTCTCTCTCACACCCTCTTTCTCTCTCTCTCTCACCCACTTTCTCTCTCTCTCTCTCTCTCACCCTCTTTCTCTCTCTCTCTCACCCACTTTCTCTCTCTCTCACCCTCTCTCTCTCTCTCTCACCCTCTTTCTCTTTCTCTCTCTCTCTCTCTCTCACCCTCTTTCTCTCTCTCTCTCTCACCTCTTTCTCTCTCTCTCTCTCACCCTCTTTCTCTCTCTCTCTCTCACCCTCTTTCTCTCTCTCTCTCTCACCCTCTTTCTCTCTCTCTCTCACCCTCTTTCTCTCTCTCTCTCTTACCCTCTTTCTCTCTCTCACCCTCTTTCTCTCTCTCTCTCTCTCTCTCTCACACCCTCTTTCTCTCTCTCTCTCTCCGTGTGCTTCATACTTAATGCATTGAATAATTTAAAGTACATGCCCTTAGCGATTTAAAAACAGAATAGTAAAATATGTCGTAAACTAGGTTTTGGCAAGCATAGAGATATAATGGTCTCAAAATATAGTGGACGTGCCTTGCTGCTCTTACGTCCAGGACGTAACAATGTTCAGGGGCGGATCAAGAGAAGGCACACACCAAAATTCTGTTCGAGACTAGCCACCCTCACGTAACAAAGGGTACGGTCTCCTCAGTGCATGCTTTACATTTCTCTCCCAATTTGAGGAATTCCCATTGGATCACTTACGTGGTGGCTCGCTCGTATACCGGCACTGTCGCCCTGTAGCACAAATTCCAGGACTGGACATCCAGACACCGAGGCCCGGTTTAGACGGTCTGTTGCGCTAATTTCTACCTCCCACCGAGTTTCGTCGCCTCCAATGAAGCGCAAAAAGGGCTGCCCCTCCACCCCCATGAGTTACCCCACTGTTGTGCTCTGACTATAAGGGGGTGTTGGTGGTTATCACAATATACTATTTCACCATTTAGTGTTTTACAAATATATCTAGAGTTTTCTTTCTTTTTAATTATAACAGTCATTACTGATAAAGGGCAGGGGGAATCTTCAGTGTGTTTGAGTCTTTCCAGTTTTAATGGCCATCTGACATGGGGGAAAGTTAAGGCGGCTGGTCATTGTGCTGACCACGTAAACTTGTATACACTGCTACAAATATATTTTACTTATAGAGAACATAATAGAAGTCTTCTTCTTCTTCAGAGTTTTTGTTGCTTCCCTTTGCAGTGTCGGACTGGTAGTCCTGTCTCCGAGATCAGCCGGGTTGAATATTTTATAGCATCTTGACCTGCTTCGTGTTGTTAGTTGTTGTTTTTTGTTTTTTTGGTAATTTTATTTACTTGTGTTCAGTATTTTATTTTTTTTTTAAACTTTCGCCTTTGTTTTGTTATTTTTTTTTTATTTTTTTAAGTTTAATTTTTGTAAACTGTTGTGTGTTTTGATTGTTTATTTATTTCAATATTGATTGGTAGGTTAATTTCGTAGTTGTGTGTTTGGTTGTAAATTTTTTTTCATTGTTCGAATGCTGCAGCATTTTCTTATTTAATTGCTTTAGTTCCGCTTGTTTTAGGTTAAATAAAATTATCTGATTATATTCATTTTGTGTTATATATGAGCAGTCTGATAATAGCTGATTATCAATAACCCTAAAAATCTGGATGCTCAGAAAGACAATATTATAAATACTGGCCTATATATAAGGGCTCTATGTGTGACCTCAAGCTCTGTTTAACTTTCTTCTATCTGGCCATCGTTAGAACTAGTCATGTTAAATCAATGTTGCCTCTTCTGATCAAGTCAGTCTCCGACATTTTGTCAATGTTGCCTTTTCTTATTTCCCTTGGTCAACCTCCTGCACATTAAATTATCTCCCCCTTATTCCTTCTCTGTGGACATCTTCTCTGAAGAAACAGCAGACATATAAACATGACATGAAAAGGTTCTACCTCTACTGAACTAGATGATATATCATGAATTTCGTACATAGAGAAAAGCATGTTTTTCATAGTCCTGTTCTAGTTTTTATGTTTTGTTTCTGTAAAAGCTCAAATACTAGTAACAAATTTCGAAAAATAATAAAAATAGAACATTTCATCTCACATTTTGAAACATTATTTATATGGTCTATCAATAGTGACACTCGATAATTTTTTATGAGGCTGTATTTTTAAAAAAAAAAAGATTAAAAAGTTATCCCAAACAGTTCTAACGCCTTAGTTCATCAAATTTAGTAATCGAGATAAGAGATAGTGTGGCCGGTACATCAACCAGTGCTTATTACAGGAGTACACGAGTAGCCAGTGAACCTGTCGAGACATCTAACAAGGTCCGAAAATTAAGATTTGAACCCTATAGCAAGTTAGATTGTTGCTACCACTTGTATGACTCGTATCATTGTACAAATTAGAAGATTACAAGTGTGTTTTTTTCTATAAATTTTAATTAAAATATGTCTTCCCTTAATTAAACGTTCGCAGTGGACACGTGTCCTAACACACGTTAATTTTTTAATTTTAATTGATTTATTGTGACAATTTCCATCGGGCTGATTAATTGTTTCATTAAAGTCTGCTTAATTATTCCCTTTTTTAATTTTCTTGTCAGCGTTTTCTAATTGACGCCTCAATTAATCTAATTTTTACGTTGATAATGAACACATTTGAATAAAATTTAAGTAAACGTTATTCACGTAAACTTTAAGTAAACTTTATTTAAGTAGGCCTAAACACTTTTTAAGTAGAGTTTATTTAAGTAAACGTTATTGAAGTAAACTTTTTAAAAGAGTAAACATTATTTAAGTGAACTTAATATTTATATGCTGGCACAATGTATCGATGATTCTCATCTACATAGAAATAGTTTCGTAAACATGCAGAAACAAACAAACACATATGCTAGGGTGTTTAGAGTAGAGCAGTGTTTCCTACATGCCCAGGTCATGACCCAGTAGGCCTACCTGAGGACACAAAGCATAATTCATTATCATCATCAATCCCATGACCGTTGTGGTCGTTGGGGGCGAGCGAATGTACACCTCAGAACTCAACTTTTGCCTATCTTGAGCGGTTGTCAGTAGGTGAATTAACTGCAGCCCTGTCCAATACTTGACACTGTCGAACCAGCATCTCCACTGACGGCCTCTCCGAAGTCCACCTTCTACCGTGCCCTGGAGGATTGTTTATGGCAGGTTAATTATTGTACCGCAACACATGACTGAACCATGTCAGTTTGCGCCGTTTGATTGTTGCCATAATGTTTTCTTGAGGACCTGCAAATGAGGATATTCTGTCCCACACATACGCATTAGTCCTGTGTTCTACGTAGGAGATTCGAAGTATTTTTCCCATGCATTTATTTTTGAAAGCTTGCAACTTGTTTTCAGTTGCTGATAGCATACTCATATCCATACAGAACGATAGTTTTGACAAGGGAGGGCATAATTACCGGGTCGCAGAAAAGCACCAACAAATATTAATATATACATTTCTGTTATATGTTGCTTATAGGCTAGTGCAGTTATTACGAATGTGAGTAAACTTAAAACTTATAGGCTAGTGCAGTCATTACGAATGTGAGAAAAACTTAAAAAGTATAAGAGTAGAAAATAACCGGGTGACGGAGAAAAAAACGTTTGGGAATCACTGAGGTAGAGTATACCAGCGTTTGGGAATCACTGAGGTAGAGTATACCAGCGTTTGGGAATCACTGAGGTAGAGTATACCAGCGTTTGGGAATCACTGAGGTAGAGTATACCAGCGTTTGGGAATCACTGAGGTAGAGTATACCAGCGTTTGGGAATCACTGAGGTAGAGTATACCAGCGTTTGGGAATCACTGAGGTAGAGTATACCAGCGTTTGGGAATCCCTGAGGTAGAGTATGCCAGCGTTGTTCGAATAGACAAGAAGTAAGAACAAAACGTCGGTACCTCATACTGTCTTTATGCACCAGTAGTTAGACGTTGATACAGTGGAGTAGCTATGGGGAAATGGCTGCTGTGGCGCATGGTGCGTGTGTTTGGGTGTGGGTGGGGGTGTGGTTTGGCGTCTATTTAAATAGTTAGATTTCATGTAATAGTAAGCTAACACACGTGAGAGGTTTAAGAAAAGTGTAAGTTTCGGCGCCTCTTCAAAATTTAGCACCTGGGGCCGCCGCCAGCTCCATCTATCTCTAAGATACGCTACTTCTTTGATACTTTGTAGTTTGGCCTATTTTGGAGAGTCAAAATTATCTACCACGATACTAAAAGACCTAGATGACTACATGGGTTGGCACGATACTAAAAGACCTAGATGACCACATGGGTTGGCACGATACTAAAAGGCCTAGATGACAACACGATACTAAAAGACCTAGATGATCACATGGGTTGGCACGATACTAAAAGACCTAGATGACAACACGATACTAAAAGACCTAGATGACAACACGATACTAAAAGACCTAGATGACAACACGAAACTAAAAGACCTAGATGACCACATGGGTTGACACGATACTAAAAGACCTAGATGACAACACGATACTAAAAGACCTAGATGACCACATGGGTTGACACGATACTAAAAGACCTAGATGACCACATGGGTTGGGAGCACTTAGTATTTCTTTCTTTATTGTTTTCTTCTTAAACTGAGCCATGACCATAGGGCCCTTTAGGGAACATAGCATGTTGTAATGCATGTTGCATAATGCTTGAGATAAACACAGAAATCAAAGCGTGTTAATAAATTGCAGTTATATTTAAATCAAGTCTCCAAAGCTTAAACCAAACAAAACATTCTCTGATAATTCCTCAACGTCCTCTAAATAGCGTTAATTTCAAATTATTTTCAATCATTTTGATGACACGTTTTGCTTCTTTCTTTGAATATTCTATAGCAAACACACAAAAAAACAACATATAATTATTTCTTGTTGAGCTAATCTCCCTGTTTGTTGCAGACGCTAGAAGTTTGCAATGCAAGGATCCTATTCAAACAGCATAATAAGAAACAAACACTAAAGATAAATGTTTTGATAATGTATCATTAGCAAGTTCTTGCTGACGTTAATCTCAGGGAAAACAAAAAAACTGGTTGCCGAATTATTTTTTTTTCATGACGTCCGGGCTAAGTTGAGATTTGAAGCCCCAGCTCTGACATCATCTCCTTAAAAAAAAATTCGTATTCAAGTATTTTTTTAAAACTATTTTTTTACATACGAAGTTTTTTTTTATGTCATGGTTTATTTCTGAAATTTAAACCCGTTTCGTTGT
This sequence comes from Anisus vortex, assembly GCA_949126835.1. Lineage (NCBI taxonomy): Eukaryota > Metazoa > Mollusca > Gastropoda > Planorbidae > Anisus > Anisus vortex. The sequence continues at coordinate 11,654,771 of OX421494.1, read as the reverse complement.
TGTTTGCAGGTTTTAATGATTAAATTTGAGAACAATTTATCTTATGTATCTTGCTCTTAACTAATCATCTAGTTCTTTTTATAATCTATCATGTCCTGATTAATGTGCTTAAATGTGCATTATTCTTAGTCCCTGTTCAGAGTTCACAGTTCTATGTATGAGGACACAAAGAAGATGTCTTTTTCGTTACAGGCATTTAAATCTGTGGAGTTTGCCTTGGGCGTTAAAAAAATATTAAGGGCAAAAGTCGTTCAAGAAGAGTTTAAAGACATTGTTCCCCGACTACAGATTTCCTGAGCAGGGGCAATCAATATATTACGTATGCAAAAAAAAGTCAGATTTAATTTATATATATTATATATACATCCGGTCTCTTGTTGCGCCCTGTACAATTTTCGGACCGCCCTACATAGGCGTACGTACTAATGAGATTCTCTCACCCCTCCCCCGTCTTTGGAAATTAATCTCTTGCAATAGTGTTATTAAAGGCATGGTGGACTGGCAGCGCGTTTGGCTGGCACACCAAATCCTCCTGAAGGTTGGGATTTGTTCCCGTTCTGTAGAGTGTCCCTCCTGAGTCTACCCAAAGCGGATGAGTAGCTGTCCTTAGTTAGGGTAATGTTAAGGCGGCCGCCTTTACTTTTCGCCAACTATGGCCAGGTACTTATCAGAGCTGGGTAAACTCAGTAACAAATCATAGCCTTCACCAGAATTCGAACTCAGGACCCTTAGTACGCCAGCCAAACGCGCTGTCGCTCGGCCACCGTGCCTATATTCGTGTATACAAGTCCGGAAGACTTTTAAAGATTTGTTTAACGAACCTATTGCTAAATTAAATACTGTGTTTAATCATCTATCTTCAACCTAATCAACATCTATTATATTTTTATAAAACTTTTTATTTTATTTTATAGAAATGCGTTAGAATTATTTTAAAAGCTGTATAAATAAGACTACCAGGTTATACTGTGCCTTGATAATATTCAAAGAAGAATATCAGGCAAGATTTGCTAACTGTACTTAGATTTAGTTCATGTGTGTGCAACGCTTGACTACCGTACTTCCTCAAGTGGCTGCCAATTGATCAGAAAGTTGACGGATCGAATCGAATGTAGAAATCAACGGCCTGTGACAAGTATTTCAAGCTTTCAAGATTTATTCTGAGTTTTTTTCTGTTTAATAACTTCCTTTTCCTAATGTAACCTCCCCCCCCCCCCCCCCCCTCATTCAGAGAAATTCGTATCAATCAAATGCATTGAATTTTTAATTATCATGTTGTCATGCATACAATGTTATAGATAAAGATGACATTAAAACAAATGTTGATGTGTTTCTGAAGATTATTCTATAAAGGAGATTTTTTGCGTCCTACGGTTATCCTGGTTTTGATTTTGTTTTCATTACGTTTTTTTATAAATAATAATGTTAACAGTAATCTTACTTTTTAGTTTATACGTTTAATACAGTTTTTTATCCCCAGCTTAACCCAGATTAGCTGAATCCGTTATCATTTCTTAAAGACCAAGTGAAGATCTTTTTATCACAATTAGATCAACGATTGTTTTCCTATAGTAAATAGTGTATTCAGTACCCTAAGGCTCTTAAAAAGCATTTATGTAAGATATTTTAATCATAACTTTCAAGTAATTAGTTTAATATGAGCACTTAAATATGTGTATTTATTTTTTGGCAAGGGGTGGGTGGGGGTGAGGGGGGAATCTAAATCTCTTAGACATTTGAAATGTTAAATTTCCTGAAACAAATGGACCTTACCTCAATAATGGTCACTGGACTAGGGCATGGAATGGGTTGGCTGAACGAATCTGAAAATCCAGTAACTTAACATCATTTAAAACACTAATAGAAATGCAGGACCAGACTCAAACCACGGATGTGCGTAGGACGCAATAATCTTCTTTATAAAAGGAGCGTCTGTAATGTATAAGATAAGATATTTTGTTTATGCATCACAATGGTCTATAGTATGTTTTTACTTTTTTTTTTCATCTAGTCAAACCATTTCCTAACATCTCCCAAGAAACCCAGATTGATGAACTCTACATTTCATCAGAGAAGAGACTGATTTCAACATTATTGAAAACCTACGAGACGCAAGGTTGTAAATGTTGTAGTTTGTTGTAAATGTTGTTGTTTGTTGTAAATGTTGTAGTTTGATGTAAATGTTGTTGTTTTCGGTATATTTGCCAGTGACTAGAGTCAGAGCGGTGGACTACTATTACAAAGGGGATCTGGTTTGTTTCACTAAGCAAATCTATGATTCTGTCGAATTCATAAAGAAAATAATTAAATCGGTATAATCCTAGCTACGCATTGTCTAGTAGATTTTAAAACGTAATTTTTCTTTATATCTGAGCTGGAAAAAAAACACTCTTTTTATACATAGTGAATAGAGTAGTTAACAAACGGATTAGCTTAAATATAAAAATGTGTCTTTTTAATTTATTACACTTTAATTTTCTTCTGCAATATATCAAGGAGAGAGAGTGTGTAATATTGTTATAGATACTCTAGTCACAAGTTATAAATTATCTAGTTAAAGTTTAAGACAATTTATTTAACAAAATTTTAGACACTTATCTCATTTGCTTGCAGACGTGACAAGAAACATGGAAAGTTTTTTCCACCAGCAGGAACATCTTTTTTGTCTGCAAATAATTCTATATAGTTGATTGGTCATATTAATCTACTTATCTTATGTATTACAGACGCCCCTTCTGTAAAGAAGATCTTTGCGTCCTTATGCTCATCCCAAGTCTAGTCTTGCATTTTTATTAGTGTTTTAAATGATGTTGAACTACTGGTTTTCCTGGTTCGTTCAGTCAACCTTTTCCATTTCCCGATGCCACTCGGGAATAAAGAGTACTTATATGCATTTGTTTCTCGCATAAGGGATAATAATTAATATAATCGGAACGTTATGCTGAAATGTTAAAATCTTCCTTGCTAAAAATATTAAACTAAACAAAATATTAAACTAAAAATATATCTTCGATATACAAATAACCAGAAATATTAAGTTCCCACGCCGCCAGCCCCGAAGCTGTTGTCTCTTTGAAATAACAATATATTATATTAAGATAATGTCCAAACAATGTTCTACAGGAACCCAGGGGAGACCAGTCAGAAACACATCAGACACAATGAGTGTCAACTTTGGATTATCTCTGATTCAGATACTGGATGTGGACGAATCAAATCAAGTCTTCAAAGCCAGCATGTGGTATCGATACGTGAGTGAATCGATTCTTTTAATCTTTTTTTTATTTACATATTTTCTATCACTAATAACAATAAGATGGTGTATTTGAAAACATTGGGCACCCGAAGTGGGGGTGCCACGACCTACACAAGGCGGGCGAGGGGCAAAAGGATTTCAAGAAGAGTGTCTTATTTGTAAATGGATTATTCATGAGTGAATGAGTACTCAGAACGGCGGTGAATAATACGAATGGTTCGTAGCTAAAAAGTAACGGGCAGACGTCGGGACTCTAGTTAAGTATAATGCAAGGAATGGCAATACAGAAAAAAATTAGGACTCATTTCCGTATAGGTACAAGAGTCGTAATTTTAAACTTTGTATTAATTTATGCAAAAATGGCGCGGAATATCGAAAAAATGTAAAATTAGATTTTCGTAAGTATGAATAAAATAAAACCCCATTTTTTTCCAATAAATATTTTTTAAAAATACTTCGCACAAAAATAACAAGCAATTTCTAGACAACTAAAAATAACAGTCTTATAAAAAAGATGTGTTTAATTTAAACCACTATCTATGAACTATTTCTTCAGTCACTAAAGTGTTATTGTTGAAAGTTTGAAGAACACAATACATTATGCATTTGGTCACAATTTAGGGCAAAATGATTTTGTTAATTTCTCTCATTACTTTTCGATGAGCGTTAAGTTGTATTTAATTTATTCTTTTTGTGCCATTGCGGAAATTTTTAATGGGCCGTATTGCTGCTGAGAGTTAACATTCTTGCCCCTATTACAAGTCAATCTTTTATGACTGACTTGTAATTTACAAGTCAGTCATAAAAGATTGACTTGTAAAAGGGGCAAGGGTATTAACTCTCAGCAGCAATATCTCCCATTAGGTAGGCCTAATTCTTCCATTAAAAAATATTTTTTTTTAAATATACATTCTAAAATAATTTCATGTAACAATTCCTTACAGTAATTGTACAGTAATTTTGAGTCATTTAGTGTTTTTTTGCATATTTTAACTTATTATTTATCCCTGGAGCGAAGCACTGATAGGTCTATTGTTTAACGGGGACGAGGGATATGGTCATGATCTCAAGCTTTTATGGGACAATCATTTATCAAATTTTTCGTGATTTTAGTGTATATTTAAAAGAAAACAGTTACTTTTTTTTCTCCAATACATTTGATTTTGTACTTATTATAAAAAATTTCATACATAGTAATATCTATATATGAAGTAGTTTGTTTGTGTAGCCTATTTGTGTGTTGAAACGATCAAATTGTTTTATTTGAGGACACGTGACCTTATTGTCTCATATCTTACTTTTTTGTTATCCCGTAGTGACATGTCGTTTCCCTAGCGTAGTGGTTAGCGTACTCGACTTCCATTCGGGCGATCTGGGTTCGATTCCCTACTGATAGGGCCTAGCTTTCTTTCGACGTGTTCAATTTTCATTAATATAATGATTGAAATTTCATTAAGATTAAGTTTTAGGAGTAATAAACGTTTCTAAAATGTTTTCAGTAAATAAAAAATTATTATTTTATTTTAGATGCAAGCAAAAGACGGGTGTTGGATTCTCATCAACAGGGATAATCATAACTTTTTGTTAGAATAAAAAGACATATTTATTTGAAATTACTTTCTTTAATATTTTCAGTAAATAAAAAATAATTCTATTTTTAAAGTTATTATAGCTTTCTGTTCACTGAAGTTTAAATATTTTTTTTTATCTCTAGCTTTAGGCTTAACTAAGCCTATGTATTTGTATCGCCTGGGCATAGTTGGGCAATTTAACTTTTGTTTTAATAAAAATACTTGCCTATTTTTAACCCGATTATAATATTTATTTTAAATTGCTTTCCTAAATGTTTTCAGTACATAATAATAATATTTTTTGTAAATCATTACATCTAGCCTATACTCTTCTGTTCATTAGAGCTTATGAAATGTTTATTTGAAGATTATACAGGCCTATTTAATTTTTCCCGGGAATCGCCGCGGAATTTAGTTTGTATTATATATAGCTGGCTTTTGGTAACAACAACGCATGAGCAATCACGTGTTTCTCTCCAGGAATGGAATGACATCCTGCTAGCGTGGGACCCAGCCAATCACGACAACATCAAGTCCGTCATGATACCGTCAGATAAAATATGGCTGCCAGACATTTTGCTATATAACTTGTAAGTTGAGACTTTTGTCTCTCGCCTCCCTGCTCGTTGCGTGTGTCGTTGTTGTGACAGAAGCATTCACCATTAATTAATTATAAATTAACAGGTCACAACGTCATCCAATGTTGAACAAAATATTTGTTAAAGTCGTTTTAGATAGAAGGCGTTTGTAAGCTAAAGGCTCAATGGTCAAACGAGTGTATTTATAAATTTCTCGGGTATATTAAATGATGAAGCACACCTTTCTCCAAGAAGTGTTTACACCATCACAAGCAACAACCAAATTATCAAATTTGAAAAACATTTATAATGAAAAATGAAACTTTCAAAAAATGCATAAATCTCCTAAATTTGTTTTTGTATCTTTTTAGTACCTATAAGTGTCCAGGACTAGTCACCCCGATGTATCGCGTAACATAGGGTATGGTCTTCGCAGTACATCCACTACACTTCTGTCCCCACCTGCGGAATTCCTCTCAGATCATTAACGTGGTGGCTCGCTCGTACACCTGCACTGTTCGCCCGGTAGCACAAAATTCCATACTCTAGTCCTAGATATCCAGGCACCAGGGCGGAGTTTGAGATGGCTGTTGCGCTCGTTGCTTCATCCCCACCAAGTAGTTGTGGAGCCTCTCGGCAGTTCAATGATCGTCCGCCAAGCAACAGGGGAACAGCGTATCGGTGGTTCTCACATTTCACCAGGGTTGAGGCCCATGGGTACCACCAACTAGCGCGGATTTGGAATTAATAAATATTTCTTTTCATTTTGTATTTCCTTATGTGCTAATGTTTTTTACATTTCCCCGGAATTAAGTTTTCTGTACACAACTAACCTTTCCATTACTTGTACCCTGGGGTACTCTAACCAAATATAGGGGATTCCTTTGTGTATTGAAAAAAAACTTGGTTATCGAGGGGCTGGTTTAACCATTAAGGCAAGTTTAATTAAGGAATAGCATCAAGGTAAAGAGGAAGGGGGGAGTCACAGACTGTTTTCAAAGCAGAAATTTCCCCTAGCACATGTGGTGCAAAACTGCAAATGGTGCAGCTGGACTAGTGATCTACACACACAAAAAAAGATCCCCACATTTAAAAATAAAGAAAAAGCTAATCAAAGAACTAGCAATTTAAAAAAAATAGTGGAAAACTTTGAAATAGAAAAAGAATAGGAGGCCTGTACAAAATTAAAAATAAAAGTATTTTTAATTGTTTATTATTGCTTATATTTCGAATTATTGATATAAAAAGGAATCTTCTAAATCTTTTTAGTGTTTAGGATCTCAAAGGGTATTAAGCTGACCCCTTTTTTTTGGTTGCTTTTAGTATTATTTATTTAAGAAGCTTTATTTTTGTTGTTTGTTTTCAAATGTAAATTTGTACTGGCCATTACAAAGAGTGCTAACGGACTATTTCTCTAGTGCCGACGACCGTCTGAGGGAACAGAGAGACGCCCTGGTCATAGTCCAGCACACGGGAGACGTCCAATGGATGCCGCAAGCCATACTCCGCAGTTCCTGCTCCATCGACACCAAGTACTTCCCTTTCGACGTCCAGGCGTGCTGGCTCAAGTTTGGCTCATGGACGTACAATGGGAACAAGCTGAACGTTGAGTTCGTGGCTCAGCACGCCTTTGACTTGAGCGACTACGTGGTCAGTGGAGAAGAAAGTGTCTTAGAATTTTCATTCAAGTTTGTGTGTAAAATAAAATGTATCTATTGATCTTTTGATCAACAACAAAAAAACAACATGTGTGGCTTATTCGTTAGTTAGTCGGAAGAGCATACTGTGCATTTCAGGCAACAAAAACTCTTCGTTCTTTAGCCAAAGAAAAGTATCATAGAAAGTAAGCGCATATAAGCCCCCCCCCCCCGGCCTATACAATCCTAATGTTAATTTATGCGAAATGTAACATGACAGTCAGATATCAATGGTTATCAAAGAACGGAATTCAATATATAAACCATTGCAGCATGACAAGAAAGTGTTGTCAATACACAATCTAGATGAATCTAGATTATCCGGGCGCGGTAGCCGAGCGGCAGCGCGTTCGGCTGGCGTACAGAAGGTCCATATGTTGGAATCCTGGAGATGGCTAGGATTTGTTCCTTGGTCTGGAGGGTGTCCCTGAATCTACCCAACACCTGTCATTAGTTTGGGTAAAGTAAAGGCGGCTGGGCATTTTACTGGCCACACAATCGTCCCTTAGTATGTCATGGCTACAGAAACATGTGAACGCTGCGTTACCGGACCTTTAATCCGACGGGATACCTTACTTTACTTACCAGTGAAAGGTAAAAAGTGAACCAAAAGAATATCTCTGTAAAAGTAGTTGTAGTGTAGACCCTAAGGTGCGTATGCGTTGCATGGTAAGTTAGTGCGATAATCTTCTTGCAGATTTTTTACCACTTCACTTGTGCTAAACTTGCCCGTTTTTGACCACTTCACCTGTGTTAAACCTGCAGGTTTTTTACCACTTCAATTGTATTTAACCTGCAAGGACTTGACCACTTCACTTGTGTTAAACTTCCAGTTTTTTTCGACCACATCAACTGTGTTAAACCTGCAAGGTTTTGACCACTTTACTTGTGCTAACCTGCAAGGTTTTGACCACTTTACTTGTGTTAAACCTGCAAGGTTTTGACCACTTTACTTGTGCTAAACCTACAAGGTTTTGACCACTTTACTTGTGTTAAACCTGCAAGGATTTGACCATTTCACTTGTGTTAAACCTGCAGGTTTTTTACCACTTCAATTGTGTTAAACCTGCAAGGTTTTGACCACTTTACCTGTGTTAAAACCTGCAAGTTTTTGGCCACTTCAATTGTGTCAAACTGTAGCGATTGATTACTATTGATTACACAACATTACATTCTCATGCTTGACAATAAACTGCACTTGCCGTCTAAGATTGTGCATTAAATGTCATGGGTCGGGCAAACCTTTTGATAATAGTGTGCCAAATAGGATTTTTAACTCATTCAGTGTGCCAACAGCCTGAAAGTCAGGCCATACCTGGGTACCCTCCCGTATTTCGACGATCAACAAAAAATATACGGACCAGGAGGAAAAAGATTAAACAAGAAAGTCGGGGAATAAGTGGATTCTTCAATAGTGGAGTTACAGCTGTATAATTACTATAAGGATACGTTAAAAAATCTGTCACGCGTTTAAAAGGATCGTGTTTTTTGTTTTCCGAATTTCCAAAATGGCCGATAAAAAAAATATATATATATCTTAAAGAGGCCTACGTTTTATACGGTAATCGTTAATTCCTATATATTTTACGCCTCATTTTCAGGTCAGTCTCTCTCTCTCCCATCTCTCCCAAATCTCTCTTTCTCTTTCTCAGTACGTATATATAGGCCTATATATATATATATATAATATATATATATATATAATAATATATATATATATATATATATATATATATATATTGTTACGTCCACAATCCCCTTGTGGCCAGAGCTGTGTAGATCTTGCTGATAATTCTCGTTAGTCCTAGGGGAGACTTTAATTATTAGTATTTATGTTTCAGTATTACACGAACTCTTCTTATAGTCCTGGGCACAAATTCAGTATTTGTATTCCAACATTTCCTTTCTTGTATATTATGGTAGTAGATAAATCTTATAGTAATGTATTCGACACAATAGGATAGTAATTTGACAAGGAAGCTTCAGTGTAACTGTTGTTGATAGTTTATTTCAGGTGGTATGTTCAATATATACAATATATCTATTATGTACAGTTAGAATAAAATAGTGCAAACACAAACGTTCTCAAAGGAACATATTTTGAAACTCTCCGACTTTCAGACAAAACAAATCATTAAATACTATCCGGGTGGTGCAAGGGACAGACCCACTACCAGTAGGGGTGAAAATCATGGTAACATTACAAAACTCATAACAAAACGATATGAACTTCCCCTATTAAATAATGAGTCGTTCCCAGACCCTGAGAATTTGAGATCAACACAGAATCCCAGCATTACCTAGAACCTTTCGTTTTCCTACTAAACGTCCTAATATTGTGTGTAGTAAGAAAAGAGAGAGAGAGGAGAATAAACATTGCGTGTTCCAATTCTTGGAAAAACAATATACATGACACGCCCCCACCCAATGAAAGAAATAATGTACCATAATTACCCAAGTAATACTCAACATGGTACATTTTTCGTACTTAACACTATCGTTTTAACAACCAACAATCAATGGAAGATTATAAGACAATTTAAGCAAACATGGCTCACTGGCACAACTAAATTATAAAAAGTGTCACTACCCAATGGTAATTGTGATTATAACGTGATGGACAAATATTTCCCCCTTAATATTAACTAATGTCTCAACAAGTACAAATAATTCCAAAATATTCTAGTCATTCTTATTTTAACTATGTACAGTTGTGTGGATTTCCACCAAAAATTTGCAAAAAGTTTAAATCTATTAAACAAATATAACATTGCTCAAACTCTGTCAATTTCCACCAGTTTACTTCTAATATACAAACCAAAAGATAAGTAATACGTAACTCGAATCAAACTATAGGTTACTTCCCCTTTAAATTACAGTGTCAACTTGACATTAACAGGGTTCATACCTAAGATGATGATACTTCCCCTTTTCTCAAATATGAGGAGAAAATACACTCTAGTTACGATTACTACAGTAATCTAAATATTAAAATGTAATCCACTATTGTGCGTTTTTGGCAAATTTAAAAGTTTAATATAAAAGATTGTTCAGGGTTGAATGAGTGCACACCTTTAGGTACCTTTGTTTCCCTCCATTCCCGGATATATGGAATATATAACAACCTATACAACATAGTGAATATCCACTAGTTTTTCCCATTCTATTACCATGATATAACAATTTAGCAATAGTTTTCCAATATTATCTATTAATTTATACCAATTAAGATTACATCTCTTTCTAAGATAAAAATTGTACATATTATTATTTAGTTCCATTCATTAACTAAAATAAAAAACAAGATAATAAATCAATTAGCTTAAAGTTTCCCACTTAATTGCATGCAATGACCATTAACTTTCATCCATCCATATCAAGTAGATACATGCATATATATTTATTGCATAGTGCATCAAAATTTAAATGGAATTTCTTTTCCATAATAAAATGAATTGAATCAAATGAATTTAAAATATATCAGAACATCAATATTATACATGATTATAAAAATTATTAATACTTTCAAAAGACTTGACTTCTGCATGATACAAGTATTCTATAGGTATTCCATAATCAAAATTCAAACGAATGATAGGTTATCATGACACATTCTTAATGAATAAATGAGATGATCTGAAAAAGAAGTATGGGGTTATTCAGTCAATCATGTAGCACCCGAGATAGAGTATCAGCTGTGACGTTGTCCCTACCCCTCAGGTGTTTTATGTTTAAGTCATAGGCTTGGAGGAATAAGCTCCATCTAACAAGCCTCTGGTTTTGCTTGACCCTGGAGAGAAAAGTCAGAGGGTTGTGGTCGGTCAGTATTTCTATCGGGTACCCAGAGCTGTTTACATAGAAATCAAACTGTTTTAACGCTAGGATCAACCCTAAAAGTTCCTTCTCACTTGTATTATAATTACCTTCATGGATATTGAATTTCTGTGAGTGGTAGCACACCGGGTGCTCCTCTCCGTGGTCATCCTGCTGAGTCAGCACCGCTCCCATCCCAGTATCGCACGCGTCTACTGCAATTTTAAAGGGTCTATCAAAACGCGGGGTCACCAAAATAGGTGCCCTGGATAATCTTAACTTCAACTCATCAAACGCGTTTTGGCACTTGTCAGACCAAACAAAGCAATTGTTCTTCTTTAGTAGGTCAGTTAAGGGGCAAGCTACCGTAGAAAAGTCCTGGCAAAACTTACGATAATACCCGGCCATTCCAAGGTAACTACGGAGTTGTTTCCTTGTCTGTGGCACTGGGACATTCTGAATAGCTATTTTAGCCTTTACTGGTTTAACCTTTCCACCACCCACTACATGTCCAAGATACTCGATAGTGGCATGTCCAAACTGACTCTTAGCCAGGTTTATTGTCAAATTGGCGTCATTCAGTCGTTCAAACAAGTGTCGTAGTTGACTGACATGTGTCTTGAAATCTGTACTATACACCACTATGTCGTCGAGGTAGGCATTACACTGGAAGATACCGCGAGTGAGGGTGTTTATAAGCCTTTGAAACGTCGCAGGGGCATTACGGAGTCCGAATGGCATGACCTTATACCTGTAAAGTCCGTCAGGTGTCACAAAGGCGGATACTTCCTGTGCCCGTGGCGTCAAAGAAATCTGAAAGTACGCGGAGAGAAGATCGATTTTTGTCACATACGTCGCATCACCTATCTTATCAATGAGGTCATCAATACTAGGAATGGGATACGAGTCAGTCTTTGTCAAATTATTTAATTTCCTAAAGTCTGTACAAAACCGCAATGTGTTGTCGGCTTTTGGTACCAACACACAGGGTGAAGACCATTCGCTATCACATTCTTCCACTATGTCATTTTCTAACATATACTTCACCTCTGCTCTAATATGTTCAAGTCTGATGGGGTTAACTCTATATGGATGCTGCTTAATTGGCCTGGCACCCTCAGTTAATACTACATCGTGCTCTATTAGATGTGTCCTCCTGGGAACATCTGTAAACAGTGACTTATATTCATGTACCAGCTCAATAATCTTCTCCTTATCTTCTACCGGAAGATGTTCTAGCCTTGTATCTAAACTCTTAAGGGCATCTGTATTATTAAGTTTACTTTCTGCAAACTTATATTCTATCCTAGATAAATCCGTCGGGACTCTAGCTAACGAAATCATGGGGACCTCCCGTGGTTTACTCTTTTCCCTGGAAACATAGGGCTTAAGTAAATTAATATGGCATACCCTCTGTTTTTGTCTCCGGTCAGGAGTCTTTATTAAATAATTGACCTCGCCAAGCTTTGACTCTATCTCATAGGGTCCACTAAACTTTGCACTTAAAGGCTGATTTTGCAAAGGTAGAAACACAAGAACTTTGTCACCTGGTGCAAAAGTTCTAGCTGTAGCTTTACGGTCATAGTTCTGTCTCATACGCTCCTGCATCTGTGGAAAATGAATCTTCACATGGTTAAAAGCATGATAAAGCCTATTTTTAAATTTATCTACATATGACAAAAGTCCAATCGGTTCACTGTCCGTTAGCCAAGTTTCATGTAGAAGTTTCAACGGACCTCTGACTGAGTGTCCATACACAAGTTCGAATGGGCTAAACCCCAGGGATTCCTGAGTGGCCTCCCTTGCAGCGAACAGTACATAAGGCACACCCTTATCCCAGTCTTTCTCGTTTTCATAACAGTACTTTTTAAGCATCGATTTTAATGTCTGATGAAACCTTTCCAGAGCTCCCTGGCTCTCAGGATGATAGGCACTTGATAGCCTATGGCTTATCCCTAATTGTTCCATGACTTGTTTGAAAATGTTCGAAGTAAAGTTAGTCCCCTGGTCGGACTGTACTTTCTTCGGTAGGCCATAACGTGTGAAGAAATTTGTCAGGGCGTCTACCACCTTCACTGTTGTTATATTCCGCAACGGAATGGCTTCCGGGAAGCGAGTGGATGAACACATGACTGTGAGCAGGTATTGAAAACCGGCTTTTGTTTTCGGCAACGGGCCCACGCAATCAATGAGTATATGACTGAATGGTTCGTCGAACGCTGGTATCGGCTGGAGTGGAGCGACAGGAATTCGTTGGTTAGGACGTCCTACCATTTGGCATACATGGCAAGTCTTGCAGTATTGTTCGACATCTCTTCTCAGTCCTGGCCAGTAGAAGTAAGGGAGGATACGGTGGTGCGTTTTTCGGACTCCCATGTGACCAGCGAAAGGAAGATCATGCGCCATACGCAGTATATCTTGACGATAGCACTTAGGTATTACAATCTGGTGAATACTGTCCCACTCGTTTGTACCTGAGTTGAGCGGTTTCGACTTTCTCATCAACACTTCATCTTTCATGTAGAAACATTCCGCCATTGCATCTGCAGTCTTTTCATCAACAGCTTTCATTCTGAGTTGCATTATTACTTCGTCATTCAATTGTTCTTTCACCAATTTCTGCTTTGGTGACAAAATGTTATCGTTCTCGGTTGCATCACCAGTTGTTAGTTCAGCAAAGAACGTAGCACTTAAATCGATGTCAGGTGTTTCTGTTATCACTGTTTCATTCGCATGTGTGTCTTCAGAACAGACAAACACATCTTTCGTTGCACTACACGGCGTAGCAGGAGTCTTTACCGACTTCTTTTTCTGCATTGCTCTTGTCAGTGCACATGTTGGGCGTTCATTGGCAGGACGTAGGTTTTTGTCCTCCGCCATCTTTGTCTCCATCACTTTAACCATGGGCTCGACAGTGACTCTGCCGCCCATAATGTCATTTCCTAATATCATGGAAACGCCTTTGACGGGTAGTGCGCGCCACACTCCCACTACGATGTTACCTGTAAAAATATCCGACTCGAGTTTTATTCTGTGCAGTGGGGCTTCCACAGCCTCCATACTAGCACCTCTCAGCACAACAGACTCACCGGTACTGGTGGCATCTGTTAACGGCACACTGCCCTCCAGGATCACGCTGACAGCAGAACCCGTGTCACGTAATATCTGTATTTTCTTCTTGCTGAGTACATCGACTTCTGTCGACACTGTCCCCTCGTAGACAAAGGGTCGAAAATCGGATAGGTCGTCCTCTTCCGGGACTTCAGGAACCATCTGTTCCTCACGGCCTTCTGAAAGCATAATAGATTGAGTACAGCTATTCTCTTTTACCTTAGATAGACTGTTCTCAAAAACCATCGACTCCACGACTATGGGCGATGCCGGCCGCATTTCTTTTGAGTTTCTTGACCCTGTGTTGCACACTTCTTCTGTCTGCTTGCTATCTTTCTGCACTCTGGCACAGTGTAGAATAGCACCTTGCTTCTTGGTAAGGATCCAACAATCTTTCTTCATGTGGCCCTCTTTCTTGCAATTGAAACATACCACCTTTGCTTTATTTACATCTGTCTGCTTCCTGAAATGAACTAAGTTACTATTATTATTTACACCACTGTTCTTATTATTGTTTTCACTTGTCTCTTTTGGTTTACTAGCCTCCTTGGGCTCTGGTTTGTGCACTTTGGGTTTGTCAGCATAATATGGCTTTATGCTGGCGTGAATTATGGCATAGTTATCTGCCAATCTAGCAGCTTCATGCACATCTTCAACCCCTCGGTCTGAGATGTGGGTTTTAATATCCACTCGAATACAATCATTGAATTCCTCAAACAATATTAGGTTCTTGAGTTTATCAAACTCACTTACATTCTGTGACCTTAGCCACTGTTCTAACATTTTCTCCTTTTGTCTCAAAAAGTCTACATGAGTTTGATCATATGCCTTCTTTCTGTCTCTAAATAGCTTTCTATATTTTTCTGGTGTCAGGGAATAACTTTTTAGCACCCTATCTTTGATTACTTCATAGTCATTTATTTCCTCGGGTGTTAAACTCAACACTACGTCCAATGCTTTTCCTTTGTTGAGAGTTGACCTTAACAATAAAGCCATCTTATCATCAGGGAACTGATAATCTACAGCTATCCTCTCAAAAAGCAAAAAGAAATCTTGAACATCTTCTTCTCTGAATATAGGCAAGTGTTGCTTCATTGCGCTAATATCCATACCATTGCTGTCCCTACGATGGTCAGGTCTATTCATGCGTGCCATCTCTATCCTTTCTCTGCTTTCAGTTTCTATCCTAATTCTTTCATTTTCCCTTTCAGTTTCTATCCTAATTCTTTCATTTTCTATCCTAAATCTTTCCAATTCCATTCTCTTCATAGCTAATTGGAATTTTAGGTTTTCACTCAACCCTTCATCTTCATCATTGTTTGATGATCTAGATGACATATTTCTTACCTCGTCTCCGTGGGCAATTACCTCGCCCCCACTGGGAGCTACATAACCTTCATTGATATCGTTCTGTCCCACTTCAACTACACTACCAGTGTTCATGGCATTCTGCCCGTTCAAACATGTCATAATTTCTTTGGTCAAACGATTACGATTAGGTCTTGCCTGTCCTGCCTCAATCCCAAAGGACTCAGCTAATTCTTTTAGTTCAGCAAATGACATGGCATTAAGTTCCTCACTTGATATATTCGAAGCCATAGTATAGCGTTCGAGATATTTGTTATAGTAGAGTAGTATATCTTGTATAATAAAATATAAAGTTCCAACTTACGATTTGTCCAGAAATTTGCACAATATAATATTAAACACTTCGTGGAATCTTCACACTTCCCAAGGAATAAAAACGCAAACCAGTTCTCTCCTCTTTTTAAAAAGAATAGTTTCACAGTCCTAGAAAACGAAACACAAATATGCCGCTCTCAGTACTACTAATGTCACAAAATATTTATAGGTCAGGAAAAAATATAACTCAAATTTTCCAGACGAGATCAACAAATTTTTTCCAATCCTAGATCAAGAAAAGTAGAACTCAAATCTACCGAACGAGACCACCAAATCTTGTCAATCCTAGGTCAGGAAAAGTAGAACTTAAATATACCGGGCGAGACCACCAAATTTTGTTACGTCCACAATCCCCTTGTGGCCAGAGCTGTGTAGATCTTGCTGATAATTCTCGTTAGTCCTAGGGGAGACTTTAATTATTAGTATTTATGTTTCAGTATTACACGAACTCTTCTTATAGTCCTGGGCACAAATTCAGTATTTGTATTCCAACATTTCCTTTCTTGTATATTATGGTAGTAGATAAATCTTATAGTAATGTATTCGACACAATAGGATAGTAATTTGACAAGGAAGCTTCAGTGTAACTGTTGTTGATAGTTTATTTCAGGTGGTATGTTCAATATATACAATATATCTATTATGTACAGTTAGAATAAAATAGTGCAAACACAAACGTTCTCAAAGGAACATATTTTGAAACTCTCCGACTTTCAGACAAAACAAATCATTAAATACTATCCGGGTGGTGCAAGGGACAGACCCACTACCAGTAGGGGTGAAAATCATGGTAACATTACAAAACTCATAACAAAACGATATGAACTTCCCCTATTAAATAATGAGTCGTTCCCAGACCCTGAGAATTTGAGATCAACACAGAATCCCAGCATTACCTAGAACCTTTCGTTTTCCTACTAAACGTCCTAATATTGTGTGTAGTAAGAAAAGAGAGAGAGAGGAGAATAAACATTGCGTGTTCCAATTCTTGGAAAAACAATATACATGACAATATATATATATATATATATATACATATATATATATATATATATATATACAGAGACTGAAAGAGAGAGACAATAAACCCGTTTTCTCCGAGTTAATATTTTTAATGTTTCTTCAGATTTCTTTATAAAAAAATAAATGACATACATTTATTTTAAGTTAGCAAAGATCAAATTATTAAAATAAATATACTTTAAATTTATTTAAATTCTATTTGACTAAAAATGTAGGCCTATATGTAAATTTACAAACGTTACCATAACAACTTAGTTTCTATGATTACTTAGGTATTAATTCCTTTCTAATTAATTTCTTGCTGAACAGCAATAAGCCTATATATTATTAAAACACGAGTTCCATTCACGTTTTTGTGAGCTCTTAATATTATTCACTAAAAGATTTTCCTAATTTTAAATTGTAGGACATTAACTATAAAAACGGTAAGTTTAACTTTATATTTATATATATTGTTAGGTAATAAGTTTGATCCTGATGTCTATTCCATTAGAGTGTGTTGTGTCTACGTAGACTGAGGTCACTAGGTCATTGTGTGTTGCCTCTCTCCGGCCCCCATTGGTCGGAAGTTATGACATACTAGACTGGATTTCGTGTTTGTTAGAGAGAGTGAGTCAGTGAAGTGTGTGTGTGTTGACGGCTTGAGTCAGGAACAGTTGTGTTTTTTCCTCGCTTTTACTTTGTATAATTATATGGTTATTAAAGATCGTATTCCTTTGGACATGCTACGGCGCTATATATATATATTGTTTTATACATATAATTTAAAAAAATATGACAGGGTACGTTGACCGACCCGGGTACCTGTAATTTTTCATAGGCGTATTTTTACTGGATGATCAAAGGCGTATTTGAGTTGAAAATGTGTCACGAGGGGTCGAAAGCAAGCCGGAGAAAGGCCTTTAGTCTACCATCACCAGCCTGCTAAACCTGACAGTCCTGCAATCATGGCCGTAATTAGGATTGTGGGGGCCATGTTCCAAATTGTTTGTGGGGGTCCCTATCGTGGCCTAATTTGTGATGTAAACTAAACATGTTTGTTTAACTTGTGTTTTATTTCAGTTTTTGTATTTATTAATTTCTTGTATTTTTTAAATATTTCCACATTTTTTTAAAGTAAAAAAAAAAGTTTATAAGCCACAGTCTAATTAAAAATATTAAAAAAAGTTATATTCAATTATTTTCAAATTCTTCATCCGTTTCAACTTTATCGTCTATTTCATCAGAATTTGATATGAACTATAAATTTTGAAAAAAAAAATAAACTAAATTTTACATTTAACTTGTTCATTTGAACAGTATACATATTAATATACGGAGCTAAAGCAGTGGTAGTGGCTGGCCACAATAAAATATGAATTGTGATTTTTGGTTAGCGGTGGAGACATGCATTGCATATTCCCTTCCACCATATTAGTGATTCAACAATGCATTTTTGATTTTCAGATGAACATTTTAGAACGCAAACAACCTTTAAAACTATGATATGTTTGATCCACGACCACTTTAAACACATTTAATAACAATTGTTTAGCCTAACAGGCTATTTATTTACTGGATTCGAGTATTTTAACATTGACTCTTTGTGCTTTACTACGAGCTAATTCTTCAATGATGTCATTAAAGTCCAATTCACGCTATATACCTAATTCAATGCTGAGAAAACTTAGGGCAGACGGCTTCTTCTTAGTCATGGTTATTCGTAGTGTAACTTAGCGTACGGTTTCCGCAGCAATGTACACTATTTCCTCCCACTGCGGAGTTCAACTCGGATCATTATCGTGGTGGGTCGCCCGTATTCCTGCATTGTCGCCCAGTAGCGCAAATCCCTTACTGTAGGTATGGGCATCCAAGCGCCAGAGCGGGATTGCGGATTAAGGCGGGGTTGCTGTGCTTAATTCTTCCTTCCCACCGTGGCCCCAGACCTCTCGAATGCAAGTGAGAGCGAGGACACCCGGAGTCACAGCAGGGCTGTCCATCATGCGTTAGAACATCGGTGTGTTCTTGATGCAAGGCTACTGGTGGTTTCCACACTTCGCCAACGATGAGGCACATGGATACAGAAATGACCATAAGTACCAGATACATTCTTAGGGCAACTTCAATGCTCGAACAAGTATTTGCCAGATGTTGATCAACAATCAATTTGTAAATTAACTATTAAGTGTTCATAGTTCATATCCACTGTCATGTTGTTGTGTTGACCAAGGAATCCAAATAGTTCACAAACAATAATGTATGCATTAAAACGCTGATCAAATGATAGCTTCAAAGGTTCTATGACTGGCATAATACTGTCCACACGGAACTTCTCTTTTGGTGATAACTCTGCTTCTTGTGCCTGGCCATAGTCCGGTGATGCCACACGAACACTGCGACGACGTTGTCTGGTATTCATTTTTAACATATTCAGCTGTCCCAGACTTCACTTTTCATTGAGCTTAATAATCATCAAAGCTATTTCGATTGGATTCCACAAAGGTTTAGAAAGACTTGAGGCATGCAAAGGTCATGTGGGTCTTGTAGGGATTTACTTGTGGCATTGATACGTTCTTAAACATCATGCCAAAATACAACATATTTGCCCACCTCCAAAGACGATATTCAGTTTAAAAGGCCATCAGCCTGTGAACGGATGAAGGCTTTCTCGTCATCATCATCGCAATGAACTCCAAAGCTTCTTGTATCTTCGTAGAATTGCACAAAAAAAAGGTAAGTAACGTTTCGCACGATACAATTTGGGCACAAGTCACATACGTTTACAACCTATAAGACCATCGTTCATTGTGCGCTTCTACAACAGCACTATTCTAATTGCCAAAAGAAAAGACAAAACAATTATTTATTTTTTATGTGTTGGGGCCCCTTTTTGTGTGGGGGCCCCTGTTCCAATGGAACATGTAGAACATGCCTAAATACGCCGCTGCCTGCAATACTCAATGCTTTATAAAGGATAAATTGTCTGAGGATTAAGTTCATAGGGATTAAGTGACCTGTCACCATTTAGACAAATACAGTACTGTGGTATTCATTTAAAGATGTAATTAGAAGTATACTGCGTCGGCTCCATTGCCTCTCTTTGAGAGCCAGAATTGAGTGCAAAGTGCCGGTACTTTGTCATCGGTGCCGTCATAACAACGAAATGCCGTCCTATCTCATGGAAGTAATCGAACCCTATGTTCCGCAAAGAACACCTCGTTCTGCCGACTCCTCGCTTCTGGAGGTGTCCGGTTTCTCTCTAACGACCTTTGGCCTGAGATCATAAATCCATTCCAGTGAACTAGCAATTCAAGGTTTTTTGACCCTGTCCTTGTAAACGCAAACTTAACTCTTTCAATTGTGTCCGTATGTCATTCAGAAGCATCAGCTTCAACAGACAGTCCTTCTTACTTGTTCTGGAAAATGTATAGTGTTCTTCAACAAGAAACACCTTCATTGCTTCAAGACAAGATACGAATCTATTTAAGACTTTACGTTGTCTAGGCCAGCGAACACTATGTGCAAGAGCAGATCGCCATATTCAATCTCAATTTCTTGTAGCAGAAATTTGCATTGCCTATAAAAGGTGAGAAATTATAAAATTGACTATCTTCACAATAGATTCAATCACAGATCGCACGTCCAAAATGATGAGAACTTTGGCGTACAAACGTTTCTGAACTTTAACAGTCGACGTCCAGTATGATTTCCATGAAGTTTGACACGAGGCAGCTAATAATTATGTTGACTTGCAATGAAAAATCACCTTGTCGTAGGATGGGGGATCTTTCGCGTGCACTTGAAGATCGTTCTGTGTGCCAAGTTTATAATTGTATACGCCGGGTACACGCATCGCTAGACTGATAAATAGAGAGTGCATATAAATAAAACCCTCTTAACCAAGTATGAACTATATTATACTATATACATTATACAATCGCATTTGCAATTCATAAAAGAGTTAATACTATCAATGGTGGCAGCGATGAAAGCGAAACCTACACAACAAGCCATTGACTATAGAATACAAAAAGCATTTCTAATCAATATAACAGATAATATTTTCAATGGTTATAACTATAATTACCCCAATTTGTATACCTATCTTACAGGCGCTCCTTCTATAAAGAAGATTATTGCGTTTTACGTTAATCCGTGGTCCGAGTCTAGACTTGCATTTTTATTAATGTTTTAAATTATGTTAAGTTACAGGTTTTCCTGCTTTGTTCAGGCAGACCACTCCATGCCTGAATTCCACTCGAGAAGAAAGAGTATATCTATGCATTTGTTCTCGCATAAGGGATTACAAAAGTGTTTCTGTCCTTATATTTATCTGAGCATTGCAACTTGCAAAATATTGTTATTGGGTTGTATTTCTTAATTAGAGTTTAATATAATTTGTATTCTTTATTTTGTTTTTTAATTATAATAATTAATTAATAATAATTATCAATTAAATATATAAATAAAAAAGATTCTGACAGAATGGTTCAATGGCTGAACACGTAGGCTAAAGCAAAGGATATCTTTCGGCCCAATTTACTATACAAGACCTGAGAGGCTTCATTGACATGTTTCCCGTAGCCAAGACATACTAGGGGATTGGGTTGCCAGCAGCCTTTACTAACCTCCAGCTAATTGTAAGTACCCGCAAGACCCGGGGGAAAAGCTTTAGTAGTCACCAGGATTTGAGCCCTGGAACTTCGGTATGCCAGTCGAGCGCGCTGTCACTCAACCACCATGTCTGAAAATCAACGCTACGTAAACGCTCTCACTTAATCTATGATTACTTTTCATGATCATTTATTTCATCCCAACTCCTCGTCTACCACAACATCAGCCCAGCAACGAGTGGGACGTCACCGAGAACATCGGCGTGAGGAACGTTAAGTACTACACCTGCTGCCCGGAACCTTTCCCGGATCTGACGTTCCACCTGACCCTGAAAAGGAAAACGGCATTCTACACATTTATTCTAATTCTTCCATGCACTCTCTTGTCCTTGTTGACACTTGTCATCTTTTGGGTTCCACCAGAGTCACCAGCCAAGCTTCAGTTAGGTTTGTTTATATGTTTATATGTTTATATGTTTATATGTTTATGTGTTTATATGTTTATATGTTTATATGTTTATATGTTTATATGTTTATATGTTTATATGTTTATATGTTTATATGTTTATATGTTTATATGTTTATATGTTTATATGTTTATATGTTTATATGTTTATATGTTTATATGTTTATATGTTTATATGTTTATATGTTTATATGTTTATATGTTTATATGTTTATATGTTTATATGTTTATATGTTTATATGTTTATGTGTTTATGTGTTTATATGTTTATATGTTTATATGTTTATATGTTTATATGTTTATATGTTTATATGTTTATATGTTTATATGTTTATATGTTTATATGTTTATATGTTTATATGTTCATATGTTTATATGTTTATATGTATGTTTATATGGCTTTTTTGAAAACATATTTTAATCCTCGACATCTGGGTTTCACTGATTTATGTCTTTAAAAAAAACTTGGACGAGTCTTCCGGCTAGCTCTTATTCCTGTACTGTCTCCGGTAGCACAAATACCAGACTATAGGCCTGTTTACCCACGCACCGGGCTTGGCGAGACGGGCTGTTGCGCACATTTCGTCCTCCCCACCAATTCTTAATGGGAGCGTATCGGTGGTTTACACAACTCGCCAGCTTTGAGATCCATGTGTACAGAAGTGCCTGGTTTCCGCCAGAATCTACACCCAAGAAAGCAGCAATGGCTAATTGAACATATTTTGTTGAAAAGCTTGCTCAATAGCCTATATAATTATGTTGGATGGAGGAGATAACCCAAAACCTTTTTTTGTCCAAATATGTTCAACTGTATCTTTATACTCATAAATTTTGTTTTAAAAATTGTATAATATTGTAATTAGATTAAATAGGCTTACAACAGATGATTTTATAAATTAATGATCTTATGTTTAATAAAGGAACCCTGTTGTAAGCAGACAAAAACATGATAACGAATGTCTAATGTGAAAACGTTTTTAGGAAAATGTATACATGAAATATAAAAATATACTAATAAAGTAAGAAAGACATCAGAACATGTACATGCCAATATTGTAATATTTTATTAAGATACCTACCTCCAAGTATGAATAAGTTTAATATATATATATATATATAACTTTAGTAAAGACGAGTATTTAAAAATGTATAGTTACACAAAATATAACACTATTTACATGTCCATAGGAATGAGTGTATTTGTAGCGTTCTTTTTTCTCCTGCTGGTTCTGGCCGATTTCACCCCTCGGGCCGCTGCTTCAGTACCACTCATTGGTAATCTATTATTAATATAATAACTTTTTCTACTACACTATTAGTGTAGAAAATCCACCAATACTAGCGAGTTTATAAGCAGTAACACATTATTAAACTATGCAAGCGAAATAGTGTATTAAAATATAGATTATGTCTTTTCAACACACTGGAATGTTTGTATTGCCTAATGTATAGTATTATACTTCCAGGGGCGTATTTCTGTTTGAGTATGGTCATGATCACCTTATCCACAGTCCTCGCCTGCGTGGTGGCCAACATGTACCTGAGAGGTGTGAGAATAGACCGGCCGCCACATTGGATGAGATCAGTGAGTACTTGTGAAACAGAAATGCGGCAGTTGTAGCTCATTGAAACAGTTAACTAAATAATACAACATACCCTAAAATTCACCTTTAAGTCCAGCATTTCTCAGACTATTGTTTGTTTGTTTTTCGTAACCCGGCTATTTTTATCATTATATTTCGTGGTCCATGAACGTATTTGCGTTATCTTCTATATATCTATTAGCCCATGGGTCGGCAAACTACGCAACACGTGTCACACTTGGCTAGCAGAGCGATTTTCATAGCACGCGAAAGACTCCAAATAGACAGGTTTTTTTTTTCCCCAAGAAATTCAGCGCTAGAGTAGAATAAATTTTAAACTCTTGGCGCGCTGAATGAATTAGAAATTCTGCTTTGGCGCACTATTATCCAAAGGTTGCCGATCTATAATATATTACCCTATTAATATCATGATGGTGATGGTTATTTATATAGCGCGTCTCTCCATGCTATTACATTTAGCATGCTCGTTGCTCTCTGTACATAAAACGGATATGAATTCCTACACATTGTTTCTGTTCATTTTTGTCGACCCGGTGAAGAGGCTTTCGTGGCCCGGTAACGAGTCGCGACCTGGTAATAGGTAAGCCCTGCCTAGAGTTAATAGGGGAAAAGGGGAGGGGCGCATCTTCAAGTGTTGGCGCCCAAGAGAGTGCTATATAATACTGTATAACTTATCTAATTTTCCTATGTTGTAATTTCTTTCGTTTAACATCTATCGATACCAGGAGACTCACTTTGCATCTAAAATAAAACATTTTTATTTTGCATTTCGGGTGCTTAGAAAAATAATATAGCATTTTAACAATTGATCTCTTTACATTCTTAATTGTTTTGTTTTTTTAAATATAGCATAATACTAGAAAGTATGTTATTATGGATCTAATTCACCTAATATTAACAAAAGATCAATTAGGGATGTTAAGCAAAAACCGGAATACCGGTGGTTGGAAGTTGGAAGGCATTCATTATTTCAAGTAAAAGACCCTTTCTTTTTTATTCTAATGGAAATATTTTAATAAATAATGTTGGATTCGCACAAAGCAATTCCTGAAATGCCTTGCTAACACTATTTTGTCTTAGATATCGTGTTTCTTGTGTTTCCAAATACCAAATATGGCTTGTGATACATCAATATGGCAACATCAAACCAATTGTTAAGTTACAGTTACAATTTACATGATCCTTTTTACTTGTCGGCTACGTTAGTTGTGCGCTACTCTTTGACGTACGCAATGCAGAGACGCAAACTAGCCCTTCCCTGTGACCCTGAACGATTCGGCTAGACACCGCGTCTGTGCTTTATTATTAACGGCACTATTAAATACACATTCTTTTGATGTGTGCTACGCGAAATCTTTCATACATTATTTTACAAGTTACCATATTATATGCCTCTTCAAAATCTTCTTAATATTATGGTCAACGATATTCGGTAATTTGATTATCACTATTGAAAAATTGCAAGCTATTATCGGTTTTAATCAATTAGTCCAGATTTTTTTTTAGTTCTAAAGAATTTTTTGGTAAAGAGTACAAAATTATATTGTATTCACACAAATCAACCCCCTTGAATGCCATGCAAACACAAATTAAGTTTGAACTATTTATCAAATATAACCTACCTATAAAACTTCGCACATTTGGCTTTTCCGGCCTGTGACTTGTGACATTGCGCGGGGGTGGGGGGGGGGACCAAAATCCGTCCCTTAAACCGGTTTTATAGAACCGAAAACCGGTTTTGGAAAAAAAAACGGTTTTAACATCCCTAATTAAAATGAAACAATGATTTGGTATTGAAAGAGTTAATAAAAGTCTTTTTTTTCTTGACGGATTTCCAAGAGGCCAATTATTGTAGGCTAGAATTGAAATAATGCAATAATAAACAAACAAAACAAACATGATTTAGATTTATATTTAATATTATTATTAGATCTATTTTGCAGACAGCATCACAATAAATAAACAGTCTTTAAGTTCATGTTGCTAAGTCCATAATAACATATTATTATTATTATTATTAGGCCTATTAATAAACTTTCTTACTTTTTAATGTTTAAAGGTTTTTACCTTGTTAATAATGTGTTATTTGTTATGTTTATATGTTAATTAGTTTTGTGTGATCATAGATTGTCTCTATCTTTGAAGAATTGAGTATAAATAAGCTGGTTTACCATAAATTTGCTTGCCCTTTCCTCCATTGATGAGTCATTAATTAGAAAGCCTACATTACCTATACATCCAACAGGTAGCCCATATCGTACTATGCATAACCTTTCAATAACACACATCGTATTATCATTGTATATGGGGCACGATGGGCCGAGCGTCAGCGCGTTCGACTGGCGATCCGACGGTTCTGGGTTCGAATCCTGGTGCAGGCTATGATTTTTTTCCCGGGACGATGATGTCCCTGAGTCTACCCAGCTCTGATGGGTACCTGACATTAATTGGGGTAAAGTAAAGGCGTTGGGCATTGTGCTGGCCACACATCCCCTAGTATGCCGTGGCTTCACCAGTCCTAGGATCAGTTCGGTCCGAGGGGTACTTTACTATTATCATTGTATAAAAAGAAACATTACAATAGTTAGCTGCCTGCGTGTAATGTCTTGTCAATACTTGCACTTTCCATTCAGTGTACAGTCAACGGCGTGGCCAAAATATTTGGTGTGGACATCCCAAGCCCAGTGACCAGACATGACCTGAAGGAGAAACACGGCAAAAACTGGACAACGAATACTTCGCCCCACATGAATAAACTAGGTACTTACTTACTTAGACCTAGATCCTCCCGCGCCGTTCGGCGGCGCATCGGGCAATGATAGTTCTCCAGTGGGTTCTGTCCGTAACCGCTTCTGTAACAGCATTGATGTCATCCCAGCTTATGTCAACAGAGCGGAGGTCATCGGCGATCGAGCGTAACGTTGTTTATCTTGAAAAAACGCATATACGTTTTCTTCCTTTCTGAGTGGCATCAAAACATGGACTGGGTTGTCTAAACAGATTTAAATCAAGATATACAATAACTTGACATAATTTGAAAACCCTTATTACAAAATGCAAGACTAGATTCAAACCATGGATAAGCGTAGGACGCAATCATTTCTTTACAGAGGTAACGTCTGTAACATGTAAGATAAGATAAGAGTCCCAAAAGTGATAGTAAAGGGGAAGGAGGGGGAAGGTGTCGATAGCTTCATTAAAATCAAATATGGTATCGCTAAAACTTAATTACGATGCTAAAAATGTCCATGAACTAAAATATATTAAGAACATGTGATTTAGTATTTAGGACATTTAATACTAATAAATACTAATATTTTGACAAAATTTTGCGAAATCCATAAGGGAGGAACGCAGTGGCGTACCGAGGGCTGGTGTCACCCGGTGCGGTAAACTTTGGGTGTCACCCCCCTCACCCCCCCCCCCCCGCGCCCACGAATTTCACCATAGTTTTCGTCTCCTTAAAACAAGCGTACAGTTCAAATATTATGACAAAAAAACAAAAACCATATTAATTTAATATTAGAAAGTAAAAGCAATGAACAACTGAAACAACCGTACGGTTAGTTATTTTTACATTGAAAGTACTTTATTTAAATATTTCCTTTCCTGCTCTTCAAAACTGCAAACTTGTCGATCACCTCATCAAAATCTATATAATTCACATTATCCCTTTCAATCGATAACAAAGCCTGATTAGAAAGTCTTGATTAACCCATGGTGGAGCGTAAATAGCTTTTTATAAGTTTTAAATTTTGAAAAGCTCCGTTCACATGAAGCCACAGACACACATACCGTTAGAAATAATTGAAGGCCTGGAGAGAGTATTGGAAGAGATTCTATGAAGTCCCATTTACCTATGAATTTCAAAATATATAATAATGACCGGTCTAGGGATTTTTTTAGGTCAACATCAGCTGCTTTTAGGTGTCGTCTAAGCCGTGGTGTTTCTTTTAAGAGCTCATCTTCGGATAGTTCTTCGTAGAAAGAGGTTAATTTGGGAATGGACACCAATAACTCTTAGTCACTTTGACAGTAGAATCTTGGGATATGAAGCCTCAAACATATCTGCAACTTCTTTAAACGCTGTTAATTATGATCTGGAGTTCAGAATAAAAGCGATCAATACACTCTAGCATCTCCCTACTGCTTT
The DNA here is from genome assembly GCA_949126835.1 of Anisus vortex. Lineage (NCBI taxonomy): Eukaryota > Metazoa > Mollusca > Gastropoda > Planorbidae > Anisus > Anisus vortex. The sequence continues at coordinate 11,627,224 of OX421494.1, read as the reverse complement.
CTTCTCGAATATAAATTCCAGCACCTCTTAAATTTCCCCATGTCATTCTCTTCTTAAATCTTAATCTTCTCTCTACCGAAATCCCATGTTGGTCTGATTTTATAAGTGCTTGTTCAATAGCAAGCTCCGCTAATTGACTTCGCTTTTTCGTGCTAAATATTAAGGCGTCTAACTTGGTCACCACTTTATCAACAGTTAAGTCTTTAGTCTGCGGGTACTGCTGTGTAAGATTAACTTCTTCAAGAATATCAGCCCTAAGGTTAAGGTAGCAGATAAACGTGACATCAAAGACAGCATGTAAAAGTCCTTGTGCTGTACCTCTTGTGTCCAAAATTTTCACGAGGATCACATAAAGCTTCTATCGCCGTAATAACATTCATACAACTTATCTTTCACTGGTTTAACAGCAGTATGTTGAGCGCTCCAACGTGTTGTAGATAGCCTTTTCAACGACACCCCAGTGTGTTATATTAAAACATCCCATCGTTGAGTGGAAGCAGCAAAGAAGGAAAATATTATTTTAAGGGTACCCAAAACTGTGATACATGAAGCATTTTCGGCAAAAGAGTGTTGACCACACAAGTTAAAGGAATGGCCGACACATCCATTAAAAATAGCTTTCTCGTTCTTTCTTTTCAAAATGGCTTGAACATCTCCATGGATTCTAGACATTGTGGCAGCATTGTCGTAACCTTGAGCTCTGCACATCATTATATCAAATCCGTCAGTGTTAACTTTTTTAAGAATGTCAGAACTGAGGTCGTCAGCTTTGTTCCCCCTTAGAGGAAAAAATCCAAGAAACGCTTCTCTCACTGCAACTTTCCCACTGTGGATTTTAACAAATCTGATCACCTCAGATATTTGGTGAGTGTGTGATATATCATCTTCGTTGTGGCCACGAAATGCCAGATTTTGCTTAGCAAGGTACAATGTAACATCTAGCAACCTGTGTTATGTGTAGGATATCCCTCCACTTTCCCCCCCCCCCCCTATCCATTTAGACAATTCTTGCGGCATCAATTGTTTTATATAGCCTACCTTAAGTCCTGCTGCCAATGTTTTCCATTTTTCAAGGCAATAAGGTACTCTTCAGATGTCTCATAATTATGTAGTTTTGGACTTGGTTCCACCACTTATATCAAACCCAGTAACAAATTTAGATGTTGTTTCGGTAACATCAACAGCAAACAATCTCCAGCGAAAACAGTAGACTATAATTTCTGAAACAAAGAACTTCCTTTTTTTATGATTTCAACCCGAAAATGATCTGGAACTGGTATGTTCCAGTAAAAAGCATCTGATAGAGTATTTAAATTTTCCTCTTTAACGTCACTCATAATGACATTAGCCATATCTTGTTTCGAATCAACATTATCAGCATCAAAATGTTTTTTAAAAATAATCCAGGCATATTACTTGTGTTTCCACGTCATCCTCTTCCATTTTCTGCACTATTTGCTCTTCTAAAGAATGCATGCTGCATGCTGTATGGTGATGGCACACCGTGCTGCTAGTCATTTTCATTTTTTTGATTATGATCTGCCATCCGTTCTGTAATCGGACTAGACCAGCAGTGCGGGCTCTGTAAAATTATCGTTTTTGTAAATATATTTTTTTTCATTCGGGTATCACCCCCATGAGAGGGTGCCACCCGGTGCGGTCCGCACCCCCCGCACCCTCTCGGTACGCCACTGGAGGAACGTGTTCCCAGTAGATCCTTCTCCAAACGTCCATGATTTCAAAGAATGTGTGCAAATAGTTACATTAGACTCAATTACTTTATTTTATGTCGGAGAAATATTTTTTGACATTTCAATTCTTAAAAATTAATTACATTTTTGTGATTATTGTGTTGAATTATTTGTTTTTATCACTAGATGATCTCACAATGTCCAAAGTTCGTCTTCTAGACAATGGCGTCAATCCGAGAATGTTCGCTCAGCCAGAAGTTTTTGAAACCAACGAACGCGAAAGCCAGGGCGTATTTCACCGCGAGTCGTCTGCGCAGATAGTGGAAGAAATGAGAAAAATTACCGAGATACTTCTGACGTACCAGGATAAGAAAACTTTGGAAGAAATGAAAACCAAGTATCTGAGAGAGTGGCAGGTTATCGCCTGCATCACTGACCGCATCTTTTTTACCGGGTACCTGCTAGTGAATATTATAACAGTCATTATCTTGTTTTGTGGTATATAATATTTTGATTGGTTAGTATTTAAACAACTGTTATTTTGAATGTTCTACCAAACATTTTGATCGGATAATACTCAAACAGTCTTTATCTTATCTGTGGTATTTAATAATTGCTTTTGTTTGAGCATTGACTATCTGTTATGTGGTATGTAATATTAGATTTGCATTGTTTATCATGGTAGATATTATTTAAGGATGTTCTTTTGTTATTTGTGCGTATAATTTGTCTTTAGAAATTTTCGAAATAAATAAATATAATTTTATAATTAAAATATAATATAAATAAATATTACTGTTTGTTATCGTTAGTTTTCTGTACATTATAAAATTGTTTAGAAAATAAGGGGCACGGTGTCCAAGTGGCAGCGCGTTCGGGTGGCGTACCGAAGGTCCTGTGCTCGAATCCTGGTGAAGGCTAGGGACTCAAGAATGTCTCTGAGTCTAACTAACTCGGATGGGTACCTGACATTAGTTGGGGGTAAAGTAAAGGCGGCTGGGCATTGTGCTGGCCACACAATCCCCTAGTATGCCGTGGCCACAAAATCTGGTGAACGCTGCTCCACCGGCAATATGATCAATTTGGTCAGATGGGTACTTTACTTACTTACTTAATGCCAACTATATGATGGAACTAGGGTAAAAACAATTTATTCAATCTCAACTTTACTTCATTAGCCAATATCAAAAGAAGGAGACGGGGTCTACAACAGCTTTGAATGACGAACAACACTCGGCCTCCAGTTGCTAATAAAGTTATGTTCCGAATACACAGGATGTCTTATTAAGTCAATGAAAATTGAGATACAACACAAAACAAACAAAAGTAATAAAAGATTGTGTGTAGTTCTCTGTTTGATTTATGGTATAACTCAATATTTGACTTTGACCTTAAGTTCTTCATATACATGCATACAACGGAAATCAATTTGGTAACAATTAACAATAACAGAAATAAAAGTTTAAAAAAATACAAACTACACAAGTATGTACTTTGCTTAGTTTTACTATCAGTACAAAATAAACATGTTTTATAAAAGTATCCATCTATTCATCAATAAAGATACTTTACATTATCCTCTGGACTAATTTAAACCAATAACTAAACCAATAACTATAATAAAATATGTTGTTCAAATACAATGAAGGACGTGAAAGAGGTACACGTGTTACTTTAATTATATTCTTTTATATATTTAAAGTGAAGTACATAATATAACTCTTAACCAAATAATTAATATCAAAAATGCATTTAAACAAGTGACGTTAATATACAGTATATACAAAATAAAAAAAATGCTTTTATTTGGGGACTCGGCATTTAGTTGACATTATATAACTGGCATGGCAATGACATGATAGCAGCAGATGACACGTGCAAAAAATAACAGCAGCAGAAAACAAAGAAAAACATGGTGGGCAAGTTTGTGTCATAACAAATAACTTCTCAAGATCATGCCCGTCAGAATTATGACGTTAACGCATATGTATGCCGTGAAGAAGATCCTGTCCATGACGCAAGCAATCATGTGCCATTCCCTTGTGTGCTTTCTGCTCAGTTCGGCCTGGTCACTGGCATCAAGCTCATCCTCCAGAATTTCACGCACCAGCGACACCTGGAATTAGTATGGGAGATAGTGTTAAGAAAAATGCTCCAGGTAATAACCTATAATTACAAAGTGTATAATATCAGGTTGCACTTTTGTCAGATTCTGTGACAGAGGCTTTAAGTGATAAGTTTAAATTATTGTTGCAGTTTAGAATAGTGTTTACTGTAACATAGACAGCAAAATAATATATTTTGTTATATCCGTATCATCATGAAACCCTTGACCGTTATGGTGGTTGGGGGAGGGGGAGGGGATGAACCCCTGAGCAGTCAACTTTCTCCATATTCGTCTATGCTGGTCTATCTGTATGCTGGTCTATCTGTATGCTGGTCTATCTGTATGCTGGTCTATCTGTATGCTGGTCTATCTGTATGCTGGTCTATCTGTATGCTGGTCTATCTGTATGCTGGTCTATCTGTATGCTGGTCTATCTGTATGCTGGTCTATCTGTATGCTGGTCTATCTGTATGCTGGTCTATCTGTATGCTGGTCTATCTGTATGCTGGTCTATCTGTATGCTGGTCTATCTGTATGCTGGTCTATCTGTATGCTGGTCTATCTGTATGCTGGTCTATCTGTATGCTGGTCTATCTGTATGCTGGTCTATCTGTATGCTGGTCTATCTGTATGCTGGTCTATCCGAAGGCTGGTCTATCCGTATACTGGGTATGCTGGTCTATCCGTATGCTGGGTATGCTGGTCTACAGTATGCTGGTCTATCCGTATGCTGGGTATGCTGGTCTACAGTATGCTGGTCTATCCGTATGCTGGTCTATCCGTATGCTGGTCTATCCGTATGCTGGTCTATCCGTATGCTGGTCTATCCGTATGCTGGTCTATCCGTATGCTGGTCTATCCGTATACTGGGTATGCTGGTCTACAGTATGCTGGTCTATCTGTATGCTGGTCTATCTGTATGCTGGTCTATCTGTATGCTGGTCTATCTGTATGCTGGTCTATCTGTATGCTGGTCTATCTGTATGCTGGTCTATCTGTATGCTGGTCTATCTGTATGCTGGTCTATCTGTATGCTGGTCTATCTGTATGCTGGTCTATCTGTATGCTGGTCTATCTGTATGCTGGTCTATCTGTATGCTGGTCTATCTGTATGCTGGTCTATCTGTATGCTGGTCTATCCGAAGGCTGGTCTATCCGTATACTGGGTATGCTGGTCTACAGTATGCTGGTCTATCCGTATGCTGGGTATGCTGGTCTACAGTATGCTGGTCTATCCGTATGCTGGGTATGCTGGTCTACAGTATGCTGGTCTATCCGTATGCTGGTCTATCCGTATGCTGGTCTATCCGTATGCTGGTCTATCCGTATGCTGGTCTATCAGTATACTGGGTATGCTGGTCTACAGTATGCTGGTCTATCCGTATGCTGGTCTATCCGTATACTGGGTATGCTGGTCTACAGTATGCTGGTCTATCCGTATGCTGGGTATGCTGGTCTACAGTATGCTGGTCTATCCGTATGCTGGGTATGCTGGTCTACAGTATGCTGGTCTATCCGTATACTGGGTATGCTGGTCTACAGTATGCTGGTCTATCCGTATGCTGGGTATGCTGGTCTACAGTATGCTGGTCTATCCGTATGCTGGGTATGCTGGTCTACAGTATGCTGGTCTATCCGTATACTGGGTATGCTGGTCTACAGTATGCTGGTCTATCCGTATGCTGGGTATGCTGGTCTACAGTATGCTGGTCTACAGTATGCTGGTCTATCCGTATACTGGGTATGCTGGTCTACAGTATGCTGGTCTATCCGTATGCTGGTCTATCCGTATGCTGGTCTATCCGTATGCTGGTCTATCCGTATGCTGGTATGCTGGTCTATCCGTATGCTGGTCGACAAAAAGTATTTTGATTAGTTCCAAACATCGTGGTTTTATTTAGTTTTTTTAACATAATTTCTGGCTTAGGAATACAAAGTATAGACTACACTGCCTTGGAATAAACATTTTTTCAATTTAAACAATATGTAGCAAAATAATCATTAAAAATAATGTATTAACACATAACCTCTTCTACTAAGACTGTGTCATCACTGGAAGAGGTTGAACTGAGTGATGTGGATAAAGCTGCAGATGTTGAAGGCTGACAGAATTCACTGGTCACTTCCTGTAAAGAATTTTTAAAATGATCGATTTAGATTTTTTCAAACAGTAATGGTATTAAAATCTAATCAAAATGCAAGACTAGACTTGGAGCACGGATGAGCGAAGGACAATCTTCTTAATTGAAGGAGCGTCTGTAATATATATATATAAGGTAAGAAAAATATTAAAAGATAGTTAGGCATACCCTATCGTGCAATAATCTAGCTTTGTGATTTTAAAAATAGATTTAAATATATTTAAGTACAGTGACTAAATGTACGCTAAATGTATCCAATTTTTTTGTTAACTTCGCATGTATGTATAGGGGAAAGGTGGGTAATTCGTTTTGCATGTTTGAATGTATTGTCTGGCGAGCGACCAAGAGACCGGACCATCGGAAGGCTAATTGATCGACTTACAATATTTCTATTAAACTGAAACCTGGCACCTAGTCTAGACGTTGAGCCGATAACAACACAGTCAACCAAATGTTCAGCCATATCCCGCCCCTATACCTAACACACCAAACAGTGTTTTTATTATCCTCATTTTTTTCAATTTGTGATGCCTATTTTTGAATCCTTTTATTAATTGATTAAACTGTAAGCTTTTGCCTTTTGCTTCTTTGTATGTTTATTGGCAAAAGTGCAACATCTTCGGATGTCTAATGCACAAAACAAAATGCATATGAGTTATTCATTCGAAAAACGTAACCTATATTGTGACATGCAGTAAGGGGCTACCTGGAAGGCCCCATAGTCTCTGACGTCGCTCCTGGAGCCCGCTTGACGCGTCAGCAGATGAGTCTTGGCCACCAGAGTCTCGGGGTCCGAGTGGCTTTTCTCGCCCGTGACGTAGGTTGACCACGTCTTCCTAGGGGTGACTGGCTGGTTCCTGGACTCTTCGATGACCTCATGAACACACAAGGTTCTTGCGGCACTTTCAATGACACACTGAAAGAAAAATATGTTTTCCAAAAATATAAACCTAAGATAAGCTAACGAACTATATATTTAAACTTTGTTTTACAATAGAAAATTTAATAAGAAATATTGTTTTTTCAAATTTAGTTTTAAAAAGCATGTTAGCGTCTATTAGCTTATTTTGAAACGCATCAAAATGTAGTCGAAATGCAGACTTTTATATATAGATCACTGGTGCGTGAGCTAATGGCAGATTTTAGACATTGTCGTACATAAAATTAAATTTTATGACGTTATAGACATTATAATTTTGCTTTAAACGATTTACGAAATAGGGCCATGAAAATCAACTCAAAACGGCTGTTAACCCTTCCTGTATCGACCTACTTCTATCTATGCTGCCTTCAGTTCCGCTATATACGCGCCCGGGACTGTAAGGGTTAATCTTTCATGATTGAATGCGCTGAGTGCCAAAAATTTAAATATTATCTTAGTAAGTATTGTATTATATACACTTACACATTTTTATTTATTTAGTTGATACTCAGGCACGTAATAAATGTCATCATATCGTAATAATAATTTGGCCGGTTTCTCTCGCTAAAAAATGCCTTGTATAGCTGTTTATGATTATGTATGCTAATGTCGAAAATCGGCCATAACCATACGCAGCACTTATCTATATAAAAAGTCGGCATTTTTCCCAGACAAATGTAAGAGATTGAGTATTCTATGTATATATAGCTCAGTGTTTTAACCACAGAAATAGGGGAGCTAAGCATGTAATTAAAGTATTTTAAATAAAAGAAACAATTGGATGTACATTATTTACAGGTCGTTTAAATATTTCTAAAGAATATTTTGTTTCACTTCTTACCGCTCGAAGCCATCTAGGGGCCCTACTAACACGTACACCTCTAAAGTACATATTCGCCACTGTACAAGCCAGAACAGTGGACATTGTGATCATAACCATACTGAAACAGAAATACGCCCCTGTAAAAAAAAATATTGAAAAAAAAAATATAATGGCTTAATAATTAGGCCTACACTTAAAAAAACGCACTGACCTATAAAAAGAATAGTTATCGTCTCCATAATACATTTTTATGTGCAAATTGAGGCTGGAATTGACTACAATATCTACACTATTCTCGTATCCATGTAAGCGGGTAGAAGAATAAACTATCTATAATTAGAACACATGTGTGCCATAAAAATAAAGTCTAAGTCACTTGAAATATATTTGCAGGTCAGTGTTTAGAAAATGTAATTTTATAGATAAATGAAATATATTTGATTGTGACATCATATGAGCAGACAATCATACTCAGACTCGGGACACGACACAAAGACTATTAGAACACCAGCTCCGAATCGGCCTAGGTCACCCCCCTGAGTGCCCCTTTGGAACTGAACTCCAGAATTTCAGAACACACCCTGAAAGGTGTCTACTCCACAGAGTGGTCCGTAAGCAGGCCTGGCCTCAGGGAGCCACCTTGGAGGAAAAGCTCTGGGGTCCAAAGCCATTCTTACAAACAACAGCCTCGGTTCATCAGAGAAAAAGCACTGCCAGTCTGACACATCAAAGGAAAGCAAAATGGAACGCTGAAGAAGACATCAAGAATACACTTTCCGGGCCAAATCCATTCTTTTTTATAGATCAATGTAAGAATCGTCAAATGTATTGTCCGTGTTATAAAACGTGTGTTGTGCGACGACTTACCGCTAGAAATATTGAAACTAGATTAACATTTGGGCACTGAAAGCCATTTTGGAATGCTGATTCTTTAGTGTGTGAAATTTGATAATCGTGCTATTATTATATTTTTTATTGTACAAATTATTAATTACCTATTAGTGGTATGGATGTAGCCGCTCTAGGTGTGTAGTCAGCAAGTAATAGGAGAAGTACGAAGAACGCTAAAAATATATTCATACCTGAAATAGTTCGATACATTTAAAGTAAAGAACAGCCTTTTAAAAATCTCTTTGTAAGGATTGGTTAAGTAATTAATCCTTGACTTAAATAAGCTAGATCAGGGGTCGGCAACCCACGGCACGCGTGCCAGACTTGACAGTGGCACAAAAAAAAAGCACACAAAAGGGTGCTATTCCAGTCTCATATACAAGAAATTGATTGCTAGACGTTCAAACCGTTTAAACACGCTAAATAAAAAAGAAATCCCACTTTTACTTTTACACAATATTATCAAAAGGTTGCCGACCGCTGAGCTAAACATAAAGTATTTTATACATTAGATATTATTATGCTTAAAAGTTTATATGTACAAGTACAAGTTAAGGGCTGCATCTATTCCAATGTTTTGCTTTCATTTTTTTGTAAGTTAATATAAATAAGTCGTAAAGCGTTTTCTTCATACCAAGCTGTAATTTTGCAGGTGATTCTGGCGGAACCCAGAATATAACAAGAGTCAGCAGTGACAGTAAGCTGCAGGGCAGAATTAGAATAAACGTGTAAAACGCCACTCGTCTTTTAAACTTCAATCTGAAATTATGATTGGAAAAAAAAGAAGACGATTAGTTTCCTTTTTGTAAAGATTTTTTGGTGAATGAATAAATCGAATTATTGTTAGATTTTAAACAAATCACAAACTCTTCACCAAGACCTTTTTTTAGGTCTGTTATTCGAAACGGGACATGGAAACGGTTGCTTGGAGTCCGTCGACATAATATCATCATTTAAAAGTCTTTTATTGAAATGCAGGCTAAGACTTAAACGACGGAGACGAATAATATGGCGTAATGTTTGTAGCTTATAACTGGGGGGAATGTCAATTTAAGCCAACGCACACTGGCTCTGGGGCATGGTGGTCGAGCGGCAGCGCGTTAGGCTGGCGTACCGAAGGTCCTGGGTTCGAATCCTGGTGAAGGCTTTGATTTTTATTTCCAGGGATTCGATGGTGTCCCTGAGTTACCCAGCTCTGATGGGTACCTGGCTTTAGTTGGGGTAAATTACAAGCGGTTGGGCATTGTGCTGTCGATACATTCCCTAGTATGCCGAGGCCACAGAAACTGGTGAACGCTGCTTCATCGGCCCTATGATTAATTTAGTCCGAACGGGTACTTTACTTTTTTTACACTGGCTCAGACCCATCACCCTATGCACACCATTGCACAGCCTTAGATCTTATTTAGATATCTCTATAGGCTCTAAAAGTTCAATAGATAATAGATATTTTTACTTCCTTTATTTTAAGTTGCAATTTCTGTCTGTCTGTCTGTCTGCAATCATGCGTCGCGGGAGCAAAACTTTGCTTCGATTTTTCGACCACTTCCCGTGGTCCGATCGAGCTGAAATTTGGACAGCAGATTTGGGGCGCCTAACAATATATCCAAACAAATTTTCAGTTAAAACGACTTAATAATACTACACTAATGACAATATTATTCATTTCTTAAAAGGAAAGTATAAGAAAAATTTTGATTTCGCGTTAAAAATGCCTGTGCAACTTTTTATAGTTTTTCGGCGCAAAGCTAGATAAAAAAAATTATGCGCTAAGATTATTTTTAGAACAATTCATACGGAGTAAGGAGATATTTTTGAGATTTGCGACACAGATATTTTTCTGTACGTTTCATTTGCAGTAGTCAATAAATTATTTAATTACATGATGGTTAACTTAGTTTGCAAATAAAGGGAGTATAATGAAAACTTCGTTTTTATGGTTTTCTTGTTTAATATTTTTAAAGTTACAGGGTATTTAAGTGCCTAAAATAAACCCGCCGCACAAACTATTGATCATCAAAAATTTGCTGCTATAGGGAAGTTCTGTCAAAAAAAAAAAGAAAATTTTATCTAACCTCGAATTTCGTATTAAATTTAAATGTTGTTCAGAAATTCCTTATTCTACGCGTGTTCTTGGTAATATTTTTGCAGCTTTATTTTAGCACACGTGACATGAGTTTTGAAAGCTTGTAACAATCTTAGTAATAACAAAATAGCACCAGGGATCAAAACCTTGCTCGAAAACAAAATTGTCTTCATATATTAGTGATTAGACAGTTTGTACACTCGCCATTCCCTCATCCATGACAACTACTTACGTGAATATGACGTCAGTGTACGGTTCAGGGCAGCACGTGTAGTACTTGACATTCTTCACGGCCGTGTTCAGTGTAATGTCCCACTCATTGGCGTCTATGTAATCACTCAGGTCCATCTGGCGAGCATCTCCTGATCAAGACAACATTTAGACCATGTACCAATTTGTATGAAAAAAAAAAAAAAAGTATATATATGATTTTTATTTCTACAGGACGTTACTGTGTGTTGGTCTCGTTACTATGTGTTGGTCTCGTTACTATGTGTTGGTCTCGTTACTGTGTGTTGGTCTCGTTACTATGTGTTGGTCTCGTTACTATGTGTTGGTCTCGTTACTATGTGTTGGTCTCGTTACTATGTGTTGGTCTCGATACCTCTGTGGGATTGATCAGTTACAATAACCTTATATTAACTCACCAAAGAAATCAACCAATCACTAATGGATCGATAGGATACAATGACCTAATTTGAACCAATCAATAAAATCAATCGATAACTTCGAGATCAAAATGCTACAATGATAATAGCTAAACTCACCAATCAAATCAATCACCTAGTGATATCAATATGTTACAATGACCTTATCTGAACTCACCAATGAATCAAAACCTCTTGAGATCGAAAATTTACATTGACATTAGATGAACAAACCAATGAACGCTAAGTTACACTGACCTTAGATGAACAAACCAATGAACGATAAGTTACAATGACATTGGATGAACTAACCAATGAAATCAATATCCAGCATGTCAGCGTTGTAGCTCCAGGATCCAAACTTCAAGTGACAAATTTGCTCATCAAAAGGAAAGTAGAGGGTGTCGAAGGAGCAGGAACTGTTCAAGATGGCCTGCGGCATCCACATCAGGTCCCCCGTGTGGTCCACCACTACCAGGGCGTCTCGTTGTTCCGAGAGCCGGTTGTCGGCACTGAAAAAATACAATTGGTAAAAAGGAAAAAAGAAATATTATAGTTTGAAATGACTGACGCTTGAGTATTTGGGCGTAGTGTGGTTAGTTGATTGTGTAGAGTTAACTGGTGTAGAGATAGACTGGTAGACTTTGTAGTGGATAGATGGATGGATAAATATATAGATAGACCGTTAGATAGATAGATAGATAGATAGATAGATAGATAGATAGATAAATAGATAGATAGATAGATAGATAGATAGATAAATAGATAGATAGATAAATAGATGGATAGATATATAGATATATTTAGATTGATAGAAAGATAGATAGATTAATATATATATAGATAGAAATGGATAGATGAATAGATATATAGGTAGATTTCCATGGATAGAAAGAAAGACATATAGATAGATGGATAGATAGATAATCAGACACTTTTTGTGAGATAGATTAATCTTCTGTGTGATATAGATAGTAGTTAGATATATTTATAGACGAAAATATAGACAGAATAACAAACGATTAGATAAATAGATAGATGGATAGTGATAGATAAACAGCTATATAGGACACAATTAGTATATATGGTAGAAAGGTAGACATAAAACTATAGACAGCTAGATAGATAGATAGATAGATAGATAGATAGATAGATAGATAGATCGATAGATAGATAGATAGATAGATAGATAGATAGATAGATAGATAGATAGATAGATAGATAGATAGATAGATAGATAGATAGATAGATAGATAGATAGATAGATGTATGGGCGGATCGATATATAGATAGAAAGGTAGACAGATACCCTTCTGCCCGATGCCAACATTTGAAATTAACACACATTGTCTATAACCTATAAGATATTATAAATTCATTTGCATTCTTCAGAGTAATACGATTTCGTTTCTTTATTCCATAAACCAAATTACTGAGACAAAAAAGAATTTGGGAAACTCATGAATAGGATGCACGGAACAAGCCCTATGCAAAATATTGATTGCTATTTATTCTAGTGTTGTGTTGAAAGAAATAATATTTGTAACGTCCGGGTTAATTCTAATGTAGCGGCGACATGGAAGAACGCATATTATTTTCTTGGCACTGCACTGTTCGGAATGCTCATTGTTATTTTGTCCTTGCCTCGTCAAAGGCGATTAGTTTATAGCTTATAGCAGGGGTCGGCAACCTAAGGCACGCGTGCCAAACTTGGCACGCATAGCAATTTTTTAAGGCACGCTGAGAGATCTCCAAAAGGCGTTATTTGTTGATGAAAAAAATACAACATTTTCTGGTTCTGAATGATAAAAACTGACAGTTGAAGCCGATGTTTCTGAATGACAGAGTGACACATTTCAGTGAGTTGAAAGCATTTACATGGTCGGAGTCAAACAGCACTTGAACTGTTAGACCACTGGAATGGATTTCCATATAATACTTGAGTGATATCAATTTCAAAACATTTAACTTTTGTACTTCCCTTTATTAAGGCATATATTAAGATAGATAGTTAGTCTTATTCAGAAGTACATTGTACATTGAAGCACTCAAAGCGGAGTTTTATAAACAAAGACAAGACTTCATGGACTCAATTTTTAATACCTCTTCAAGCCTAACTGGCTTGATATTACTACAACCTTATTAGATGTAGATGTATTTTTTTTTTGTTAAGTGGAGGGATATTGGCGATTTTAAAACGCAAACAGTTGGATTTTAAACATCCCAAAAAAAAAATGGGCATCAAAAAGTGTCGAATTGCCTGAAATTCTCTAGAGAAGCTGCCCTAGGGAAGTCGTCTGCTATTCTCAACTGCTAGGTCTAGAGTCCTAGACATTTGCTCTTTTACTTTAAACTTTTGTTCAACTTACACTTGTGAACAGTATTAATTATAAATGAAATCTTTTAAAGAGGCCACTTACACTTTACGACTAAATATGTGTCTGCCATTATAAATTAGCGAAGAGCATTCAAGACAAGGCGCTCGAGTTTTTATGCTCATCTTCTATAATTAAATATTAATATAAGTAATTCTAAAACAAAATTTTTATTTATTTAATAAATATAAGACACCTTTAATAGCATTATATTAGTCTATGTAATTGTTGTAATTATAAATGTTTAAAAGATAAACTCCTTAAGGTTAAGTGGACAAACAATTAATGTATGAAATGTTTAATTACAATTATTTTACGTAAATTAATTTTATACCTCTAATAATTAAATATTGTAATGAATACCATAATGCTGGATTTAAATAAATAAATAACATTTAGTCAGTAATAATTGTTATATTACAAAACATAACTTGTTTGGAATCACTATTGAATCAATTTTATAAACTTTATTTATTTAAAGGGAGATAATTACCCGTTTTATTAGCGCTAATATTTTTAATATTATGCTCTTAATTATCTTTTATAAAACAAATAAATGACCAACAACTTAACTTCATAACTAACTAACTTTATAATGACCAAACTGTAAAAAGTAGATACAAATTATATAAATATTTTATGACACAAAAAATATATGCACATTTTTTAAGCATTACATTAACTACCCAGTTTGTATGATTACTACGTATTAATTCCGCTTAACGATAACAGTCTGCTAATCACACATAACGTAAACAAATTAAAGACAATCTCAGTCAAACTGAGAACAAAATATAATCAATAATCAAAATTAGTAGTTGCTAGAAACTTATGTTGACAACCAAATGTTAATGTTTACAATATAATTTCCATAAATTGTATATAAAAGTATGAATGCTTTGTAAGAAAATTTTGTATTTGGTATACATGCAAATAAAAACATGATAATCACAAACACGCATTTTTTTAAAAATTAAATATAAAATTCTTTAACGATTTTCTCTATAGATTTCCTTAGCTTTTGGCATTGGTCTTGCTACGGAGTTAAATTAATCGTCTTATAATAAAATAATAAAACAAGTATAATAGAGCAGGTTGACTTTTAGGCTGTTGGCACGCTGAATGATTTAGAAATCCTAGTTTTGTTCACTAGTATTAGCGAAAGGTTACTGAGCCCTGGTTTATAGTATTGGAATACGTGGATAGCGCACGCTATGACTTAAAACGATGTGTAATGAGATTTAGGATCATACGTCACGATAACCTTTATAGGACAAAGCGCTCGGGCAGCATTACAAAGATTCCGTGTTCGAATCCAGGTTTAGCACCAAGTAGTTTTTCCCGAAACTTGAGGGTGTCCAGCGAATCTAACTGGCACTGATCTGGCAAGTGCAAGGCATTACACGGAGAAAAATAAAAGTCGGTTGGACACATTGTGCTGACTATACAATCCCCCTGTACCGTACTAGCACCATGGTCTAAAAGGTGTTCTTTAATTTCAATTTTTGGTGATAGCTAGGCATTAAAGTCACATACACTGGGCCAGATGTCAAATTATTAACATTTTACAGTGACATCCGTTGTTTTACAAGTCTCTTCTTTCTTTTTTTTTCCTTAGTGCGTTTTATTAACATAATTAATGTTTTTAGAAAACCAGCTGAAGACATCACGAGACAAGCTCTCCAATGGAACCCACAGTGCCAAAGAAAAGCTGGCAGGCCCAGGACAGCGTGGAGAAGATCGTGCGAGGAAGAAATGAAGCAGTGCGGCATGACGTGTGGTGAATTATAGAAAACCGCCCAGAACCGACTGCGTTGGAGTATTGTGCTGGGGCCCTTTGTTCCACAAGGAGTGCAAGAAAAAAAGTTAAGTAAATATTTTTAGATGCCAAGAAACTATCGTCTCAAAGATGTGCACACACACAAAAATAATAAGAAGAATTGAAACGCTTTTTAAAATACGTTTTTGTAACTTCCGAACTAGTTCTATTTTCCCGTTTTGAAATATTCTAAAAGCTAGCAAGAGATTGGTGCGTTTACCGCCATTTTTTTTTAAATTACAAGAGAGCTCAGATGAGTGGAAATTAATATTAAAACAAAACTTGTACACTTAACCCTTCCCGTACCGACCTACTTCTATCTATGCTGCCTTCAGTTCCGCTATATACGCGCCCGGGACTGTAAGGGTTAATTAGCTTGCAAGTTATAGAGGACAATATCTGTGCAGTCAAAAGAAGACGTACAAAACAAATCTATGTTAGCTATTGATGACCTGAACATAAAATTTGCTCAAGGACTCACAAGTTATAGAGTACTATATCTGGTAGCCAAATCCTGTTCGGTGGCACGCGAACGCTGGTAATGTTGTCATGGTGTTCTGGTTTCCACTGAAGCAAAAAATCTGGCCATTTCTGTGAAGCAACGAATGTGCATGTGATATACAAAGCACACGAAATTGAGAATGTACATGCGAATTAGAAAGTACATGGAATTTAGAAATTACAAGAGATTTAGAAAGTACATGAAATTTAGAAAGTAAATAGAATCAGGGCCGTATTTAGTATTGTGGGGGGCCCTGTTCCCAAATTTATGTGGGGGCCCCTCTTGACCCCACCCCTGCCTTCCGACATTGCTGTGTTAGCCTATGTACAGTTGATGCTGTATGATAACCATTACCGGTAACCCACACTGTCTGACTCTGACTGCCGATTTGGCGAACAAATTATCATTTCACTTCATTTCACTTCAGTTGCTCGTTTGAACACTCATACATGAACAACCGTGTAGGCCTATAGTGTGTCAGTGTCAGTTAACAATAAAATGCGATTTCTAATTAACAATAGATCTATTTGTTGCAGTATTTTCTAGTTCATTTCAGTCTCTATCTGACTCTGACAGTTACATGCCCGCTACAGTCTTTATGATTCATTCTGATCTGAGCTTTAATTAGTGATGCTTTTATTTTACTTCTTTTTTATTTAATATTTGTGTGTTGTTGTTTTTGTGTGTTAAAATATTATAATTTTTTTTATTTTTGAATTGCATTAGTCGTGCAGTGATTTTATTCAATTCTTGCTTACCCAAAATTGATATAGATTCATCTCCTACAGTAGGAAACGGTAGTTTGTTTTGTAATGTTTTCATCTAGAAAATCATCATATTTTGCTATCAACTCCAAAATTCCAAGAAAATTACCATTTGCGATCGAACCAAAAGTTTGATTGCTTCATCTGAATGCCAACCCCCTTTCACTTATGAACTTTATTACATTGACAAGTCGAATGAGTACATTTCTCTAGTATGTGTAACTGCAGTGGACAACTGATCGTTGAAGTCAGACTACCCAATTTTGCAGCTCTACCAACAATATTCCAACACAGCTTCCACGTGACACGTTGATCGTTCATGCTCAGTCATCATTGCACACTAGCATAATACCAATAATAAAAAAAAAAAAATCTTGTATAACGCATATTCCGTTGATAACAGTTCTATGCGCTGACAACAGTTACAGACAGTACAAACAACGAATAACATACGAAAATGTATACATGTATAAGTGAATACTGCTACTCGAATAGTGAGTTCTTCAGCTGGCTCCTGAAGGTGTCGAAGCTAGGGCTCTGGCAAACTGTATTAGGAGGGGATTCCAGGCAGACGGGCCCGCGTAGGAGAATGCACGTTGTCCAGCGGACACTAGCTTCACACGAGGGATCCGAAGAGTCAGTGCGTCATTAAACAACCATGCGATAGCTGCGAGTTAAGCTTTGAGAAACAATGATGTTCAAAGTAGGAAGTACGTAGCAATATCCATCACCCACGTGAAGAATTGCGAAAGAAAGTAGGTCAAGTTTCGCACAGTACAATACAATTATTCAGGCACGAGTCATCACATAAGTTTACAACCCAGAAGACCGTACTTCGTTGTGCGCTTCTACAACAGCACTATTCTAACTGTCAAAAGAAAAGACTAAAAAAAAACTTTTTTTGTGATGTGTGGGGGCCCCCTTTTGTGTGGGGCCCCTGTTCCATAGAAACATGTGGAACATACCTAAATACGCCACTGCATAGAATTTAGAAAGTACATGCCTCATACCACCTATATGATCCCTTTCAGAGTAAACCAGTGGGCTAATATATGGTGGACCGCCCCCGTTGCGCTTCCGAGGTTTCATTTCACAGACTAGAGCCAGCGAGACTCGTTTGGAGAGGAAGGAATGTACGCAACAAAGTGCTTGGATGACCAGGTCTATGGTCTGGTATTTGGTCTACCGGGGGACAGTGCAAGACTACGAACAATGATCCTAGTCAATAAAAATAAAAACAGATTTAGGCACTACTAACATAATGATACCAAATGTTGGTCTTCAGTATCTGGTTCTTTTCATCCACATCAACGATCTGGATCAAGGACACGCTGAAATTCACCAAAATCTTGTCCGATGCGTGTGCCACTGGCCGGCCCGCCTGACCCTCTGCGTCATAGCGTCTGAGTAGATCCCTGATGAGTATTTTCTCTCTTGGTCCTTTCAAACCTGTGAGAATATAATTGAGACAAAAAGATAAAACAGTACAATAGTCGGATATACTACAAGTTTTTCAAGTCTTTACAGTAAGCCAGCGTTACACCGATTGTAGCAACACGCTAGCAAAGTTACCAAGTCGCAAAAAAATATATATATTATTATATATAACATAATTTCAAAATTTAAGTAAGATTATCGAGCTTTAATATCAATAAAAGTATATTTCGCACTTTGTGGAATTTTGTTTACATTTTAAACCCAATTTAAACAACAGCCATCGAGGATAAACCTCGCTTTAATATACATAACGAGACTGAAAATGTATTTCTTCTATTTGCTATTGATGTTCAGGTACATGATACAACCATAGACTATAATACACATGGACCACTTGCTTTAGTATTTCTGCTATATGATGACTCGAAAGACTGCTTTTCGGAATTTCCGATTCGTTGTTTCCTTTGTACTTCCGTAGCTCACTCACATTTTTAAATATTTGCCTGTTATTGTTATCATCGTCTGTAATTGTTAAGCGCATAGAACTGATTACGGGATATGCGCTATATAAGCTTCATTTATTATTATTATTATTATTGAATCGCTTCGATTTTCTCAATGAAAAATAAAAAATAAAATCGAAAGTTGAATACAGCGGAAACATTTAAGAAACAGCGAGGAGCGTAGAAGTCATTTGAGGCAGCCTTATTGGATGCGCACGAAAAAAAAAGTACATATAAGCTCTAAAAATAGGGCAAGCGGTCCATCTTATTATAGTCTATGATATAACAATGTTAATGGGTCACGAAGTAGTAGTATAAAATGACCGGGTCACACAAAAAAGCAGTGTGGGAAGCACTGACTTAGAATGTATTATTATGTTCTATGTATTATGTTTTATGTATAATGTCATATGTATTATATCCTATGTATTAAGTCATATGTATTATATCATATGTGTCATATCTTGTTTATTACGTTCTATTTAGTCTATTATGTCCTAATGTCCTATGGATTATGTCCTATGGATTATGTTCTATGTAGTCTATTATGTCTTATGGATTATGTCCTATGGATTATGTCCTATGTATTATGTACTATGTATTGTGTACTATGTAGTCTATTATGTCTTATGGATTATGTCCTATGGATTATGTCCTATGTATTATGTACTATGTATTATGTACTATGTATTATGTGTTATATCTTGTGTATTATGTTCTGTGTAGTCTATTATGTCTTATGGATTATGTCATATGGATTATGTCCTTTGTATTATGTCCTATGTATTATGTACTATGTATTAGGTACTATGTATTATGTACATGTATTATGTGTTATATCTTGTGTATTATGTTCTATGTAGTCTATTATGTCTTATGCATTATGTCCTATGGATTATGTCCTATAGATTATGACATTTGAATTATGTTTAACTTGTTATGTCCTATGTATTATGTTCAATGTATTATGTCATATGTATTATGTCATATTTATTATGTCATATGTATTATGTCATATGTAATATGTCATATGTATTATGTCATATGTATTATGTCATATGTATTATGTAATATGTCCTATGTAATATGTCCTATGTAATATGTCCTGTTTTCTTATACATCATGGAGTTTCGATTTTTTTCATGTAACATTAAAATTTAGCCTTAGTCAGAAGTGCATGCATCAAAGCTCTTCAAATTCTTCGGGCTTTGACCTATAAAAATAAAGGCGTGACATCACGCAATGGACGAATCATTTTTCACAACCATTTTTTTTGTTTTTGGTGATTTATTGTTTTTTTGTTGAAGATCATATATAAGGCAAAAGTTCTTTTTATAAATTTTGTTTAATTAAAACACAAAATTAGGGATAAAAATAACAGCGAAAGGGTTCGTTTTATTTAGATTAAAGTTTGACTATTTTAACTGTTGAGTGGTAATTAAAAAAATACATTAATTAACGAACGCCGGAATGATTCTTGAAGGATTTATAAATCATTGCTTAGATCCAACGGACTAAATCAAGCTATAGTTCAAAATCAAAATTCCTCATTTTTTTCTTCTAATGAAGTGATACTATTGTGTATTGTGTAGGTCAGTGCAAATAAAACACAATGACACCCAGTCTGACGCCATTATTACCTCCCCCCCCACCAACCACCATCACGCTCAATTCACCTGCCCCCCCCTTCCCCCTTCAGATTGTATTCAATAATGGCGATCTACCTGATCGATAAAGTAATCGAGGAGGACAGTTAAAGCTCAAGTAACGAGGTCTGAGCTAAGTGTAGCTCCAGATAGTTCCACAAATGTCTGGTACTTTGCGTAATCCGTGCAGAGCATTTGATCAAGTGACTTCAGTCTACGGAGAGCCGCCAACAGTTTAAATCTACATCTAGTGTTAGAAATGCTAACAAAAGCAGGTCCCATTTATTATTAGATCAATAGAATTTCGTTATTTTTTTGTTCCATGCAACATATTATATGGTTTGTGCAATGTGAGAGCGTGGGAGCTAATATAATTTGTGTATTAAAATTGCTAGAATGTCTTAAATCTTATTTAGGGAAATGGCTGATTGTTTCTGTGGTTTTCTAATTCATTGAATTTTTTTTTCAGACTTCTAACTAAAACCTTTGACAATTACTGTCTAAACAGAACATATTATGGCTAAGTAGAACAAAGAAGACTAATAAAATCTCAATGCAAGCAAAGCTAAAAAAAATAAATATTTAAGGTGTTAAATAAGTTTGGAAGCTGACAAGATGATGAGTAATTGCCCCTTAATTACACAATGCTGAGTAATCACCCCATAATTCCAATACAATAACACAGTGCTCATGTTATTATTATTATAGTTATTGTTCATATTTTTAAATCGCTGATTAACGTTTGCAAATTAAACATTGAAGGAGAAAATCAATTTGTTTTCTAGAAAACATTTCTTCATTATTCGACATTACCATCAGTGAGGTCAACTTGACAATAGTCTTGTAAAAATTAACACGTGTCTAAATTCATGTCACGTCATGTTTGTTTGTTTTTTAAATAAATAAATCGATTCTGGATACAATTCACGTGCATAAATTTTTATAAAAAAGAAAGGGAAACGATAAGAAATACTCGATACTGCATACTTACTGTGCGAGTATGTCAGGATGGAATCGATGTACGTAATCGATGTCACGATTACTAAAGCGGCCAGTTGGGTTGACATGTCTTGCAGGCTATACAGCAGAAGTCAATTTAGAAGCTATGGACACAAGGAGACAGAAAAAACAAAGATACATTAATTTTAGATGACTATAACACTGTAAACGGTTAAATAAAACAAGAAATCTTCAACCTATGGTACGCGTGCCAAACTTGACACGCAGAGCAGCTTTCAATGGCGCGCAGAAGAAACCCTTGAAGGCATTTCATGCCTAGAACAGGTTGACTTTCAGGATTTTGGCGCGTTGAATAAATTTAAAATACCACTGTGCATACTATTATCAAACGGTTGCCAACCCTTGAACTGGACGGACAGTAAAACGAACTAATTCCAGAGCACCAAATACAACTTAAAAATTGAATGGTGTAACGGCAGCGCGCTCGGCTGGCGAACCAAAGGTCACGGATGCAGAAATATATGTTTTATTTTCCGGTCTGGAGAGTGTTCCTGGGTATAGCCAACTCTAATGGGTACCAGACATTAGTTGGGGAGAAGTAAGGTGGTCTGGGATATTGTATTAGCCACACGATCCCCTTAGTGTTTCGCAACCACGATAACTTGTGAACTAGCCCTATAGATAAAAGTTGTCAGATACTTCTTTTTTATCAACTACCACATTTAACATGTATATTATACAGACTCAGCTCTCTATTGTATGTATGGATTTAAAAAAAGTTGGTTCTGTAACCTGTATTCACAAATGTAAGTAAAGTACCCTTCGGACCAAACTGATCATAGGGCCAGTGAAGCAGCGTTTTCCAGTTTCTGTGGCCATGGCATACTAGGGGATTGTGTGGCCAGCACAAAGCCCAGCCGTCTTTACTTTACCCCAACTAATGTCAGGTAGCCATCAGAGCTGGGTAGACTCAGGGACACCCTCCAGTCCCGAGAACAAATCTTAGCCTTCACAAGCATTCGAACCCAGAACCTACCAGTCCAACGCACTGCATTATTACTATCAGTAATACAATGGTGAATTCCACATAGTCAACATTGGTAGATTGTTGTTTTCATCAAGTTGCAGGCTTTAAAGTGTACGGATAAAACACTAATATATTGTTTACAATAGCGTCACTAAGACCTGTTTGTTTTTTTGTTATTTCAGTTTTCCTTCATTAAGCGGGTACATTCATAAATAGCGAAAAGATGAAATTATTCAAGATGAAAAAGCAGCTTCTGTGCCTGCATGGAGTTTAGGAATAAAACAATAAACATGTTCAACCAGTTTAACACAAATATTTTATTTGCCATGAATTATTGAATTAATCATGCAAAACTCCACGAGACAAGATCTGGTTTATAACATTTGTTTCTTCATCTTGTTGTTGTTTTTAATTTTTAATCAAATGAATAGACCATAAAATGTGAAAGTGATCCAAATAAGGAACAAGGAAATTAGAATAAACCAATGATGCAGAACAAAGGATCACTACCACTTCTTGTATCCTGGCTCGGCTATTTTTATATTTATCTTCTTCAGTGACTCGCCTATATTTTTTCTTGCTTTTGTTCTGAATTATAAACATATTATTACTATGTGCGTATTGTTACGAAACGACGTATTAATACAGATGTGAGGTGTTATATTAGTGTATTATATGTAACGCCGTAGGATTCAACCGTTAGACATAGATGTCAACGTTCTAGCTGAGTGTAATTTGACACTTGACCTCGTGTCGCTTCTCTAGAGAAGGAGTGTCAGCCGAGATAATTAACCCCCTTCCCTCCATTTCCGCTATCATTTACAACTCTTCCACTAGGGTGGTTAAGTTACTTGGCCTGCCATCCACGAGTCGTGACACTGAATTGTAATCAGTAACTACAATTGTCTTCCCCCCCCCATTTCTCCCTGAAGAAAACACATATACGCTCACCCACTTGCATAGATACTTTAATTGGAAACGTCTCCAATAGCGCCTTAATGTCTATTTTGCTAAGGTCTAAGGGCACCCTGAGTTCTGGCATGATTGTTATATTGTGGGAAGTTTAATCAATTTAAGTAAGATTAATGTTTTCACGCTAAACGCTGACCTCGCCCTATCCGCCAGTTTCAAACAAAGAGAAACTGACTCTGTTGTTCCATTAATTAAACGACTTTCTAACCAGACTTGTGTCTGTGTTTTTGGGAGTGGAAGTTTTTCCCCTAGTTACGATTGGCTCTACCTTATGCTATAAAAGAGCCCGCACGAGGTTGGACTTCAGTCGAGGGTCTAATATTTTGTAAGGAGTAGAACATGTTATTAAAGTACTTATTTTTCTCTATTATATAGTCATTCAGTTTAACTTGGAACTTAGTCGCTATTATCTACATTATTTTTATACTTATATTTGGAACTGTGTTCATCATGGCTATTCTTACTTTATTATAATAAAGATTTATGTTATGAATTCACCACGGATTTGACTGTTATTATTATTTGCATTGTGGAACTATTACATCATAACTATAGTCAAGAACGTTCTTATTCCACTAAGAATCTACACTATTTATTTTTTAACTGAGCCAACTGCAAGGAAGTAGACTGTTGCATTCGTATGGAGTAGAATCCGATTGATAGGTCTTCACCATCAATACTATCCTGGACTAATAAATAAATAATATATATATATAATATTCAAATCAACAAGGTTCTAATAATCTGGAGGCCGTTCCGGCTTCGTAATAAATTTGGGGGCAAATCGTCCACGATATTGCACTTTCTATCTTGCAAAATAAAGGAAGATTCTACAAAAGAAGATTTATCTACAATATTGTCTGAATTGGAAAATTTCTATCAAATTATGTTCCAGTTATACTCAACGTAATAGTGTCAATTTTGTGTCGAAAAGTGTTTTATTCAAAGGACAAAAGTAAGTTGACCACACTTTATCTTATCTTTACCAATATTAAAAACAAGATGGAAGCATCAACTAACTTTACTTCAGATCAACTTAACAAAATGACACTCACACAACTAAAAGACATTGCTCAAACGTTAGACATCCAGATAACTGAAACAACACCCGAAAGAAATAAACTTATTAAAGAAATTACTGATTGCTTAAAAAGGCAAGGTACATTGATGGAAGAATATGAATCGATAGTACATACTGCTAGTGAAGACGAATCAATTGAGTCAAATTTATCTGAATCACAAAAGACCAATCACACTGTCACGGTTCGTGAGTCAAGCATACACAATGGACTTAGTGAAGAACTAAGGTTCAAACTAGAATTAAAGAAAATGGAAATGGAATTGGAAATTGAAAAAGAAAGAATTGAAATTGAAAAAGAAAGAATTGCTAGTCAGGAAAGAATTGAAATAGCACGGGCTCGCAGTACCAATCATGTACACTCAGAAATCGAATTGGAACTGTACAAATATCGAAAATACATTCCAGAATTCGATAGCAACCACATCGAAGAATTCTTCATGATGTTTGAGAAGCAGGCCGCAGATTATCACTTTCCAGAGAATAAGATGGCTGTATTATTACGTTCAGCCTTGACAAAAGGTAAAGCATTAGATGTTGTCTTGAATCTTACCGTAGAGGAAGACAATGACTACGAACTGATTAAGAATCGAATCCTACTAAGTTATGCTTTGACTCCAGAAAAATACAGAAAGATTTTTAGAGATTTCAAGAAGGAACCAGAACAATCACACGTTGATTTTCTGAGAATCAAAGAGAAACATTTTGATCGTTGGATCAGATCTAAAAATGTGAATGGCGAATATGAGAAACTGAGAAATCTTATGTTGACAGAGGAATTTAACAATTGCGTTCGCAACGATGTAAAAATTCACTTATCCGACAAAGGTGTTGAAAACATCAAAACAGCAGCAGTATTGGCAGATGAGTACATCATTATTCATCAACACAATCGAACCTTCCAACCTGATAAATCCAAATTCAAGAATCAATATGCAGTAGTGGAAAAGAATGCAAAATGCACAGATGAATACAATAAGCAAAAAACTGATAAGCAGACGACTAATAGTTCCATGCAAAAGAAACCTACGTGCAGCTTCTGTAAAAAGGATGGACACGTTAGGGAAAACTGTTGGAGTTTACAAAACAGACAAAGTAAAGAGAAAAAGAATATAGTACTAACGTGTATCGCTACCAATCCTAAGACTCGTTTATACCAATCTGACAAGAAGGTAACAAAAGCTAAAACAGAGACATTTAGTGTTAGTCATGGAAATACGACAGAAAGCACAATGACATGTCCAGATATTTCAAAACCTAGAGAACTCCAGAAATTAGAGACCATGGTTTTTGAAAACTCACATCTGAACTCTACCGTGAGTAAAACAGATGTAACCTTAGCAACAGAAGTGTTCACCTCTTGCAGTAATATAGAACAGGTTGAAGAAAAAGATCTTATAGACACCGATCTATTCAAGAACTTTTTACCCTTCATTACTGAAGGATATGTGTCATCTATTGATGATGAACTCAGTGAACGAAAGATTCGAATCCTTAGAGACACGGGAGCATCGACTTCATTACTACTCAAGGATACTATTCCTATTTCGAAATCGACTTACACAGGACAGAATATCGCACTGAGAGGTGTAGATATGGCAACAATACTAGTTCCTCTACATCGTATTCAGCTGAAGTCTGAATCTTATAATGGACCTGTTACTATTGGGGTGCAGACAGCACTACCTATTAATGGCATTTCTCTGATATTAGGAAATGACATTGCTGGAGACAAGGTACGCCCTGTATCCAAAGAAATTCATAACCCTGACAGAAGTGAGACTACAGACAATTCTGTATGCGTCCTTACCAGAGGTATGAAAAAGAAACCAGAGTCTGACGAAACCACAGCACAAACAGAAAATGAACCAGAAATTGATCTACAAGCGACATTCCTGGCTGACGTTCTTAATGGTCCCTCAGTCGAGACTAAAGGAAGTAACATGTCACCAAGACAATTACTTACCTTAGAACAGGAGAAAGACATGGATATCGAAAAGCTGAGAAAGGAAGCAGTAAGCGAGAAGGAGGTGGAAAAGATGAATATAGGTTATTACCTAAAAGATGGTTTACTCATGAGAAAATGGAAAGAGAGAAACACTGACAACGAAGATTGCAACGAGATACACCAGATTGTAGTACCAACCGTGTACCGAAAGGACATTTTACATATGGCTCATGATTCGCCATATGCTGGTCACTTAGGTGTCAATAAGACTTATGACAGAATTCTTTCATACTTCTACTGGCCTGGACTACACAAAGATACTTCATCGTTCTGCAAATCTTGTCATGCATGCCAAATGGTAGGGAAACCAAACCAGACCATTCCGGTTGCTCCATTAAAGCCTATACCGGCATTCTCTGAGCCATTCAGCCACATCATCATAGACTGTGTCGGACCACTACCTAAAACCAAGGCTGGCCACCAGTACCTCTTCACGATCATGTGTTCTGCTACAAGATTTCCAGAGGCTATTCCCATGCGCAGCATCAACGCTGACAAGATCTCCGACGCACTTATCGGATTTTTTTCACGATACGGACTCCCTAAGACCGTACAATCCGATCAAGGCTCCAATTTTACATCGAAGTTGTTTCGCCAAGTTCTACAGCGGTTAGGCATCCGCCATGCTATGTCGAGTGCGTATCATCCACAAAGCCAAGGAGCTTTAGAACGCTATCACCAAACTCTCAAGAACATGCTTCGAACATACTGCTTTGAACATGGAGGAGATTGGGATCGTGGAATTCCCTTCGTACTCTTTGCAACCAGAGAGGCTGTCCAAGAATCCCTCGGATTTAGCCCTTTTGAGCTGGTATTCGGTCATGCAGTTCGCGGACCCTTGAAATTGCTGAAAGAAACCTGGTTGTCATCAACTGAAGAAACTGGTCTACTCACCTATGTGGAGAACTTTAAGACTCGGTTATATAATGCATTAACCCTTGTAAAGCTTAATCTTTTACAGGCACAAAGCAAGATGAAGGCTTACTATGATACCAAGGCAAAAACCCGAAGCTTCAACCCTGGCGACCAAGTACTGATGCTGACACCCATGATTGGTCAACCCATGAGTGCCAAGTACACCGGACCGTATGAAGTGGTAGCCAAACTTAGTGAATTAAATTATATTGTGAAAACCCCTGATAGGAGGAAATCACAGAGGGTTTGCCATATTAATATGTTAAAGCCTTATATCCCCAGACTAGTGCAGAGCGCCATTGCGCCAGTAAACACTGTCTCAAAGGTTGAGATCGAGTTGCCCAAAGTTGAGCGTAAGCTGGCCGAGAGTAAATTACACAATTCAGAATCCCTTAAGGACCTGGATAACAAATTGGCACACCTACCAAATTGTGAAAAGTCCTCTATCAAAGGTTTGATTTTTGAGAACATTGACCTTTTTAATGATATTCCAAGGAAAACTCACTTAATCAGGCATGATGTTATTATAGATTAAACAACATCCATACAGAGTAAATCCGATCCAGTTGGAGCACATCCGCAAAGAGGTCGACTACATGCTCGAGAACGACATAATCACCCCTAGCAATAGTGACTGGTCATCCCCTTGTGTCCTGGTACCAAAACCTGACGGATCCTTACGTTTCTGTGTAGACTATAGGAGGGTAAATGCTGTGACCAAGACTGACTCCTATCCTATCCCGAGGATAGACGACTTGATTGACCAGGTTAGCGACGCTAGTTTTGTGACGAAGATCGACTTGTTGACGGCTTATTTTCAGATCCCACTGACGGATAGAGCTCAGGAGGTATCTTCATTTACGACTCCAGATGGACTTTATAAGTTCAAGGTCATGCCCTTTGGCATGGTGAATGCCCCGGCAAGTTTTCAGCGCCTGATTAACTCTATTATACGAGACATACCACATTGTCACGCGTACCTTGACGACATTGTAGTGTATAGCGACAACTTTGAATCTCATCTAAAGCAATTAAAGTTGTTATTCCAAAAGTTGCAACAGGCTAATCTCACTGTTAACCTGGCTAAGAGCCAATTTTGCCATGCAACCATAGAATACCTAGGCCACATAGTGGGAAATGGTACGGTTAAACCTGTAGGTGCCAAGGTCACGGCTATTCGTGAGTTCCCCATCCCCGAAACACGCAAACAACTCCGTAGTTTCCTGGGTATGGCGGGATATTACAGGAAATTCTGTAAGAATTTCTCCACCATCGCGTGTCCTCTTACTGATATCTTAAAGAAAAATGTTAAGTTCAGATGGACTGATGAATGTAATCAGGCTTTTAATAAACTAAAAGATCTGCTTTCAAGGTCACCTGTGCTGATAACACCAAACTACTATAAACCATTTAAGATAACTGTAGACGCATGTGATACAGGCATGGGGGCAGTAATATCTCAGGAGGGGGATGATTCCCTTGAACACCCTCTTTGCTATTACTCTCAGAAATTTAACCCACACGAAAGAAATTATAGCACAATTGAGAAGGAGCTGTTGGGGCTAATTCTGGCACTTAAACACTTTGACTTCTATCTAAACGGATCACCGTATCCTGTTGATATTTTAACTGACCATAACCCCCTTGTGTTCCTTTCCAGGGTAAAACAAAATCAAAGACTCATCCGTTGGAGTTTGTTCCTCCAATCTTACAACTTAAATCTGGCCCACATTAAAGGCAAAGATAACGTTGTGGCAGACACTTTATCTCGTATGTAAAATAGTACCGGATGATGCTGATTGATAGGGACATTACCTACTGATTTTTCTTTATTCCTTAATATCATTTTAACTTCTCGTGAACATTTATCATGAAAATTGAATGCTTTTTGATTAATGCAATGAACATGTATATATATTATATGTTTATCAATTTTTGCCTCTATAACACTTGAATTTTATTCTCAAATATTACATAATTGCCTGAACTATTTAACTCACTATTATTGATGCCTTTTTCTAAATGACTTTTTGTACTTTACATAACATTGAACAAGCATAATAATATGTACAACTATTTTTTTTTTTATTATTATTATACAGGAAATTCCCCACTTAAACTGTATGTAATTTCCTTATTTCGTAGGAGGGGCGTGTGTTACGAAACGACGTATTAATACAGATGTGAGGTGTTATATTAGTGTATTATATGTAACGCCGTAGGATTCAACCGTTAGACATAGATGTCAACGTTCTAGCTGAGTGTAATTTGACACTTGACCTCGTGTCGCTTCTCTAGAGAAGGAGTGTCAGCCGAGATAATTAACCCCCTTCCCTCCATTTCCGCTATCATTTACAACTCTTCCACTAGGGTGGTTAAGTTACTTGGCCTGCCATCCACGAGTCGTGACACTGAATTGTAATCAGTAACTACAATTGTCTTCCCCCCCCCATTTCTCCCTGAAGAAAACACATATACGCTCACCCACTTGCATAGATACTTTAATTGGAAACGTCTCCAATAGCGCCTTAATGTCTATTTTGCTAAGGTCTAAGGGCACCCTGAGTTCTGGCATGATTGTTATATTGTGGGAAGTTTAATCAATTTAAGTAAGATTAATGTTTTCACGCTAAACGCTGACCTCGCCCTATCCGCCAGTTTCAAACAAAGAGAAACTGACTCTGTTGTTCCATTAATTAAACGACTTTCTAACCAGACTTGTGTCTGTGTTTTTGGGAGTGGAAGTTTTTCCCCTAGTTACGATTGGCTCTACCTTATGCTATAAAAGAGCCCGCACGAGGTTGGACTTCAGTCGAGGGTCTAATATTTTGTAAGGAGTAGAACATGTTATTAAAGTACTTATTTTTCTCTATTATATAGTCATTCAGTTTAACTTGGAACTTAGTCGCTATTATCTACATTATTTTTATACTTATATTTGGAACTGTGTTCATCATGGCTATTCTTACTTTATTATAATAAAGATTTATGTTATGAATTCACCACGGATTTGACTGTTATTATTATTTGCATTGTGGAACTATTACATCATAACTATAGTCAAGAACTTTCTTATTCCACTAAGAATCTACACTATTTATTTTTCAACTGAGCCAACTGCAAGGAAGTAGACTGTTGCATTCGTATGGAGTAGAATCCGATTGATAGGTCTTCACCATCAATACTATCCTGGACTAATAAATAAATAATATATATATATAATATTCAAATCAACAAGGTTCTAATAATCTGGAGGCCGTTCCGGCTTCGTAATAGTATCTTATATATTACAGACGCTTCTTCTATAAAGAAGATTATTATCATACGCTGTTCTCGTAGTAAGAGTCTAGTCTTGTATATTTTATAGGGTTGTAAATGATGTTAAATTACTGGCATCATAGGTTTGTTCAGGCAACCCATTCCATACACGGATGCCACTCGGGAAGAAAGAATACTTGTAGGCATTTGTTCTCGCATAAAGGTCAAGGAAAGTGTTTTTCTCCTTATGTTTATCTGAGCATTGCAACAGGTTGTTATTGGGTTGTATTTCTAAATTAGTATTATAGTTCGATGCCTTATCTATAATTACTACTTTATTATTTGTTATTCTGTCCTCTAGAGTTTTTAGCAAACGATTCAAGAGATTATTGACGTCTAAAACTAGAGGCCATAGCCTAAATTGGGTTTAAAAAAAGACACAAAAAAAAAACTGTCTTCTAAGATTGAAGATTTGTACGTCCGTAGCGCATACCTCCTGCTACGGTGCAGGGATAGGACGGCGGCAGGGTTAGAACCAGGGGTCATATAGTTGACAGCCCGGACTTCTAACCGCTAGCATAGTCGACATTTAAAGAAATGTATTTTAGGCTACCCGGTTATTTATTAAGTATATTTTTATGTGGAATTTCCCAGGCATTGAGAGAACAAGATTGAACGTAATGTCAAATGGAGCGTGAAAAATGTATACTGTTATATAGATTAGGCATCGGCAACCTACGACACGCGAGCCAGACTTCAAATTGGTAAAATTAACAAAAATCTTTAACATCATTTATGGACGACCTCTTTCGACAGCCTAGAAACCCTAATTTGTAAAGTATTTAATGTCGGATGTAAATTGAGTCGCTTCCCTTTCTCTTTGGTTCAGTAAAATTAAATATATAAAAAAATATATTATATTGCAGATTTATCTCCCTTTAAAATGACTTTATCGACATTATTCTTTAACATAATAAAGTATTAACAAAAGCTTGCAGTCAATTTAAGTTAAACCTCATGATATATTTTTGTACTAAATTGTTTAGTTTAAGGATGAATTGTCTAATCTTTTTAATTTCAAATTAGGAAACATTTTCTAATCGATAACAAAATAAATTCACAAGTCGGTTTTCTGTCATTTTTTTTAAAACTGTTGTTTTATGTGTAGCCTATGTAGAGTGTTAGATTGATTCGGGGTGGGATATTTTTAAAACTAAATTTTATAAAACTAAAATACATGACCGTGTCATTGTGTAATAAAAAAAAACTGTATATTTCAAAATCTTGTTATTTTTATTCATGCGAATTTCAATTTTTTTTTTTTACAGAAATAACCCGGTAACCTTAAAAAAAAAAATTCTTTAACTGTCGGTTTCTGTTACAAATCATTTCGGGATTTCCCTAATAACTAATAATAACTCAACGAAAGGAAGAAAACTAAATATAGGCCAACGGCAAAGTCGCAGGTCGGTAAAATGACCTGAACAGGTGCGTCATGTTGTTATCGTCAGCTTGTTCTATAGGGAATATCCGATTTTGTTATATTTACGATGTAGCTCTAGGATGGCTTTGGGCCAAATACCTCGCACCTAAAATACACGAGCATGGGAAATAAAATTGCATTAGAATTGTGCTACGACGTTGTTTTTAAATGTTACCTAAACATAATGTTGACGTACTAAAACTAACTCATGACTTTTCTTACTAGTAGAACTGTCAATATATTTACAATTTCTAGGTCAGCGATTCTAGGCATGTCATGCTCGTTTTATTCTACGATATCTAACAATTCAGTAAAAGATAATTTTAACACCCCTAACTAAATTGGGGATTTTAAAAAATCTTACTATTTTTATTAGTGTAAATAGATCAAGTTTTATACTTTAGTACTAGTACAAATATTGTATAAAATTATATATGAAATTAAACAAAGGCATTGGATATGAACTAGTAACTAGTTCGATATTTATTTATTTATCTTTTTTTATTAGTGTTATGAGAAAGGGAATTGAACTAAGCAGTCAGTACACGACCTTACATGGAAATAGTCCAATCGGGTTTAGAGATATCCCTTCCGCTCTGACCGACTTTAAGAAGTGAACCAGAATTACATTAATTAACCGGATAGACCACATATTACGTTGTGGGGAAACAACATAGTGTGTACTCGTAACTGCAGCAGTGCCCTCACAAGGGGAAGGGCAGTGGGGGGGGGGCATATGCCCGGGGGGCGACACTTCTATGGGGCGGCAAATATAGTATGAATTTCTAAATATAGCACTAAACAAAGCAATTAAGGTATGCAAGGGGGGGGGGTGGCGTAGCTGAAACTTTTGCCCTGGGGCGCCACAAAAGCTTGTGAAGGCCCTGAACTGCAGTGAACAAGTGTGTAGTTTCTGTGTGCCTATTTCAAGAATTTAAGTGACGTACGCCTACAGTTCGTTTCATATCAAGGAATTATATTTTTGCTTTATTGAAAGTTAACCCAGCGACGTATTAGAGGAAGCTTAATTTTTAAGAATTTACATTTTCGATTAGCACTCCCTTCTCCCACCCACCCCCGAACCAAAGACGTAACAGAAGCATATCTAGTATTACCAAAGACTACAATAAGATGGGCCGCTTGGTCTATTTTTAGAGCTTACACTATATGTTGTTGTTTTTTCCGTGCGCAACTAATAATTCTACGTTCCTACGATTGCATTAAAGGTTTCCGCTGTATACAACTTTCGATTTTAATATTAATTTTTCATTGAGAAAATCATAGCGAA
Organism: Anisus vortex; assembly: GCA_949126835.1. Classification (NCBI taxonomy): domain Eukaryota; kingdom Metazoa; phylum Mollusca; class Gastropoda; family Planorbidae; genus Anisus; species Anisus vortex. Next base: position 11,593,881 of record OX421494.1, on the reverse strand, counting down.
TTAATAAACCGGAAGTCTAGAGGACTTAGTGCGATCGGAAATTGGGAAACTAAGTGTCAAAGGAAGAGGTCCATCTTCTTCTTCTTCTTCGTTCTCAAATGTTATGATAGGGAGGATTCAGACAACAAGTCCGATAGTTGTAATGAACTGCGCCGTGGCGGTCAGTTGCTCTAGTTGCTCTAGTCCACCGAACAGTTTGTCATTGAAGGTAGCCCCCAGGGGCCAAAAGGCTGACCGGGTAGAAAGATACGGAGGGCAGGTCTGAAGGACATGCTCCGCATTTTCGGGAGCTGTTTCGCAGGGGCACATTTCGCTTGCTCCGATCCGTAGTTTGCGGAACATATGTTGCTTTAGCCTGTTGTGACCAGTCCTTAGTCTGAAGATGATGTGTTGAAATTGGCGGGAGAGTTTGTAGTAAGCATCAATCTTTGGGTTGTTTTGTTGCAGCTTAGACCATCTTTCGGATTCATTCCTTTTGAGTATTGCCTTTATTTCTTCGGGGTGTAGAGATGGGTCTGTCTGGTTTTGTCTGCCTCCGGCTTTAGCTAAGGTGTCGGCAGTGTCATTTCCTTCATTTTGTATATGCCCAGGGATCCATTGGAGAACCAGTTCTTTAGTTATTTTGCTCAGTTTTAAAAGTTCTGTACTGAGTGACTGGTTGATCGGGGCATTTGGGTTTTTTAGAGACTGGAGTACTGTTTTGGCGTCAGTGAAGATGACAATCCGGCTGTTGGGGGATTGAGTGTGGCTTGTTAGTATATTTGCAGCAAGCTCAATTGCTTTTCTTTCTGCTCTAGTGCTATCTGAGAGGCTACCTGTGACAGTGGCTTTTTCTAGGCGTTCTCCATTTGGCCACTCTATGAAAATGCCGGCTCCTCCATTTTTCAAATCTTTTCCAGTTGACCCGTCAGTATAGACTCTGGTCCATGCATTTTGGGGGTATTGTTCTCTAATGATGTTGTTTACTGCTTCTTTTAGTATTTCGGGTGTGTAGTCAGATTTTTTCCCTATGTTGCTTAGGTCCATCTTATTATAGTCATTGGTAATACTGAAGTTACACTATAAAGACTTTTTATACATGTTTTGTATGGTAGTTAAAATCCGTTGTTTGTTTTGTTATATCTAGTGTGTGAGTAAACCAATTGAACTATGTACACAATTAAAGATCACTATTTAGCCCTACTTACTACTACTATTTTTGACCAGCATACCTTTTTTTTTACTGTTTTGGAATTTTACGGGAAATTTCTTCTTTTTCCTGGCAATTTGTAACATCCCTAATGTGTTGTGTAATATATATATTACTTCTTTTTGTCAGTGATAGCTCCTACAACAACCCTGCCATGTACTTAAATGTCCTACTTCATATATTTAGAACAACTCAGATTGTAGACATATATATATGTTGTTTTTTTTTCTACACACAGATATAGTTATTAAAGTAATAGTTAATACTTGGTAACATTAATCCAATTGTCCATTAGTCCAATACACAATCTATTTATAACTTTATCAAAACTACATTCAAAACGAACATTATAAAATATCTAGCGACTCCATTGTACCCTGGACATTAAACACTCTCCTACAACTCTCACAAACTGTTTACCATCTCCTCCTATACCTCTCTCCCCTTCACATGCCCCGTGCCCGAACAAAGCAGTGAACACCATTCATATATCGTCATACAAACACATCATACCAACAGCTGACCAGTCACGGTCTCTTTCTCTACTTTTACAGCTGTTACACGTTGTCATTCTGCGTTTCAATGGAGTTTTGTTTTTTGGTTCTGTGCTCGGCACCTGTAGAAGGTATTCTGAAATCGGCCTACAGTGAGTCAGGGTCTATGGTCCATTCTCCGCCGTCCACGTAGCTCTTCAAATAGTTTGAGACACTGATCTTTGTCCATTTATGTTGGTAATACTTGGAATGTTCTGTGGAATCATTACGTCACAGATCCAATCCACTTCACGACATTTTACTTCCTGAGTCGCCCAACAGGAGGAGCAAAATAAACTTTATCCAAGGTAGTGCAATCAGGACCTCTGTTGAAAAGCACCACAAAGGGAGTATATATTTAAAGTGCCCGAGCTATATCCTTAGCACAACCTACTATTAGTTGCCTTTTACGACATGCAAATGGAGCTAGGCAGTGTTTTTTTTTAATTTCACCTGGGCATTTCTAGGACCCCGATACCCTTACGGGGGATAATAATATTAGTTATATATTATATCAGATAATAATATATCCTTATGGATAATATAAAGAATGGTAATAGAATTTTTAAGACATGTTGAAATCTATACAAATAATGTATTATATGAGAAAATATTTATGTAAACTAGAAGTTTTTATTCCAACTGAGGCCTTGTTGCAATTCGTGTTTGACCACACGATAGTCAATCACTGACCGACGGTTTCAAGCCTTCTAAAACAATACGAGTCTCTCAAGGGACAAGTTAACTATGGGGCCGACGTATATTAGTGGTGATATTAAGAGAACTTTCGACAAATCATATGAGCAAAACCATCAATAACCCATCTATAACCTCATCAATTTCCCCCACCGTCCAGTCGACTCGACAAGATGTCACCCGGATAAACTATTACGTCACTTCCTGTATTAGCTGCTCACCCACAAGATTTTCGCAATTATCTTTTATTAATATTTTTTTTGTCCCTTCTGTTTGAAACACTCTCCTACTAAAATGCGGCATATTTGGAAGTAGGTAAAGTACCCGTCATATTAAATTGATCATAGGGAGGGTGAAACAGCGTTTACCAGATTCAGTGACCACGGGATACTAGGGGATGTGTGGCCAGCACAATGCCCAGCCGCCTTTACTTTACCACAACTAATGTTAGGTACCCATCAGAGCTGGGTAAACTCAGGGACACCCTCGAGTCCAGGAAAAAGAAAATCAATAGGATTTGAACCCAGGACCTCCGGTACGCCAGTCGAACGCGCTACCGCTCGGCCACCATGCCCCTATCTCGTTATGTGCCATGTTAAAAAAACAAACAAACAACGAAGTACATTTAACCCTTCGTCACCATTGGTCAGTCGAAGCTAGATGTCTCCATCAACAACCATTTTTAATAAAACTAGAAAATATTTCCGAGGACTTTTTGGGGGGTGAGTTGGATTGATGGTGAAGACGATCAATGCGGAGATCAATTGATACCAGATTGAAAAATAAGGGAAAGAGAAAAATGTATTTATTTAAGTTTTTCTAGCTTTGTGGAACTTCCCTGTGTTAAATATAGATCTAAGACCTAAGAGAGTAGACTTTTTAGGATAGATAGGATAGATAGGATAGATAGGATAGATAGGATAGATAGGATAGATAGGATAGATACGATAGATAAGATAGATAGGATAGATAGGTTAGATAGGATAGATAAGATAGATAGGATAGATAGGATAGATAGGATAGATAGGATAGATAGGATAGATAGGATAGATAGGATAGATAAGATAGACAGGATAGTTAGGATAGTTAGGATATATAGGATATATATGATAGATATGATAGATAGGATAGATAGGATAGATAGGATATATAGGATAGATAAGATAGATAGGATAGATAGGATAGATAGGATAGATAGGATATATAGGATAGATAGGATAGATAGGATAGATAGGATAGATAGGATAGATAGGATAGATAGGATAGATAAGATAGATAGGATAGATAGGATAGATAGGATAGATAGGATAGACAGGATAGACAGGATAGACAGGATAGACAGGATAGACAGGATAGATAGGATAGATAGGATAGATAAGATATATAGGATATATAGGATAGATAGGATAGATATGATAGATAGGATAGATAAGATAGATAAGATAGATAGGATAGATAGGATAGATAGGGTAGATAGGATAGATATGATAGATAAGATAGATAGGATAGATAAGATAGATAGGATAGATAGGATAGACAGGATAGATAAGATAGATAGGATAGATAGGATAGATAGGATAGATAGGATAGATAGGATAGATAAGATAGTTTGGATAGATAGGATAGATAAGATAGATAAGATAGATAAGATAGAAAAGATAGATAGGATAGATAAGATAGATAGGATAGTCAGGATAGACAGGATAGTTTGGATAGATAAGATAGATAAGATAGATAAGATAGATAAGATAGATAAGATAGATAAGATAGATAAGATAGATAAGATAGATAAGATAGATAAGATAGATAAGATAGATAAGATAGATAAGATAGATAAGATAGATAAGATAGATAAGATAGATAAGATAGATAAGATAGATAAGATAGATAAGATAGATAAGATAGATAAGATAGATAAGATAGATAAGATAGATAAGATAGATAAGATAGATAAGATAGATAAGATAGATAAGATAGATAAGATAGATAAGATAGATAAGTTAGATAAGATAGATAAGATAGATAAGATAGATAAGATAGATAAGATAGATAAGATAGATAAGATAGATAAGATAGATAAGATAGATAAGATAGATAAGATAGATAAGATAGATAAGATAGATAAGATAGATAAGATAGATAAGATAGATAAGATAGATAAGATAGATAAGATAGATAAGATAGATAGGGTAGATACATAGGATAGATAGGATAGACATGATAGATAGGATAGATAAGATAGATAGGATAGATAGGATAGATAGGGTAGATAGGGTAGATAGATAGGATAGATAGGATAGATAGGATAGTGTTACGAGTAGATTTATTTCCATATTATATTGGTTCTGTTATTATTAACTAAAGTTGAAATGAAATAATCTTAAACCCGAAATGTTTCCGTGTTAGGAATAAAACATGCATATGTCTAGACACTACGTCATAGCATTAAAATACGTCATATGCACGAGGGTTGAATATCGTTAGTTTAGTTCTAGTTTGGGCGCTAATGTGGGAGGACTGTTTTTGACCACTGTCTTAAAGATAGGATTACGGCTTAGTTCGTTATAGAAGAATCTCAACTGATTAAGTTTCATTATATAATACTGGTACATGTATTCTGTGGTATTGTTATATTTTATCATCTCAACTTGTTGGAATAAAATTGTGTTCAATTTCAAACAGGATTGTGGATTTACTATATATTAAGGTACAGTTTATCTAAATCATTTCATACAAAAGATTCATAGCAAACGAGTAAAATAAACATCAAATCTAATTGAATAACATCAATACAAGTTCTTATACAACCTTGTGAGATCCAAGATGGATATGAATCAAAAGAATATAAATATATAATAATACATTACTAAAAATATCATCTAACGTCAGTAGCTGATTTCGCACGTGACAAAAGATTGGGGGCTCGTCCGGGATCTAAAGTTTGTATGTATAAGAAATTGAGAATATACAACTGTTTTAGTGAAAACGATTTACAACAAATATTTATTCAAATTCTGTCTACGTGGGAGGCACTGTCTGTGTTCGGACATACTGTTTTCAGCTTTGTACACAATCATCTTTAAAATTTATCTTCTACAAATATTAAGTGGTGTAAAAATATTTCAAAGGACTTTATAAAAGGTAAAGTTGAAATTTTTTATCTTCTATTTACGTCATTAATATAAAACATGGCGGAAGCTAATCTTACGTTGGAGCAATTGAATATTTTTGCTATCACGTCAGAACAGTTAACTAGCATGTCACTAACCCAGTTAAAAGAGATAGCAAACTCTCTGGGAATAGACATTACTGAAGTTACACCAGTTAGGAGTAAATTGATTCAAGATATTAAGGACTGTTTGAAAAGACATGGTAGAATGCTTGAAGAAAATACTATGAATAATGAAGAATCAGTGGTTCTCAGTGTATCAGAAACCCTGAAAACAGACATAAATAACCATGATTTTAAAATGAATGGAAATGAACTAAGTGCAGAAATGAAATTCCAGTTAGAAATGAAGAAGTTAGAAATTCAAGTACAATTGAAAGAGAAAGAATTGGAAAAAGAAAGAATCGCTAGTAATGAAAGGATTGAATTGGCAAAGTCTCGTTCGTCAACTCATACGATTCCGGAAACAAATAATGTAGAACTATATAAGTTTAAAAAGCATGTCCCAAGCATGGAGAACATAGAGATTGATGAGTTCTTTATGGTCTTCGAAAGAAACTCGATCGATTATAAATTTCCTGAAGATAAGAAAGCAGTACTTTTACGTTCAGCTCTAACAAAAGGCAAAGCTCTAGATGTTGTATTGAATTTGAATCCAGAGGAATGCAATGATTATGAGCTAATAAAGAGCAGAGTACTATTGAGTTATGTTCTAACTCCAGAAAAGTATCGAAAGTTATATCGTGAGTACAAGAAGGAACCAGAAGTTTCACATGTTGACTTCCTGAGATTAGAGAAAAAGTATCTTGATCGATGGTTACGTTCTAAGAATGTGAATAAAGATTATGAAAAACTATATAATCTCATACTGATGGAGGATTTTACTGAGAAGATTCGCACTGATATAAAAGTTCATTTGGCTGATCGTGGTATTGAAATAGCAGAACAAGCAGCAGTTAAAGCCGATGAATACGTCATTATTCACCCGCATAGCCATTATTTTCAAAATGACAGAACAAGTTTGAGGACTCAAAACAGTAATACAGAGAGGAAGTTAAGATCGACAGAGGATAAAAGTAAACAAAAAGCCGATAAACAAGAGAATTCAAGTTTTGTACAAAAGAGAATTACCTGTACATTCTGTAAGAAAGATGGACATATAAAAGAGAATTGTTGGAGTCTACATAAAGAGAAAAGACCCATTAAAAACAAGAACAACGTGGTTTTATCACACATCGCCGTACAAACTGAAACTCACATAAATAAAACTGCCCACAAAAGAATTAAAGCTGAAAGAAAGACATCTGATGTTAGTCATGAAGAGATGGCGAAACACGCATGTCCAAGTTGCTCAAAGTCGGAAAAAGTCTTTGAAATGAAGACCGAGGCTATTGAACATTCTAGTTTCAACTCCAAAGGGAGTGTGACAGATGAACAATCAGTAAATAAAACGTTTACTTATGGAGGCAGTAGTGTAGCAAGAAACTTAGTAGGCAGAGAACTACCCGAGTGCATGCTATCAGATGTTAGCGAGGGCTATGTGTCACCTATAGATAATCAAGCTAGAGAACGGAAGATTAAAATTATACGTGACTCCGGTGCTGATATATCTCTACTGTTGAAGAATACTGTACCAACGTCGAAATTGACTCATACAGGCCAGTATGCCTTAATCAGTACTATGGCTGGAACACTTACGGCACCGTTACATCGTATACAGTTGAAGTATAATTACTTCACTGGATCTGTTATTGTTGGGATAGTGAAGAAATTTCCCTACAGAGGCATTTCATTACTTTTAGGAAGTGACATTGCCAAGAATCAGGTACATCCTGTACTTAAAGAAACCAAAGACTCTGTTCAGTGTAGGAATACTGAAAATTCAGTATGTGTTATCACCAGAGCTATGGAGAAACAGCAGATGACTAATGAATCGACAAAGAAACCAGAACCGACACCAGAGATTGACTTGCAAGCAACCTTCATGGCGGATGTTCTAGGTGGTCCCTCAAGTCATACTGATCAAAATAATTTGTCGCCTAGACAACTACTCATTCTTGCTCAAGGCAAAGATCCAGAGATTGGGAAGCTAAAAGAGGAAGCAAAGAATGAAGGAGAATTAGAAACAATGGCCGCAGGTTATTACCTGAGGGACGAGTTGTTGATGAGGAAATGGAGAGGGAAAGAAAACGACGATGAAACATGCAGCGAAATACATCAAATCGTGGTACCCAATGTATACCGCAAGGACATACTACATATGGCCCATGATTCACCGTATGCTGGTCACCTAGGGATACAGAAAACCTTCGACAGGATTCTTCCACATTTCTTTTGGCCTGGCCTACGTCGTGACGTCACATCGTTTTGCAGATCATGTCATGTCTGCCAGATGGTCGGCAAGCCGAATCAGACCATTCCGGTAGCTCCTCTATGACCCATACCAGCATTCTCAGAACCCTTCAGTCACATCATTATAAACTGCGTCGGTCCGTTGCCTAAAACTAAGGCTGGCCACCAGTATCTGTTCACTATAATGTGTTCGGCAACGAGATTCCCAGAGGCTATTCCTCTACGTAGCATCAATGCCGACAAAATCTCTGATGCACTTATCGGATTCTTCACCCGATATGGTCTTCCGAAAACCGTGCAGTCAGATCAAGGTTCAAATTTCACATCGAAGTTATTTCGCCAAGTCTTAGAACGGCTGGGTATTCGTCATGCAGTATCGAGTGCATATCATCCACAGAGTCAAGGCGCATTGGAACGATACCACCAAACATTGAAGAATATGCTACGTACTTTCTGTTTCGAGCATAACGACGACTGGGATCGTGGTATTCCTTTCGCACTCTTCGCAACCAGAGAGGCTGTACAAGAATCTCTTGGTTTCAGTCCCTTTGAACTGGTATTCGGACACACAGTTCGTGGACCACTAAAGCTGTTACAAGAGACATGGTTGTCATCCACTGAAGACACTGGTCTACTGACATACGTGGAAAATTTAAAAAATAGACTGTATAATGCATTAAAAGTTGTCAGATCTAATCTTTTGCAGGCACAAGACAAGATAAAGGTCTATTATGACGTCAACGCAAGAACCCGTATCTTCCAACCTGGTGATAAAGTTCTCATGCTGACGCCACTGTCTGGTCAACCCCTGAGTGCCAAGTTTACAGGACCCTACGAGGTTATGGCTAAGCTTAGTGAGGTTAACTATCTTGTAAAGACCCCTGATAGACGGAAATCGCAACGAGTGTGCCATATCAATATGTTGAAACCATACATTACCAGAGAAGAACAAAAAGTTGTTGCCTCGGTAAACACTGTTATTAGAGTCGCGAATAATTCACCCGAAATTGAACGTGAATTGGCAGAAAGCAAATTAAAAATCACAAAAGTTTTAAAAACCCTTAATGAAAAATTTGCACATTTACCCGCCTGCGAACAATCCGCTATCAAAGGTCAAATTAATGAACATATTAATATTAATCTATTCGCAGATGTACGCAATAGAACAAGACTGATTGAACAAGAGGAAACCAGTTTCTCATGAAATGTTTCTTTTATGTCATTCATTGTATTGATTAACATATATATTATTGTAAATATGACAATAAATAAACAATGTTTTGAAATATTACAATATGAAACATTACAGAACAAAACTTCAAATTCTACTAGAAACAATCATACGTTGTAAGGTAAAAGGTAACTATTGCATACATCAATTGCACACACACCGGTATTTAACTTGAATACATCCACACTTGTGTTTGTTCAATTGATTATTGATGTGTTTTGCAAATTGTTTGTTTCTATGTCGTCATGTTATAATTTGGATGTCTTATTTTATGCTATGTAAAAGCTAAATCAGCTGAGATTATAACATTTTTTTTAAATATTCTTGATGTCATAATTGAGACATCATAATAATAATATAATAACTGAAAATCATTAGTTAATGATACAGTGATCGGTTATAAATAAATTAAATTTTCTAAAGAATTATCTATCAATTATTAATCGATTCCACTTATTTGGGTAATTCATATCAATTCTGTGGGAATTGGTTATTGGTGGTAATAGTTTTATGGTCAACGTTGTACACACAATAATCATAATTGTAAATATTAATTGATAAATAAATGTTTAATTAATAATCATTGATAGAATAATGTGATAAGGGATTCCATAATAGCGACTTTGTTATTAAGGGAATATGTAATATATGGTTCATTTTAATCTTAAAAAGATTGTCCAATAGTCAATTAAACCTTATGTTTAGTTTGGGAATTCGGTTCATTTTATGGGTACTCTACAAAGAATTCCATACTTAACGCTGTCTGTAATTCCTTTGTGTCTTAAGGGGGGGGGCGAGTGTTACGAGTAGATTTATTTCCATATTATATTGGTTCTGTTATTATTAACTAAAGTTGAAATGAAATAATCTTAAACCCGAAATGTTTCCGTGTTAGGAATAAAACATGCATATGTCTAGACACTACGTCATAGCATTAAAATACGTCATATGCACGAGGGTTGAATATCGTTAGTTTAGTTCTAGTTTGGGCGCTAATGTGGGAGGACTGTTTTTGACCACTGTCTTAAAGATAGGATTACGGCTTAGTTCGTTATAGAAGAATCTCAACTGATTAAGTTTCATTATATAATACTGGTACATGTATTCTGTGGTATTGTTATATTTTATCATCTCAACTTGTTGAAATAAAATTGTGTTCAATTTCAAACAGGATTGTGGATTTACTATATATTAAGGTACAGTTTATCTAAATCATTTCATACAAAAGATTCATAGCAAACGAGTAAAATAAACATCAAATCTAATTGAATAACATCAATACAAGTTCTTATACAACCTTGTGAGATCCAAGATGGATATGAATCAAAAGAATATAAATATATAATAATACATTACTAAAAATATAATCTAACGTCAGTAGCTGATTTCGCACGTGACAATAGATAAGATAGATAGGATAGATAGGATAGATAGGATAGATAGGATAGATAGGATAGATAAGATAGGATAGATAGGATAGATAGGATAGATAGGATAGATAGGATAGTTAGGATAGGATAGATAGGATAGATAAGATAGATAGGATAGATAGGATAGACAGGATAGATAAGATAGATAGGATAGATAGGATAGATAGGATAGATAGAATAGATAGGATAGATAGGATAGGTAATATGGATACGAGAGATATGAGAGATATGATAGGTAGAATAGTTACGATAGTTAGAATATATGTTTTGGATCGGATAGATCTCTTTTTATTGAACACTTAATAAAAAATGAAAATAATTTTTATATGTAAATGCTTACCTCAATAATGTCAATGGTAAAATATATCAGGTCTATTTAAAAAGAATTAAACTAATCTTTAGTTAATCCGATTTGTGAAAATACAAAAATAAAAACTGTTTTGTTTTCACATCGGTATTACAGAAGCACAATGGAAGACATTTTGTTTTTAGGTATTTCTTTACCAGGGCGGGAGTAATCGCAATAAGCAAAGCGTTGACAATTAGCTCACACGAGAACCACGGGTTACGTTTCCCATGTACGCTGAGAGGGAAGAGAAATCAATGGGCGAGCACTGACGATGGAAGTCCCACCAACTTCAAGACGTTCATCTCCCTTCTTGCCCCACCTCCCCTCCACTCCCCCTCACACACACACACATCACATACGTACACTCTGATCGAGAGGTTGCGCGAGCTCATACATGTACGAGAGACACTGAAACACACTGATGGTACAATCAACGAGCCCACCGCTGAGGTGGTAAATAAAAAGAGGGGGGACGTGGTGTGGGGGAGAGCGAGAGAGACGGGCGTTTGGATGATTCGATGACCTTGCCTGTCATCTAAACAACAGGGGTTATCGATAATACGTCTCCGCTTCAAACTTCTAATAACGGCACATGGCAGCTTGGTATTAGAAATAATAATAAAAATAATGACGCAAATACAATATACTAAAAATAGCATAATACAATATCGACGAGATAATAGTCAATAATAATAAAAGTATATTATATTGTGAATTACCATACTTTAAATTATCAATGTCTTACTTAAAATATAATCTCTTTGTTTAATTCTTTAGTCCATTTTTCGAAGTCCCCCATCGACCAATTAGATATTAACACTTACAGTCCCGGGCGCGTATATAGCGAAACTGAAGGCAGCATAGATAGAAGTAGGTCGGTACGGGAAGGGGTTAAGTCATCTGGTACTCATAGCAGATGAAATGTTTATTATATTATTTACACATGAAACATTGAAACTATCGAAAGTCTGTGCTGTTTTTTTAAAGACGATCATATAGTGCACTTGTTATGTGGATATGTCAGTTTATTCATTTTCTGTTTTATATGAATGAAAACAAACATGCTACTTAAATCAAGACCGAAGCCAACCAAGCAAGCTTAAAGCTTTGCAGTGTGACAACATGAAGACTATAATCTTTTTAAATAAAAGTTCTGCTTGATCAAACCTCATAGGAATATATATATGGAAAAAAGCATAGAAATTATATTAGTTCTTTGTTGATTTCCGGAAATTATATTGATTCTAATTTGACTTCCGGAAATTATATTGATTCTTTGTTGACTTCCGAAATTGTATTCATTCTATGTTGATTTCCGGAAATTATATTGATTCTATGTTGACATCCGGAAATTATATTGATTCTATGTTGACTTCCGGAAATTATATTGATTCTATGTTGATTACCGGAAATTATATTGATTCTTTGTTGACTTCGGGAAATTATATTGATTCTATGTTGACTTCCGGAAATTATATTGATTCTATGTTGACTTCCGAAAATTATATTGATTCTATGTTGACATCCGGAAATTATATTGATTCTATGTTGACTTCCGGAAATTATATTGATTCTATGTTGATTTCCGGAAATTATATTGATTCTATGTTGACTTCGGGAAATTATATTGATTCTATGTTGACTTCCGGAAATTATATTGATTCTATGTTGACTTCCGAAAATTATATTGATTCTGTGTTGACTTCCAGAAATTATATTGATTCTATGTTGACTTCCGGAAATTATATTGATTCTATGTTGACTTCCGGAAATTATATTGATTCTATGTTGACTTCCGGAAATTATATTGATTCTATGTTGACTTCCGGAAATTATATTGATTCTATGTTGACATCCGGAAATTATATTGATTCTATGTTGACTTCCGGAAATTATATTGATTCTATGTTGATTTCCGGAAATTATATTGATTCTATGTTGACTTCGGGAAATTATATTGATTCTATGTTGACTTCCGGAAATTATATTGATTCTATGTTGACTTCCGAAAATTATATTGATTCTGTTTTGACTTCCAGAAATTATATTGATTCTATGTTGACTTCCGGAAATTATATTGATTCTATGTTGACTTCCGGAAATTATATTGATTCTATGTTGACTTCCGGAAATTATATTGATTCTATGTTGACTTCCGGAAATTATATTGATTCTTATATTGATTTTCAAACATTTATTGCATGATGTTGTGTGATTCTTTTGTGTGAGCTTAAAATAGAAATAGAAAAGGTTAAAGGGGACAAAAACATGGCGACTTAAAAAATAAATTTATTGAAGTTATTACAATCGGACATTAGTTTGACGCGACATTTACACTGTGATAACTGATAACATTATGGCTTCTTATCAAACCCAAGGGAAATCATTAAATTTGTGCATTAATCTTATTTTATAGCATTTTCCCCCTATTGATTTGTAAATATTTTGTATGGCATCCAACAGAAACAAAACTAACAAAAAATCATCCAACACAAAACTCTTTTCATTTCATTACTTTCGTTTTGTAGATTTGGAAATGTCATGCCGTGGGCACGGTCTGATTATTTACGGCCAATGGAGTGCTTCACGTGACCCTCAATTTATTGGATTCACAAGATCGTATCGTTTAGTGGCAGAGAGCTAAAATTTCACGGAAGCTTAAAGAAAAAACTCCAACCGGAATAATTCTAGTTTAGAAAATTTTCTTGTTTGTTTTTAAGCACACAGATTAAAAAGGGTTATGGGAAATTAATTGTGAACGAAAGAAAGGATGGTGTGGTTTAGCGAATTCGAGAAAACAGCTTTTGTAAATTTAAATGTTTATTATTATTATTATACATTTTGTTATATTCTTGCAATGTTTCTTTCTTTAAATAACTTTTTTGGTCCGACATTAAGGTATGAAGTATTCATGGTCTATCTCCTAGAGGAACGACACAAATAACACGACCTTTTTTCTTGCAAGGTGATATCCAAATAGTCTTACCACCCAGTAAACATTAAACGAATGGCACAAAATTGTCCGACTGTCGAAAAATGGTGCCCCAGCGACCGGGTTATTGGCTAGATAAATGTCAAACATTAAAACAAAAAAGACTTGAAAAAAAAAAATCTTAAAAAAAAAAGTCTAAAAAAAATTTCAACCTCGGAAAAACGGAGGAAAAAATACTTTAAATGCTTATTCTTTTGAAACTACAATAGTAATATATGGGATACGGTGGCCGACCGGCAGCGCGTTCGACTGGCGATCCGAATGACCTGGGTTCGAATCCTGGTGCAGGCTAAGATTTTTTTCCCGAGACTTGAGTGTGCCACTGAGTCTATCCAGCTCTGATGGGTACCTGACCTTAGTTGGAGTAAAGTAAAGGAAGGCTGGGTATTGTGCTGGCCACACATCCCCTCGTATGCCGGGAACACAAAAACTTGTGAACTCTGCTTTACCAGCCCTATGATCAGTTTTGTCCAAAGGGTACTTTACTTTACAATAGTAATATTAAGAAAATATAATAATATAAAAAAAAGGAATTAAAATAGGGGACACAACTTTAGCCAATGATTTCAAACGGGATTGCCCAACTTTATCTTTGTATTTACCGTTTCCATGAAATAAATAAGAAAAAAGAGAATTAAAAAAAGAAAATGAAACTTGTGAAGAGAATATTTTCATGGAAAGTGTCAAAGTGTTAATAAGTGAAGCACGACAACGGGGAGAAAATTCCCTTAGATTGAAATGCCAGGGGCAAACTACTCTGGCCACAATGAATTAGTCACGAAGTATGCATTCCCTTTGTTAAACTTAAAGTTCCTATATTAAATCCCTCTGACTTCCTTTATTAACACTCTGAGGCAATAAGCGTTCTCTCCTCCCTTGGGCACAAACAACACACACATACACAACTGAGGTTAGGAGATATTAAAAACCTGGCTATACCACTAGATTACTGTGACAGGGTTATAAGGGAGATCAATCTGAAAATGCTCTTTATTGAAGTTAGTTGTAGTTAGAAAATAATATCTTAGAATACCATTACCATATCGAAATATTTTATTTTTCTAGATATTTAAAAATTGTAGAGAGTTTAGGGTGTGATACTTTCGAGCCGTTTAAGAAATGTGTAAATATATTTTTTTTGGAGTATCTGCAAATATATTTTTTAAACTAGTCAGGCAATCATACAGACATACATGTGGATTGCTAGATAGTTTGTGCTAGATAGATAGCTGATAGACAGCTGATTGATAGATTGAGTCACAAATTGATAGATTGACACATAAGTAGATAAAAAGATAGATAAAAAGATAGATATCCGATAGACATATAGACAGATGGACATTTGGACAGGACAGACGGACAGACGGACAGACAAATAGAAAGATAGGCAGATACACAGATACACAGGACAAATATAATAGATAGCGTAGATAGTATAAAAGGGCTAAAACGATAAATACTGGTAATCAAACATAGATAGATGCATGAGTGGTTGCATGGTTGGATGGATGTTTCACTAACCAACAAGAAGAACAATAAACACTTGGCGCTGTATATACTTTATTTGAAGTAATGTCTTTGAATCATAAAACAATTAAATGTAGCAGTAACAATTGCAAGTCAACTTATCCGTTATCCTTTCATAATAGTACAGTAGTTTACAGTAAAAATGTACAACTTGAGTCAGTATTACGAGCGTAAATAGAACATGGCAAACTGGAATGATATGGGCATAGTAACTAGATCATAAGGACTTACTATGACAACCCCACAGGGATCAATTAGAGGAGATAATGAAAAGATGGAAGACAGAAGAAAAAGATGGAAGGACAATAGTGTAGAGTGGACGGAAGTACATTTGATCAATGCCTTGAACAACAAAGCGAAGATTGGAAGCGGGGAGTCGACATATTATCATCTGTTGGCGTCCCCAACTTTGCAAAAGACAAAGAGACATACATTCAGGGCCACCGAGAGGATAATAATATACCTGATAAAGACCCACAGTGGGCCCCTCTTAAAGTAACAAACAATAAATAGCTTATTAAAACATTTACATTCAAAACGCATGAATTAGACCGTTTTTTTACAGACTTAGTAACTATTTGAGCTTTTTTTTTTACTGTTAACAAGAAATTTCATGAATTGTACACAACTGAGTAGGCCTGCGTTGTAAAAGATCTCTTGTAGGTCATCTTAATGTTCTTTCTCCTGATAAAAAACAAGCAAACCCAGTAACATCTATTAATATTCTTATAAGTTCATCAAACATATTCCCTAAGATGCCTAAAGATCATACTGTGATTAACAACAGAGCTGGTGAAAACATAAGGGAGTGGAGAGATAAAGGAAATATAAATAAATAAATGCATAAATTATGCAAATCCTGATTATCACATGTGTCCTTTTTATATGATTTGTTACAACTAAAGTGTCAGCAATCTTGGTGTAAACGAAATCCTGGATGCAGCCTTGAGAACGGCCAAAGAGTGCTGCCAACTTTGAGTCAAACTTTTTATAAGTATCCGTTTCCAAAGTAATGGAAAGGTGTCACTGGTGGGAAATGTGTGACGATCGCGGGCGCCATGACCCGGGCGTTATGCGAGGCCGACACAAAATGGCTGGTGGCGCCGGGCGCGAAGCGGGTATCGATGGTGGCGCCGTACGCTGCGGGGAAGGGCGCCATTAGATTGACAGAGGGCGCGGGGTGGTTCCTGGTCAAGAGCGCCGGGTGGTACTGTTGCACGTTGTCCATTAACGATTTAGACACGGGGAGAAACATCGTCTGGTGGTGTCCAGGCAGGGTTGAAGGCGCGTAGCTCATCACGTGACTTGAGTTCTGACTTTTGGGTTGTCTCGTCCCTGATACTGAAGCTCTCTTGTTTTGAAACCAGGTCTGAAGACATATGATAAATAAAATAAATACATTTTTACACAAATGACAAAATTAATAATTAATAATCAATTTGCTTTTAAATTAGGCATCTACGGACAGGAATTCGCCGGCCTATATACATGGATAACAAACGCTTTTAATAAAAGCATCAACTCCAGAACTTTAGATGTATACCTTCTAAGAGTGGTCTCTGCACCAAACTTAAAAAGCAAAATCTCAAGAGGTTTCCGCGAGTTTTTTTCAGGACAAAACCGCTAATTTCAAGAGGGTACAACAAAAACTAAGATATTTAACATTGACAAAAATAAATAGGATATTTCTAAAAAAAACATTTGTTAAAGGGTATTGCAATATTAAATCTAAATAAAATGACAGATTGACTATGTTCACTATACGGTGGACATTAACTCTCTTTAGAATTATAAAAAAATAAATTGTTTAAGTAAAATAAGAGAAATATATTTTAAAAAAAAACATTAATTGGTTTTGAAATTTAAAAGAAAAGGAAGGGACACCGAAAAGAAATATAAGGGTTTATGTGTCAATTATAATTATATATACACTTTACACAGTTGACTTATCCATGTAAGCGAGTTATTGGAATAAGCCATATATAATTATAACAAAACTATACTAGATGTATACAAAAAGGAAGTCTAGTCACTTGAAATGTTTAGGAAATATACATTTTATAGGAAAGTGAAAGCTTATAACAATGGCGGACGCTTTTTGCATCAAAAATATGGTTTCCGTGCCTAATAGTTTTTTTTAATGGATCAGTGGAGCTGATTCACCAATGTGAGTCATGTGAATACTTGCTTACCTTAATTTGAACCACTCTATAACCGAGCTGTTTGGCGAGTTGTTCAATCTCCATTG
The DNA here is from genome assembly GCA_949126835.1 of Anisus vortex. Classification (NCBI taxonomy): domain Eukaryota; kingdom Metazoa; phylum Mollusca; class Gastropoda; family Planorbidae; genus Anisus; species Anisus vortex. Next base: position 11,576,165 of record OX421494.1, on the reverse strand, counting down.
CACTCGGATAGCGATCTTTCCAAAAGTAATCATTCAGAATTTGAATATCTTCCTTGGAGAATTTCGTTCTTTCCATTTTTCTCCTGGCGTTGTGATTGTGTTGACAGCTGTTACAGTGACCGCTAGATGATGACCTATGGTCAGTCGGACACGATGCCTGATGAGAAGACAAAGAAATTTACATAAATACAAGATGTAGCATGTTAAAAAAAAAACATTTAAATATTATAGCTTTGTGAAGGTATTCAGTGAAGGAAAAAATATCAAGCAAATCAGGTCGTTTCAGTATCTGGGCTATACAATAACACAGGAAGGCAAATGCAACAAGGAAATAAAAAGAAGAATCGCAATGTCTAAAAACAGCTTCATGAGCTTAAGCAGTATCTTGAAAAACAGGAATATCAGAAAATGTACCAAAATGCGCATACTGAAGGGATATGTTTGGTCTGTTCTTTTATATGGGAGTGAATGTTGGACTATTGATAATGAAACAAGGAAAAGATTGGAGGCAGTAGAAATGTGGTTTCTAGGAAGGATGATGAGAATATCATGGACTGAAAAGAAATCTAATGCAGAATTGTTGAAAACAGCATGTACCTCAAGAGAACTCATTACAGTAACACCATTAGGAACAGATAGATGAAATTCCTAGGACACATCTATAGGAAAAATGGTAATGAAAGACTGGTTTTGTGTGGGAAAATATCTGGTAAGAGAGACAGAGGAAGACAAAGGCTAACATATGTGTAGAAAGCCTGAACGAATGGGCCACGAACAACAACATAAGCAATAATAACTCCCTACAAATAGCTAACAACAGAAAAGAATGGAGAGTCATGACCGCCGATGTCTGCTCCAGACCTGCACCTAAAGAAGAAGAAGAGGTACAAAAAAAGGAGAAAGTGTCCTTCATTGCACAATGTAAAGAAGAGTTTATTTATCAAGCAACACAAAGAGATTGTGTGACACAAGTACATTTCAACTTTATTGTTGGTTTTGAAAACTTACGCGAATCATGAGTTGACTCCGTCATGCTGCCAGACGATGGAGAAATTAAGTGATTTCAGTACGTGTTTATCGTAATTTATGCAGTGTGCACTTGCTTTCTTCATCCAAAATATATATTAAAGACCAAGTGAAGAGGTTTTTCTCGAAGGGACGAGATTTGGAGCAGCCTCATACGGAAGTGATGTTTTGGAGGGGAAATAAATAAACAAAACACGACGCTCTAAATCTATATTTAACCATTTTGTTAAGAAATAGGACCGGGCAAATAGTCAAAACACGTGGAAATAGATTCAAAACACGTGGAAATAGATTCAAAACACGTGGAAATAGATTCAAAACACGTGGAAATAGATTCAAAACACGTGGAAAAAGATTCAAAACGCGTGAAAATAGATTCAAAACACGTAAAAATAGTAATTTTTCCCTTTTCGAATTCCCCTATCTAACGTAACTTCCATTTGTTGCCATCTCAAATGGCTACGAGATTTGGTTTTTTTTTCTCGACACACATTTTAGTGCTAATATTGAACTAATTGTTTAAAAGTTATGTTTAATATTTTGTATGAATGATTTTATTAGCATTCGGATACTGAATACACAATTTACTATCAAAATAAACTTTAAACTCAATTTTGATAAAAAAGCTCTTCACTTGGTCTTTAATTGTAACTCGGTGGATGGGAAATAACTGCGTATTTTAAAGAAAGCTTATCCATGTGGTTATCTTTCTTGAAACACTAGGTATGGGTCGTGAACAACCTGCTATATATATGCATGGACACATGTAAGGAACCTCCAGAAACCTAATAGCTTTTCTCATTTACGTGGTCACAACGTAGAAATGAAGGAAATTAGCTATTAAATAAAACTATTGTGTACTTTATGTTGCAACAAAGTCTTTGCTATCTTGTCTAAAATTATATTTATCCAGTTTAGGCAGTTAATGTCCCAATGCACACCATTGGCTCTCAAATAGGCATAGGTCAACTGTTTGTGTCGCCATTGCATACACGTGGATTATGTGGCCAGCACATGGCCTAATTCCTTTACTTTTCCCAACTGAACATCTGTATCTATCAGAGCTAAGTATATTTAGAAACTCTCTCCATAACCAGCTAGACAGCCGCGCCCAAATGCATAGGCCTAAGGTTATTGATCTTAATTCCAATTAAATAGATGAACAATTAGAACAACACTCAAAATTAAACCAATAACTATGCTAATATTATTATAAGGAAATCACTTATTAATTTGTACAAGTTTAGATTTATGAAATACTTACGTCTACTTCGTGAAGACAGTTGACTCTATTCTCTTTATTTTGCTCCGGGAACTCCGGAGACATGTTGTTAGAACCGCTCTCCGATGACGTCATGAAGCTGGAACACACAGACGACTGCAACGAGATCGAATCCTCTTTCTTGGGGGTGGAAGACGCCCTGGCCAGAATGGCGCTGATAGAAAAGCTCTGGTGCCACCCCGGAGAGAAACGATGGTGTGCCGTCTGTCCCGGAGGAGTGGAGGCGTCCGTCCCGGAAAAACATGGCTCCACGACAGGCGACAGGCTCGGACTTCTGACTCTTAAAGCTGTCGCGGTCTGATGACACGGGTCACTTTTGAAACTAGAACACGACTTAGGACTATCTTGTACTTCCGCCTTACTTCCATATAGCTGTTGGTGTAAAGACGTTGACTCTGTTGGTGTTGTAGATGCAGGGGTAAAAGAGTCAGTGATGAGCTGTGCCTGAGTGTCGTTACTCCACGGAAGCTTCAGTTTACGCTTGAGCACAGAGTTCAGTTTCACTTTACGACGTTTCAGTTTACGCGCAGCATTGACTAAATGGTGAATGATCTTTTCTGAACATTTCTTGCGTGCATCTACCTTGGTCTAAAAAAGAGCGTTAAAGCATATTGTTTAATTAAATATATGGACACTTAATACAAAGATGTGTTAAAAATATATTTGTGCATTCGCTTACAAGTCTGCTATAAACACATGTCCTACATTTTTATAAACTCCCCACTTTCTAAACACAATGTTATTGTTTTACTTTATCAATGTACTACCTATTTATTTTTATTAAACTCTTTTATTGAAGTTTTTGTTATATGTGATATATATCTAGCTATACAGCACTTTTAAAAACATTGTTTGTACACACATAATGTATAAACATGTGTATCAAACTTTGGTATAAATGAATGCGTACTCAACATGACAGTTAAATTGTCAAATACTGATCAATAAATAAATAACTAAATAGTATTTCTTATGTGTGAGCATAATATTAAAGCTTTTTAAATAAGTCGAAAGACAGAGTTGTTTCACAAGACAAAGATGTCATAAAAAAATTTATGAATGTTAAAAGTTGCTGCTTTTCAATGTACACGTTTATTCTTAGATGTTTAAGAGTTCTTATAGTAGTTTAGTTTTTTCGATATAATGTTGTAATTTTAAATAAGATAGGCACAAGAAGCTTACACATGATACATATAATATATAACTTTGTGAATATAAGTGCCAAATAAATGAAACAAGGAACTTACATTCAGTGGAGCCATTAATAATCCCACAGAGTAGAACGAAATAACACTAGTCACCCAAGATATCAGGTTATCAACTGCCAGGTGTCACATGTAATATGGCCCTAATATCATTTAGTAAACTACTATATAAACTCACTTCACCCCCACCCTCCTTCCCCCCCCCCCAAATTTTTTTTATTCCACTAATCACGTGACCTGATTTACCATATCCGCCCATGGTTTTTGGGTTCAGAGGTTACACGTGTTTAAAAAAAAATCATTAGAAACAAGTGAATGATATCAATAGTTTGATGGAAACAAAGTTAAAGGTGGAGTTTGACAGGTCAAAGTTTTGAAATGACCCATGTTGCAGACTGTCATAAACTGAGTCCGGCATTAGGTTCTGATTCTTCTAGTGTTAGATAGAATACTCCGTCTATTTTTAGTTTTACTATAGTTTGTTTATTGACTGGTAAATAAACTTTAATTCTTGCCATTGGAGTGTCACTCCCCTGCAGAGTCAATAAGAAATCAATGTCACTTACCGGCCAGCTGATGACCAGTCGTAAAGACCGTGGGTCAGTGTTACGCCCCCACCCCCCCACCCCCCCACTCCCAGTACACCGCAGCGCTCCTATTGTTCACGTACCGTTACTCCGCAGCGCAACAATGGACCTTCCACCCCGCCCCACTGACCCCTCAGACACAACAAACCCGACGGTGTCAAGCAAAGATGGTGTTGACTCAAACCGCCACTAATTAAAAACACTGAAGGCATTATGTATGCTGTGGTTATTCCCCCTTTTATTTACATTAACTCTAGTTTCTTTAACAAAATGACGAAGAGCATAGTGGCGTATCTCGAGTAATTGTGCAATTTGTTGATTATGCTTATGTCATCAAGCTGTTTGACTTTTGGTCCATTGATTTACCTTATAAGTTTAAAGACGTTCCTTCTAGATAGAAGATTATTACGTCCACTGGGCCCAAAACTTCTACAGGGCGACAGGGATCCGTCGGTGGCAGGGATAGAACCCGCGACGTGTCAGTTGGTTTTTGGTTGACAGTCCGGTGAACTAACCGCTGGACCAGCCGGCTTCACTTTAAACTGATGAATAAATTTTCGTATTGATTTTAAGCCCTACCAAACATACATATTCTTCTGTTGTTACGTCTCTTTATTGTATTGATTTATTGACCATTGATTTTGAACTAAATCGAATTCACTCCCGTCTTTTCACTTTTATTTACTTTTATTTTTTCAATTTATTATATCTACTTCAATTGCATTTTTCACCAAGAGTACGTATAATAAAAGTAAAAATATTCTCATGCTGAAATACTATCATAAACTGGAGTCTTGGACATTCCAGACAATGCATACAATTTACAAAACAATACTTGCCGTGGAAAGCCATGACATAACCGCAATGCTCTTCTATTCCTCTAATCTTGATTTAAGCTAAAATTAATTGCTAATATTATTTGTTTAACAGTGGTAATGAAATATTAATATCGCATCTTTCTTGTTTATATTTAATCACGCTATCTGCACATTTATTGTGCCTGCAGAACAAAAAGACGAAATTATTTTTTTTCTATAGCGATGCTGTTGGCCATTCGCAATGATGTTATTTACTAAATGATCTAGGCATATAATATCATTGAGGTATTTTACTTTATCTCTTTTCGTAAAGGGTTAGTAAGTTAATACATATATGAAGATAACTCTAGCCTTTTAAAATTATCATAAAAAGTAAAAGTAAACTACCCAACAGACCAAATTGATCATAGGGCCCATGAAGCAGCGTTCACCAAATTCTGTGGCCACGGCATACTAGGGGATTGTGGCCAGCACAATGTTCAGCAGAACTAGGTAAACTCAGGGACACGCGCCAGTCCCGAGAACAAATCCCACGCGTCACCTGGATTCGAACCCAGGGCTTCCTTAGGCCCCTTAAAAGTATAATTTAAAAGTTTAAATTAAAAGTAATAGATTACAACTCGTTTATAACATAATTCAAAATAACAGAGTGTTGTTTATAGTATTTTGTATAGTATTTATATAGTACTGTATATAGTTGTGTATATAGTATTGTATATACGTAGTGTGCAAATGTTGTTTATACCGTTTACTATCTAATATTATAGTTTATAAAACAACATATATAATGACCCATGGTATGTTAGCAATGTAAAATCACAATAGTTTACATTGAATTTTAGCCATTTAATGTAACTAAAGCCATTATAAGACGCCGCCGGTCCTATTGTTTAATTATGACAGCCTTAGTTGCCCTTTCACCCTGACCATTCCCCCTCCCCACTCCTTATATCCCCACCCACCTCGACACAGCCGACTGTGTACTATACAAAAACAACATCATAACGTAGAAAAAAGTGTGTGTGTTTTGTTGGGTCGGTGTGTGTGTGTGTGTGTGTATAGGGGGGGGGGGGCTGTAACGAAGATCAACAATCAACAAAGTTGGCAATGTCGTTCGTATTTGATGACGTCATGACGGAAAATAAGATGAGCAAAAGGGCTGGCCTGCCTTGAGTAGGCCCTATGGGTACAGATTTTTAGGTTTTACTCAATTAAAAAAATTTAACCATTTTTGTACACGTAAATGCTAATCTAATGTTGCAGAACGCAATATTTTTTTTTAAAGATATTTTGTTTTAATGTGTGTGCGGTTTTTAGCTATTTTTAAGCGGTGACGAAGGGTTAAGACTGTCACATGTTTGACTCCTAGAAACTCAAAGTAAAAAAAAGCAAAATGGTTTAAGTTCTTTCTACTAATAGAAACGTTATTTTATCCTACGCAATAACCAACTATAATTATTTGAGACACGTAAACAAGCGATTTCTTTAGAATTTTTCCAAGTAACACATAGGCCTATTCATTATTTGTTCAAGTTTTTTCTGACTTTTTGTGCTTATCTAACAAAAAAATAAAATAAAATTTTGTACTTCTTACAAGTTTCCCATTTATTTACATATTCTATTAAATCTTTGTCATTCTTATCTTGACACTAATTACAATAACTTGGCCCAGCCACATTTCAGTATTTGTCGGTTAATTTTATATTATAGGAAAAATGCTGAGTTTTATTGTTTCATTTTTTTATATAACTATACTATGTATTTTTCTTTTTAAAAAATAATTGTTTACGAACGAATCAAAATGAAATTTTTGTTTCAGTATTCCTTATACTATTGCTTATAACTATGATGTTGAATGTTAAAATAAGTAGGCCTACTTGATACATATCTTGTTTTTTAATCTTGTCTTTCTTTTTTTTTTTTTCGTTTTTCTCAGAATAATATTTTTGTACCTTATTTTTACTTCTCCTTTCACATTTCTTTACCGATTGTAATGTTGAGTATTTTGGCGAAGTATGAAATATATTTAAAAATTGCCTTAAGAATAAATGTAGGCTATGCACAATTAATAAGCTTTACATTTTTTTAAAGTGTCTGCTTCACGTTTTCTTTTTACAATTTATCTAATTGTGTATTTGTAGGTATAACGGTTATAAAGAAGATTTCTTTAAATTCCTATAAAATCCAATATGGCGGCTGTTGCGATGGCAACCAATACATTTTTTTTTTACATTTGATTGCTCTGAATGATATTATATCCTTGTTATGTGGTTACAGTTTTAGACGTTTTGGTCGGTAAATTGAAAGTGCCTAAATAGTATCACCCAGCCTTGAATGAATATGGTAGTTTAAAATTAAGGGAGACTATAAAATAACATATAATAACATTCACAACATGTTTTAAATATCCCTAGTAAATGCACATTGTTATATTTCGCTTCTCTCTCTCTCTCTCGCTTCTCCATCACAGTTTTCTTTTTCTCTCTCTCTCTCTCTAAAAAAACAAATGAGTCAATCGTATTAATGCGAATTGATTTTATTGCCTCAGGAAAAAAAATGCCAATGAAAAAAAAAAAAAAGAAAACCGCTTTATGTTTGTCTCCATATAATGTAACACTAGATGGCGCAACGTATGTGGGTCTACCTGTTACTTCCGCTTGCTTTGTCTCATTAAAATCATCGTAAAAATAAATTGTTGCTGATATATTTCGGGTATATATTTTTTTTTATATAGTTTAGACTTGAAAAAGTTGCTGTTAAACAACCGAATGCCCCAGAACAAAAGAGTTTATTGCTAGTAAATAATTGTTTTCCATCTTTTATGGTGAGTTAACCTTCCAAAAAAATTTTATAATAATAAAAATATTTTAACAAAAACAGAACAGCGACAATTGTAAAATGGAAATATACTTTTATAAAACTTCTTTCTTAAAAAAAAAATAACATTAACAGAAATGTCTTAAATTGCCTTAGACGAAAATATAATAATAGTATTTGTTTTACATTTGTCAATTTAAGAGGAAAATTAAATAATTAGAGAAGATCGTAATAATAGATTGTATATGTTTGTAAAACTGTTTAACTTACATAAATTTATGAATTGCTAAACACTGTAAAAATAGTTTTAGGTTTCTCATTGTTCGTCACTAAACGGTTTAGTATTGACTGTTTATTATTACACAGACACAGTGTTAAAGCCGTTTCTATATTTGCTTTTATTGATTGTCTTTTTGGTGCCCAGTAAAATCACATTAATATTTTCTTTTGTAGGCCTATTGTATTAAATAAAATTATTTTAGCTTCCAAATTGAAAATAAAATTATCACAACCTTAAACAAAATCTATATTATGAATTATATTTAAAGAATAAAAATAAAATAAAATAGCATAACTATAAATCTCTTTACCAGAAAAAAATATTAATAAACCATGCTTTTTTTTCATACATTAGTCAAAAGTGAATTATAAGTGCTTATTGATTGCTTTTTATAACAATAATTGGGTATTCTGTTAAATTTAGTAATAGCCTACTAATTCAACCTAAGGATACTTTTGTAAAATACTCTACAACTATCAAATTGTGTGTGTGCAAATGTATTATCAAAATATTTCTTCTATATTTCAATATTATAATACAACTAAAATTGTAAATGTTACAATAACAACTACAACAATCTAATCTAACAATGTCATTGACTCTGCCATATTGCTGACACGCCAACACGTCAGGGTTCACTAAAAAGAAAAGCCAACGAATCCCATTGGTTGAAACAGAATTATGGGGAAAACCAAACAAAGGGTGAAGTAATCTGAATCTTCCTTCTAGTGGGTTTACCCGCAATCGAAACGTCGTCAGCAAATCCTTTATTGGTCTAGCCCTAACGCAATATTTGTATTTTATACATCGAGTCAATCGTCTGGGTATAATATATAAAAAAAATCTATAAATATACAAAACATTATAATAATACTAATATTTAGATCTAAATACTAGATCTAAATTGTTTTTTTTTCTTTTTCAAAATTAGCTCATGTAGGCTTTTATCGGGTTTTCCATTTATTTTTAAGTTTGTAATCGTTTGTTGATTTACGATTGTGAAGGATAGGTCTATGAAAATTTAATCACACGTAACATAAGATATATTATATCTACGTAGAATGAGAAATTACAAAAAATTCTAGGTAAACGTACCACATTGCATATGTCCATGCATTGTATGGTAACCTTCTTAAAGGATGTCAAAATTACTGAATAGTACGTAGGCCCTACATAGGTTTATACAAAGTACCTAATGCTACATATGTCTTTGTAAAGTACTATGTACCACATAGGTATACTTAAAGAACCATATAGTGTATTCAAAGGTTTAAATACCCAAATAGGTATGTTTAGTACCATGTAACAATCTAACACATATGTGTATGTGAAGAACCACCTATCAAATACATTTATGTAAAATATCATCTACCACATATGTCTATGTAGCCTAAAGTAAGTACTCAATACCACACAGTACTCAATACTCAATACCACACAGTACTCAATACTCAATACCACACAGTACTCAATACTCAATACCACACAGGTCAATGTATATATAGTACCACCATTCACATAGGTTTGTGTAAAGTGATCGGTGAAGACTTTTGGCAGGAGCTCTTCTTTCCGGAACTCTCGATCAGCTGACATATTGATGACGTAAAGACGAGGTCCAGTTTACTCGTGTTCACCACGCTTATCTTAGTCTTGGTCACGTCCGAAAATTTCAGTTGAGAAGAACTGGACTTGAATTTACGCCTTCCAAGCCTGTAACAAAAAAATAATAACAATGTGTCGTTTTTTTAGGCTGACTCCAAAATGATGGGAAATTCTTTTGAACTGTTTCTCAAGTGGACTTGACGAAAAGAAAATAGAAAAAAAATTAAAAGTTAAAGCTTATAATAGGGTTAGGATCAGATGTTAGTTCAGATCTTGATTGAGACAAAAGTTATGGCTAAGGTTGAGGCTGAAAACTAATTAGCTTTTGTTTTCTTTTGTTTGGATTTGTGTTGCTAATTGTAGACATTAAAAAACAACAACAATAAAAACAAAACAAAAACAAAAATACTTTGAAAACATGTTTAAAGAATTCTACCAAATAGCCGTTGATATGTTAACCAATATTCCTTCGTTGTGTCTTTAAGAAAAAGAAAATCCAGATATATTTCCAACTAAAATTAAAGAGTCGTTCATGTATGGCCTCTCACTGTAATTAGGGTAGAATGTTTAGCGATGTTTTTTTCTCCAAAGTCTGTCCAGGTTGGATTGAGTTTAAAAAAAAAAGAATAACAACCAAGACACGAAACAAATTATTTTTACATACACATTGTGTAAACCCAACTTTTTTAAAACCATGAATTTTCATTTTTCTTAGTGACACTCGTAAGACTGTAAAATATTTTTTTTAAGTCAATGACTTCTTTCAGACTTTGATTTGGTCAATATGGACATTGATGAGTCAAAAAGCTTTTGTAGCCACGACTTTCAAGAAAATTGTGTGGCTTGGATAGACTCATGGACATTATTTAATTTTTTTTTAAGGATTTTAACCCAAGATATTCGTAATGCCAATCCAAAGTTCCCCCCCCCCCTGCTTCATTACGTGAAATACATAGACCGCAAGCTATAATGTGTAGTTTGATCTATCTTCTTTCACTAACTTGCCTAGTTTTAACTATCTTAATTCACTAACCTGCCCAGAAGTTGTTTAAAGCCAACTTGGAAAGTTTGGTTCATGGCTCCGTACATAAGCGGGTTGATTCCACTGTGGGCATACATGAGTGTCACAGCTGTGAAGAATACAGGCTGGTACCATGATGGTAGCTGGGAATAAATGATGGCAGATTTTACTCTCTCTCTTTATGCCATACTTTAGTTCAATTATGTACATCTTTTATATGACAAATTTTCAGATAATACAACATTTTTTTAAGAAATGGTTCAAACAGAAGATTAAAGTTTTATACAGTAAAGTTTCCCCCCTCCAATCCAAAAATCTTTTTTCTTTATATCCTGATTTGAAATCCCTTCCCCCGCAAACAATATTTTTATAAAAAATCTGTTCGGTAGTAGATAGACATTTAAATTGCATTGAATTTTGACTCCAGAAAACGCAACCCTCGAATATGACAATAAATTGTAAAGCTTAACGTCTGGACCGTCATAACGGATGTAGGTGCCACAGGAAACCGGTGTTTGGACCGTCAAAACGGATGTAGGTGCCACAGGAAACCGGTGTTTGGACCGTCATAACGGATGTAGGTGCCACAGGAAACCGGTGTTTGGACCGTCATAACGGATGTAGGTGCCACAGGAAACCGGTGTTTGGACCGTCATAACGGATGTAGGTGCCACAGGAAACCGGTGTTTGGACCGTCAAAACGGATGTAGGTGCCACAGGAAACCGGTGTTTGGACCGTCATAACGGATGTAGGTGCCACAGGAAACCGGTGTTTGGACCGTCATAACGGATGTAGGTGCCATAGGAAACCGGTGTTTGGACCGTCATAACGGATGTAGGTGCCACAGGAAACCGGTGTTTGGACCGTCATAACGGATGTAGGTGCCACAGGAAACCGGTGTTTGGACCGTCATAACGGATGTAGGTGCCACAGGAAACCGGTGTTTGGACCGTCATAACGGATGTAGGTGCCGCAGGAAACCGGTGTTTGGACCGTCATAACGGATGTAGGTGCCACAGGAAACCGGTGTTTGGACCGTCATAACGGATGTAGGTGCCACAGGAAACCGGTGTTGCTGCATTGTCTTTGAAAAGTTTTCAACAATATTCTCTCCTCAGCTTATTCTGATTTCTTTTAATGTGCATTTCGGGGTTAATCTGAACCCTTCAAACTTATTCTCTTCAGAATTTGTTTGTTGCTTTTCTATAAAAAGACTTTATAGTGTCGCCAAACTTTAGGTTTCTTTTTTTTGTATCGCTAAATCAAGAAGTTCTCTTTGGTCTTTTGTTACCTCGTATCTGAACGGGAAGTCACTGTCGGGAATAAATTCCTAAAACTACAATTTTTCGTCCTCAAGGGAAAAGCGGGGTTTTCAATGGGGTATAGAAGACAGTTTCCATTAAACCAGACATTTTACGTGAGGCTTTAAAATTTAAAATGTGCAGTTGTCCACACACATGCACACACCCACACACACAAACACACAATCACATAGCGACACACGCTTAAACTGCAAAAATGACGCACAAATACTACTATACAATTTTTATGTAGAAAGAAATTTGTTCCTTTTCATCGTGATAAATTAATGAGCTATTCCGAAACCTCATTCCTAAGGAAATTATCAAAATACACCGAGTTGGACCAAAAATTAATGTAAGAACAAACTATTCGGTGACATAATAACAAACAATGTATACTATTTTTAATTAAATTTTAAACATCATTCATGGCGTTTCATATGATTGACACTTCTTCTTTACAGCCTCAAACTTCGAAAATCTTTTAACGTTTGGGATAATTCTAAACTAAGTGCGGATGGATAGAAAACTCGACAACGAGCTCGTCTCACAAGCTCGAGATCTTAGGTTCGACCCAGAATAAAAATAATTTAAATGAAAAAGCACACAGAAAGGACTAATGGATACGCAGTATCCAATAGCTCTCCCCCCCCCCCCCCTAACGACCATTACGGTTAAGGGAAAAAAAAAAAAATCTAATAATCAAGTCTCTTTTTTTTTGACATGATCAGTCTTGTAATTTGATAAGAGTTTTAATTAAATTTAAGTGCACTTGATTGTTAGATTTTCCTTACTGATTTCATGGAATTCATTCCATGACCGAAAGCTACTCGAAAAGAAAGTGAAGATACATAGGCCTACATTTCTTTCTAAATTGTTAGTTAATTATATTCTACATCTTTGTGAATGGAATAAAGAAAAATTGATAATGATAGTCATAATATAATATGCTCTCACATTTAGCGTGCTCAGTGCGGCTCTTGTCCAAACAATTATTGTGGTTTTGATTCGATAGTAAAATGTAATTCATGCACCATTTTTCCAAGTTTCGCTTACTGTGCGCCATCTTGTTCCGGCAAACAAAAACCGTTTGAAGCAAGTTCGGCAAGTTGTCAACACACTGTTTACGGTAAGAATAAAATATTCGAGTTCAAATAAAAAAATAATAATTAGATTGATTCATTACCTTAGCAATTCTATCCTTGTAGTTTTCATAGATTGTCACAACTTGAAATGGTACAGTGCATACAATGAACGTTATTAGCAGTGTAAACAACATCTTCACTACCTGCAGATGATAGTACGAAACAGTATATAAAAACAACAATAAATTATGTCAGCAGTACAGTTACCGACACAGGAAACATACGAGATAGAACATTTTCAATTTTGATTTCTTCCAACAAAATTGATTTGTATGCTATCAGACTGCTGTAAGATATAATGCGACATAATTTACTCATTATAAGGGGTCGCCAGTAGGAATATAGGTACCTGATGTTAATTCAAGGCAATAAAAGCAGAACGGTGTATTGCTTGATACTGTATTATAAAAAAACAACCGTGGTATACCTAAGCGCGTTCTAATGACCATCCCAAAGTGCTAACGTTCGAATCCAGGTTACCCTAGGCCTAGGGTGACATTGAGTTGACCTACCTCTGAGAGTTATTGGATATTAGTTCGGGGTAGTAAATTAAAGTAAAGGCCGCCTAGAATTGTGTTGTTACGGAAACTGCTGATTTGCTTCTTCGCGAGATCCATGATGTGAAAGGATTATCTTTTTTTTATCACTGTATTGTTAACATGATCTACTACTGTGCTGTTCAGTTAAAAAGTTCTAAGCCAGCGAATCTGAACTACTCTTGGGCAATCAGACAGCAAAGATGAACACCTGAAAGCTATCTTACCTTTCTGGCTGATCGTCTCTGTACCGCAGACATGCCGGAGCTCCCACTGATACTACTTCCCACCACCCTGTTGATATGGAGGCGGTGGATGATCACCGTGTAGTTGATGGTCATCATGATCATGGGGACCCAGTTGAGTACAGAGATGACCACTGCCCAGTAGACTCGTTCAGCGATCATGCCTTGGTCACAAGTGCCGTCGGAGAGCACCCGGGCCTAGCAAAGAAGCAGTGACCATAAAAAAATTGTAATTTGGTGTTGTATAACATACAAGTATATAAGTTAAGATAACGGCTCAGAGTAATCAGGTCGCCTGTAGTGCAGCGACTCGGAAAATATATATAGAAAATCATTAAATTTTAATTTTAAATGATTTAGCAACTCAAAGGTATGATGTGGTGATATAGTGTGAAATAATATTTTTAACAATAGCTATATAATATATAATAAAATGTTTTTACAATAGGTAACAATGAGATTTAATCGCAACAGGTGACACTGAACTAATACCATACAGACCAACGCAATGTTTTATGATAGACTAGATATTTATATAAAGTAATTTTTTTTAAAAGTAAAGTATCCCGTCGGACCAAATTGATCCATGGGGCCTGTGAAGCGAGGACACATGCGATAAGTCAAATTGGAAATGTAAAATATGAAGCAATAAGGTCACGTGGCTTTAAAACAATTTTGATTGGTTAAACACACACACACACGGAGGTTCATATATATATATATTCAGTGAGAGAGAGAGAGAGAGATAGAGAGAGAGATAGAGAGATAGATAGATGGATAGATAGATAGATAGATAGATAGATAGATAGATAGATGGATAGATAGATAGATAGATAGATAGATAGATAGATAGATAGATAGATAGATAGATAGATAGATAGATAGATAGATAGATAGATAGATAGATAGATAGATAGATAGATAGATAGATAGATAGATAGATTAGAAATGTCTACGCCTCTGCTTGCTCTTACCGGCCAGATGTCGTGGCAGAACGTTTCCAGGTAGTTGGACCAGCGGCGCTCGTAGTAGGTGTAGGCTATCAGGGGCGGCACGGCGATGGCTAGGGAGCAGACCCAGACGAACAGGACGACGAGCCGGACTTTCCTTTGGGTGACCCTGGCCTTCAGCGGGTAGACGATGGCGAAGAACCTGTCGCCGGCTATGGCCATCATAGTTAGAGAGATAGCAGTAATTGCGGACGCTGGAACAAAATATTTAAACATGGACTATATATAATGAAAAAATAGTTTTACCAGCTATCAATTTTTCAAGATATCTTTTATAGCTCTTGATCTTTCATATCTTTATATGTATTATTTATGTATCGAATTATCTATTCATCTATTTAGCTCTTTATCTACTTATTTATATTTATTTATTTATCAATTTTCTTTTTACATTTTAATTTACATATTAATCTCATTATCTATTTATATATTCCTCTATTTATCTATTAACCTATTCATCTGTTCATTAATCTATTCGCCTATCAGTCTGTTTGAATGCTTGTTTGTCTTTCTGCCTGTGTGTCTGCCAATCTATCTTTCTTGCAATCTTTCATTTCTCTAAAAGTCTTATTGTATAATAGACCCCCCCCCTCTCTTCCTTTTTCCTCTCTTGCTGTCTGATTGACTTCCATCTATTACAGTCACATAATATACTTCTTATGCATTCATGTTTTAAATTAACTTTGTCATCGGAGACCTTTCTCATCAATATGTGCTTGACTAAATTTGTTTTGAACATGTTGATGGCAAACCGAAGGCTCTCGGGTTCGAATCCTGGTGGCTTGGATTTTTTTCTGGGACTAGGGGATGGGTGTCCCTGAGTCTACCCAGTTCTAATGGGTACTTGACATTAGTTGCGGTAAAAAAAAAAAGGCGGCTGGGCATATTTCGGGCCACAAATTCCCATAGTATGTCGAGGCCACAGAAACTGGTGAACGCTGCTTCACCGACCTTGAGATCAAATTGGTACGAAGGGTACCTTACTGATTTACTTTTCTTTTTTGATGTTATTTGTACCAGAAGGCACCAGAAGGTTAAAACATTAATTTATATTGAAGTAAATATCTTGAAACCAATTAGATTTACACTAATACGCAATCGTCTCATTGATTATCAAACATAGGAGATGTTTTCATTTTAAGATTAATATTTTGAATAATAGATTGTTTTTTCGAATCTTAATTTGATACATTTTAAACGAACGAAGTTGTTTTTTTTATTGTTTCATATTTTTTTTTTTAGAATAAATTAATTTAGTGTGTTTGTTTACTAGTTCGGAAAATTAATATAGATATTAGAGTCGGAAATCTAAGGCCTGGTTAGGAGTCAAATGAAGCCCCCAAAAAAATGAACGTGATACGACGTCTTTTATAAACAAGCGCTAAAAGATGAGCTCGTGCATTAAGCGTACAACGCGATTATAATGAAACTTTTAGTATAAACTTTGTTTTACGAATAACATGTAAAAAAAAAACTCAGTAAATAGAAAAAATAACTTCTGAAACCCAACAAGTTGATAACCAACGTCACATGGTCTAAATAATCAGTTGAGTGGGTTACGTCATGCCGTTTGTTTTTGTCCCGGATATTTGAAAACAAATAACACACACACGCACACAAAGCTAATGTATTATGCAAATGTCTGTGTGTTTGATAATCTGTTTTTTTTACAAGGTCATCGAATTGCTTGTTTTCAATAATGCAATCATAGGTCTCCGGTTACACGTACATGGCGATGTTTGCCAATGGAGACACAGACAAACTGAGAGACAGACAGACTGACAGGGCGAAAGGAAGAGAAAGGGAGAGAAGTTGGGAAGGCTAGTTATTGATAAAGCATAATTTTTTGTTGCCAATTAAAATCTAGAATTTCGACATATATAAGCCGTGTACCGTAAATCATTTATTTCACTCTATTTGAAACAAATTAAAAGAAAATAATTCTGAACATTCTGTTTTTACTGAAAGTGTGGTGCAATAATAATTTATTTGGGTGACTAAACTTCGTGCAAATATGTTCCCCAGTTTCTAAGACATAAATTCGCTCTACAGTCATTGATAAAAAGGTGGCCAGCAGTTTAATAGTATTAACAGTACTCTTTCTTCCCGAGTGGCATTCGGGCATGGAATGGGTTGCCTGAACACACCAGGGAAACTAGTAACTTAACATCATTTAAAACATTAATAAAGATACAAAACTAGACTCAGACCAAAGAGGAACGTAGGGCGTAATACTCTTCTTTATAGAAGGAGCGTCTGTAATATATAAGATAGATACCAGAAAAATATTAGTGTACATTTAATTTATAACCCACAAGAATAATTTAACTAATTCAAGTATTTGATAATTGAAATCATAAAGCTTTATGGAGGGTGTGGTTAAGACTTCGCTCGATACTTTGCAGTCCTGACATTAGAAGTTGGGATCTAAACATTAGTCATAAGTTCTTAAAATCAATTGGGGAAACTTAAACAAGGTAATTGGGCATTGTGAAGGCCTGACGATCTCCTGTAAGTAGTAGCAGAATTTGTGAGACCAAGTCCAGTAGACAGACGTTACTTTTTTTAAATTACTTATGGAGAAGTCCGAGACATAAATCAGACATGGCCAACTGATACACTTCATCATTTCGTTGGTGAAAATGGTTGATGCCAAAAAAGTGGCGCAACTAGGATAATGGCACGCGGGGCACCTGGGTGCCGAGGGTCGAAATTGGTGCCTATTAGGTATGTTGGTTCTGATTTATAGCCTAAGTTCTAAAGGGTGTCCCTCAATCTACCCAGCTCTAATGGGTACCTGAAATTACTTGGGGTAAAGTAAAGGTGGCTGGGCATGTTGTGCTGGCCACACATCCCTTTGTATGCCGAGGCCACATAAACTAGTGAGCGCTGCTATACTGGACTTATGGATCAATTTTGTCCGACGGGATTACGTTTCTTTACTTATTTTTAAGAAAAGTGTCAGATTGGCGCCCATTGAAATTTCAGGCACATGGAGCGACCTTCCCCATCCGCCTAACGAGTTACGCTTATGGTGCCAAATACCACCTTTAAATAAGGAGTAGTTATTTAAAACAAATAACATGGGTATAGGTCGAAGGAAGCAGCACAGATTAATAGAACAAAAGGTTCAGACATGGTAAATCACTTATTATAAAGAAGGCATTATTAGAAGTACCATACAGAAAGGAAGATCTGTGCCCAGAGCGATTCAAAACTGGAATTTCACAAACTATAAAATAACTGTTACTAGTTACAAGTGTAACATTTCTGGTCCTTTTAATGTTCTGTCATGGAAGAGTCTACCATATTAAGTCTAGAAATGTTTTGTGTCCCCAAAAGACAACATTAAAAACAAACATAATAACATTTTGAAAGAAACGAGTTAGCAGAACTCGAATCTTTCACGTCACGTTTTAGAATCTTCTTACAATCCTTTTATATTTTCTAACAAATATTAATGCAGTACTGATAATTTTGTGAAGGTTGATCTAATTAGTTTTTTTTATAAATAAAGACGTATTCTGTGAGGAATATTTTTTTCCAAACAGTGACTTAGTAGGCTACTTTTTACTCTTATCTTATGTATTACAGACGCTCCTTCTATAAAGAAGATTATTGCGTCCTACACTCATCCGTGATGCCAGTCTAGTCTTGCATCTTTATTAATGTTTTAATTGATGTTAAATTACTGGTTTTCTTGGTTTGTTCATGTAACCCATTCCATGCCACTCGGGAAGAAAGAGTAATTATATGCATCTGTTCTCGCATTAGATACTTACTCTGAACGAAGGCGTTGAACTTGCAAAGGAAGCCCCCGAGTATCCAGCCCGGGGTGATGTCAGTGGCGACGTAAATCCACATGGGAAAGCAGGCCACCAGGAGGTCAGCCACGGCTAGGTTGACGATGTAGTAGTTCGTGGTGGTCTTCATCTTCCTGGACGTGCCCACGATGACGATGATCAGCAAATTCCCGGCCACGGCCGTCAGAGTCAGCGCGCCGACCACCAGGCACTTCACGATCACCTCCCAGAGGGACATCTTCGGCACGGACCGCGGGTACGGGACCCGGCTGACGTCGATGCTGGACACGGAGCCGCATTCGATGCGCCTGCCGGAGGAGGTGGACGAGGCCAGGTGCCTGCTGAAGTTGTCCGCGGCGGGGTGGGAGGAGATAAATCCGGTAATGGCCTCCACTAGTGACGTCACGTGCGGAAGTTGGGAAGAATGGGGCAGAGCTATGTACTGCGTAACGTTCGCTTCCGGGTCGAAATTGAACAAAGTATTTACTTCTGAAAACCCAGGCAATGTCGTCTGCTCATAACTGAAGTTAGATCCGGAGAAATTCATCTGGAGAGATTAAACAAATAAATCAAATAATAAAACGGAAGTGATTGAATAGTTTCCCAAGAATACTTTGAAGTCATGAATCATTTTTATACTCTGATAGTAAAACAATGAATCATTTCTATAGGCCTACTAGGATAATAAAACAATGAATTATTTTTATACTATGATAATAAAACAATGAATTATTTTTATACTATGATAATAAAACAATGAATTATTTTTATACTATGATAATAAAACAATGAATTATTTTTATACTATGATAATAAAACAATGAATTATTATTATACTATGATAATAAAACAATGAATTATTATTATACTATGATAATAAAACAATGAATTATTATTATACTATGATAATAAAACAATGAATTATTATTAAACTATGATAATAAAACAATGAATTATTTTTATACTATGATAATAAAAAAGTGAATTTTTTAAATAAATAAATCATATTATTAATAATGGGAAATAATAAATAAATGAATCATATTATAATTAATGGGAGATAATAAGTCAATTAAGCATATTGATAATAATAATGGGAGAGTATCATTTAATTATTAATATAGTTAAAACAAGATGGTGGAGCAGTTAGTCATACACTATATATAAAAAGATAATGAAAAGAAACAAATATAGATTTCATGAATAACGATGCAGAACGTTTTGGCGCAATGGAAGGAAAATGTATCACATCATATATATATATATATCATATCATATCATATATCATATCATATCATATCATCATATATATAAATCTCAAAAGGAATATGTGGCTGGGTATGTACATACCGCATAATCTTTTTAAATACTGGACATAAGAACGTGAAATTTGCTACAAATATTCTTTGCGTTACGGCGGTGAACACTGTCAAGGTTTTAAAAAAATTAAAATGACCGCAGTGGTCAGTTTGGTCAAAAAACGCGAAAAAAACACAACTTTTGATTCACATTGTCTTTGCCAGTACAACTTTTTATAGTTTTTCGTCACAAAGTTAGAAAAAAAAGGATGCGCTGAGATTATTTTTATGACGTCATCAATCTTTGCGCATGGATTTTATAGCAATGAAGGGACATTTTTCATTCATGTTTAAATTGACGTCATCAAACTATGTGCATGGATTTTATTATCTCAACTCAATGACGGGAACAAATTTTCTTCATGTTTAAATTGTCTACGTGCCGTAAACAACATAAATTCTTTACACTACCAATACTGTAGTTGATTTTCTTAATCTATCACTACTTTAATAGGCTACTTTACACTGTGAATACATGACTTAAAGCTAATTAATAATTTAAAACTTTACAAACATAGGACAAAGCAAATAGATTTAGCATTTTTTTTTCTGTTTCGGGAAGTAATACCGACGCCTTACTAAGCTTATTTAAACGCAGTGGTCCTGGTTACACTCTATATTTAAGCTTATAATTATATGGCGTCATCAAATTTTGCGTATTTATGCGTTTAAGAAGGGAACAAAATTTTGTTTTAATTTGCGTCGTTATTTGTGGAATGCAATATTTAAATGGTATAAGTTACCGGAAAATACTTTATCCCCGCTTTAGACTATTGTTTATAACTCCATGGGTTATTTTATCCAGTTCCCAGAACTGGGCACCTTTAGGCTTATCGCCTAGGTAACGGCCATTGTTTAAATTACCGGGCAATGTTTAAATTACCGGGCAATGTTTATAATACCGGGCAATGTTTATAATACCGGGCAATGTTTAAATTACCGGGCAATGTTTAAATTACCGGGCAATGTTTATAATACCGGGCAATGTTTATAATACCGGGCAATGTTTAAATTACCGGGCAATGTTTAAATTACCGGGCAATGTTTAAATTACCGGGCAATGTTTATAATACCGGGCAATGTTTATAATACCGGGCAATGTTTAAATTACCGGGCAATGTTTAAATTACCGGGCAATGTTTAATTTGCCGGGCAATGTTCAAATTGCCGGGCAATGTTTAAATTACCGGGCAATGTTTAAATTACCGGGCAATGTTTAATTTGCCGGGCAATGTTCAAATTGCCGGAACTAACTTTTTAAAGTTTTAATTCGTGTCGTATACGTTTTATAAACATTATTTCATATGGGTTTCATTTGTTATTGTTTTACATGTTGAATAGAAAATTTAATTCTAAGTTTGCTTCCAAAGCAACAATAAATAAATAAACAGCAAATAAACAAAAACAACACAACATAGGTCTGCGACTTAATGTTTGTCGTAAAAAAATATATCACACAATCATTAAAAAAAAAAAAAAAGTAGGCTACTGTCGATTGTTCTTTATCAATGAATAGAACAAAATATATTCATGTTTTAATTTGCGTCGTAATTTATAGCGAGCAATTTTGGAATTGTTATAATGGGTGATGAGTAATGATTTTAACGGGTAATTCATGTTGTAGCGGGCAAATAAAAAAAATTACCTCACGTTTAAATTCGTGTCGTAGGTCATGCGGGCAATCTCATTATAACTGCCTGAGTAGTTAGAGTGTATGTAAACATAACTTTGAGCCGGTTCGGAGGACCGGGCACATAATCGGCTAGTCATATCATATATATAAATCTCAAAAGGAATATGTGGCTGGCTGGCTGGCTGGGTATATACATACCGCATAATCTTTTTAAATACTGGACATAAAAACGTGAAATTTGCTACAAATATTCTTTGCGTTACGGCGGTGAACACTGTCAAGGTTTTAAAAAAATTAAAATGACCGCAGTGGTCAGTTTGGTCAAAAAACGCGAATAAAACGACATATTTAAGGTTCATGTTGAATTTGCCGTTCCAACTTTTTATAGTTTTTCGATCAATCGCGCTAAACAAATAAGACTAAAGGACGCGTAGAGATTATTTTTATATGAAGTCATCAAAGTTTGCGCAGGGATAGCTGGTTGTCTTTTTTTTATATGGCGTCATCGAATTTTGCGTATTTATTTTAATTAACTTTGCTTCAACCTTTGCTAATGTACTTTATGAATGAATAGAACAAAATATATTCACGTTTTAATTTGCGTCGTAATTTATAGCGGGATATTTTTAAATTGTTATAATGGGTAATGATTAATGGTTTTAATGGGTATCTTACGTTGTATCTGGCAAATAAAAAATTCCTTCACGTTTTTATTCGTGTTGTATATGTCCACAGAATAGGTATAAAACAGAATGCGCAATCGCATTTTATTTCTGTTTTGGGCAGCAATACCGACGCCATACTAAGCTTATTTAAACGCAGCGGTCCTGGTTACACTCTATATTTATGCTTATTTAGCCTACAACGTCCTTTTCTTCAAATCTACAAGTTCGAACACCCAAAGCTAATATTTCAGGCAAAATGTGCATGAACGGTTGTGTAATAAACTACAACAATGAAAACGAAAACGACTGATTATCGTAAAAAAGAGCATGCTTTCCTGACTCCATAAAGGATAAACAACAGCATAAACAACCTCATATTAACTCATTATGAATTATATGCCTATTTCCCTTTATAATTTTAAACGTTTATTTTGGTTTTAAAAGTATATATATTTATGTACCGGTAGCCGTAGCAATTTAGTTACCGGTACCGAGCTACGTCTAAGCCATTTTTTTTTTCAAATCAGTACCGGGTAATAAATATTTTTACATCATATTGGCCTAATCATATAATGTTCAAAACAAAATTTGTAATTAAGTCAAATTTATATAAAAGTAAGCCTATAATGAAAGATAATGTAGGTCCTATATATATTGTATATATTTATGGCAGACGTAGATATCCTTTCTCATTTTACTATAGTAGCGTTTCTAGCGACCGCTGCATTGCGGAAAATGGTAACTTTTAGTAACTGTGTATATAGGGATTGTGCATTCTGTTCTATACCTATTCTGTCTATACGTCTTATAAACTTTGTAGCGGGAAATTTTTCAATTGCCAGGCAATGTTTAAATTGCCGAGCTCAACGTTTTAAAGTTTTAATTTGTATCGTATACGTCTTATAAACTATGTAGCGGGAAATTTTTATATTGCCGGGCAATGTTTAAATTTGCCGGACCAACTTTTTAAAGTTTTAATTCATGTCGTATACGTTGTATAAACTATGATTCATATCGGTTTCAGTTGTTATTTTTTTTCCTGTTGAATTTAAAATTTTATTCTAAGTTTGCTTCCAAAGCAACAATAAATAAATAGCAAATAACACCAACAAAAACAAAAACAAAAAAAAAATATTGATCTACGACTAATGTTGCAGCAAAAAAATATATCAAACAATCATTTTCGAATTAAGAGTACTTTTTAAAAGACATGTGAGTTCTGTTTTACAGAAAGAGTTTAATTACCCAATAAACTCACAAAATTCGATCATAGTGGTCATACTTTGAGCAAGAAATAAAAAGAAATTAGTATTATTTGTTTTTCCTTTTTAGTTGTATATTGAATTGGTTTATAACAAAGTGTGCAAAACAAAAATAAATTAAAAAAATACTGACCACAAAAAAAAAAAAATACTACTTTATGTATTACTATGTTGCAAAAACAAAACTAAAAAACTATGTGTCAAGCATATTCTAAAAAAAAGCCCGTTCGAAGAATCGGGCACATATCGGCTTGTATATATATAAATCTCAAAAGGAATATGTATGTGGCTGGCTGGCTGGCTGGGTATGTACATACCGCATAATCTTTTTAAATACTGGACATAAAAACGTGAAATTTGCTACAAATATTCTTTGCGTTACGGCGGTGAACACTGTCAAGGTTTAAAAAAAATTAAAATGACCGCAGTGGTCAGTTTGGTCAAAAAACGCGAATAAAACGACATATTTTGGGTTCATGTTAAAATTGCCGTTCCAACTTTTTATAGTTTTTCGATCGATCGCGCTAAAAAAATAAAAAAAAAGGATGGCGTTGAGATTTTTTTCAGGATGACGTCATCAAAGTTTGCGCAGAGATAGCTAGCCGGCTTTTCGTTATGACGTCATCAAATTTTGCGTATTCATTTAAAATTAACTTTGCTTCAACCTATGCTAATGTACTTTA
This sequence comes from Anisus vortex, assembly GCA_949126835.1. Lineage (NCBI taxonomy): Eukaryota > Metazoa > Mollusca > Gastropoda > Planorbidae > Anisus > Anisus vortex. The sequence continues at coordinate 11,551,885 of OX421494.1, read as the reverse complement.
TGAATGAATAGAACAAAATATATTCACGTTTTAATTTGCGTCGTAATTTATAGCGGGATATTTTTACATTGTTATAATGGGTAATGATTAATGGTTTTAATGGGTATCTTACGTTGTATCTGGCAAATAAAAAATTCCTTCACGTTTTTATTCGTGTTGTATATGTCCACAGAATAGGTATAAAACAGAATGCGCAATTTCGAACACCCAAAGCTAATATTTCAGGCAAAATGTGCATAAACGGTTGTGTAATAAACTACAACAATGATGCGAAAACGACTGATTATCGTAAAAAAGAGCATGTCAAACTGCATGGCTTTCCCGACTCCATAAAGGATAAACAACAGCATAAACAACCTCATATTAACTCATTTTGAATTATATGCCTATTTCCCTTCATAATTTTAAAAGTTTATTTTGGTTTAAAAAGTATATAATATATTTATGTACCGGTAGCCGTAGCAATTTAGTTACCGGTACCGAGCTACGTCTAAGCCATTTTTTTTTTAAATCAGTACCGGGTAATAAATATTTTTACATCATATTGGCCTAATCATATAATGTTCAAAACAAAATGGGTAATTAAGTCAAATTTATATAAAAGTAAGCCTATAATGAAAGATAATGTAGGCCCTATATATATTGTATATATTTATGGCAGACGTAGATATCATTTCTCATTTTACTATAGTAGCGTCTCTAGCGACCGCTGCATTGCGGAAAATGGTAACTTTTAGTGGGTGCGTATATAGGGATTGTGCATTCTGTTCTACACCTATTCTGTGTATACGTCTTATAAACTTTGTAGCGGGAAATTTTTCAATTGCCAGGCAATGTTTAAATTGCCGAGCTCAACGTTTTAAAGTTTTAATGTGTATCGTATACGTCTTATAAACTATGTAGCGGGAAATTTTTATATTGCCGGGCAATGTTTAAATTTGCCGGACCAACTTTTTAAAGTTTTAATTCATGTCGTATACGTTGTATAAACTATGATTCATATCGGTTTCAGTTGTTATTATTTTTCCTGTTGAATTTAAAATTTAATTCTAAGTTTGCTTCCAAAGCAACAATAAATAAATAGCAAATAACACCAACAAAAACAAAAACAAAAAAAAAATATTGATCTACGACTAATGTTGCAGCAAAAAAATATATCAAACAATCATTTTCGAATTAAGAGTACTTTTTAAAAGACATGTGAGTTCTGTTTTACAGAAAGAGTTTAATTACCCAATAAACTCACAAAATTCGATCATAGTGGTCATACTTTGAGCAAGAAATAAAAAGAAATTAGTATTATTTGTTTTTCCTTTTTAGTTGTATATTGAATTGGTTTATAAAAAAGTGTGCAAAACAAAAATAAATTAAAAAAATACTGACCACAAAAAAAAAAAATACTACTTTATGTATTACTATGTTGCAAAAACAAAACTAAAAAACTATGTGTCAAGCATATTCTAAAAAAAAGCCCGTTCGAAGAATCGGGCACATATCGGCTTGTATATATATAAATCTCAAAAGGAATATGTATGTGGCTGGCTGGCTGGCTGGCTGGCTGGGTATGTACATACCGCATAATCTTTTTAAATACTGGACATAAAAACGTGAAATTTGCTACAAATATTCTTTGCGTTACGGCGGTGAACACTGTCAAGGTTTTAAAAAAATTAAAATGACCGCAGTGGTCAGTTTGGTCAAAAAACGCGAATAAAACGACATATTTTGGGTTCATGTTAAAATTGCCGTTCCAACTTTTTATAGTTTTTCGATCGATCGCGCTAAAAAAATAAAAAAAAAGGATGGCGTTGAGATTTTTTTCAGGATGACGTCATCAAAGTTTGCGCAGAGATAGCTAGCCGGCTTTTCGTTATGACGTCATCAAATTTTGCGTATTCATTTAAAATTAACTTTGCTTCAACCTATGCTAATGTACTTTATAAATGAATAGAACAAAATATATTCACGTTTTAATTTGCGTCGTAATTTATAGCGGGATATTTTTACATTGTTATAATGGGTAATGATTAATGGTTTTAATGGGTATCTTACGTTGTATCTGGCAAATAAAAAATTCCTTCACGTTTTTATTCGTGATGTATATGTCCACAGAATAGGTATAAAACAGAATGCGCAATTTCGAACACCCAAAGCTAATATTTCAGGCAAAATGTGCATAAACGGTTGTGTAATAAACTACAACAATGATGCGAAAACGACTGATTATCGTAAAAAAGAGCATGTCAAACTGCATGGCTTTCCTGACTCCATAAAGGATAAACAACAGCATAAACAACCTCATATTAACTCATTTTGAATTATATGCCTATTTCCCTTCATAATTTTAAAAGTTTATTTTGGTTTAAAAAGTATATAATATATTTATGTACCGGTAGCCGTAGCAATTTAGTTACCGGTACCGAGCTACGTCTAAGCCATTTTTTTTTTAAATCAGTACCGGGTAATAAATATTTTTACATCATATTGGCCTAATCATATAATGTTCAAAACAAAATGGGTAATTAAGTCAAATTTATATAAAAGTAAGCCTATAATGAAAGATAATGTAGGCCCTATATATATTGTATATATTTATGGCAGACGTAGATATCATTTCTCATTTTACTATAGTAGCGTCTCTAGCGACCGCTGCATTGCGGAAAATGGTAACTTTTAGTGGGTGCGTATATAGGGATTGTGCATTCTGTTCTATACCTATTCTGTGTATACGTCTTATAAACTTTGTAGCGGGAAATTTTTCAATTGCCAGGCAATGTTTAAATTGCCGAGCTCAACGTTTTAAAGTTTTAATGTGTATCGTATACGTCTTATAAACTATGTAGCGGGAAATTTTTATATTGCCGGACAATGTTTAAATTTGCCGGACCAACTTTTTAAAGTTTTAATTCATGTCGTATACGTTGTATAAACTATGATTCATATCGGTTTCAGTTGTTATTATTTTTCCTGTTGAATTTAAAATTTAATTCTAAGTTTGCTTCCAAAGCAACAATAAATAAATAGCAAATAACACCAACAAAAACAAAAACAAAAAAAAAATATTGATCTACGACTAATGTTGCAGCAAAAAAATATATCAAACAATCATTTTCGAATTAAGAGTACTTTTTAAAAGACATGTGAGTTCTGTTTTACAGAAAGAGTTTAATTACCCAATAAACTCACAAAATTCGATCATAGTGGTCATACTTTGAGCAAGAAATAAAAAGAAATTAGTATTATTTGTTTTTCCTTTTTAGTTGTATATTGAATTGGTTTATAACAAAGTGTGCAAAACAAAAATAAATTAAAAAAATACTGACCACAAAAAAAAAAAATACTACTTTATGTATTACTATGTTGCAAAAACAAAACTAAAAAACTATGTGTCAAGCATATTCTAAAAAAAAGCCCGTTCGAAGAATCGGGCACATATCGGCTTGTATATATATAAATCTCAAAAGGAATATGTATGTGGCTGGCTGGCTGGCTGGCTGGGTATGTACATACCGCATAATCTTTTTAAATACTGGACATAAAAACGTGAAATTTGCTACAAATATTCTTTGCGTTACGGCGGTGAACACTGTCAAGGTTTTAAAAAAATTAAAATGACCGCAGTGGTCAGTTTGGTCAAAAAACGCGAATAAAACGACATATTTTGGGTTCATGTTAAAATTGCCGTTCCAACTTTTTATAGTTTTTCGATCGATCGCGCTAAAAAAATAAAAAAAAAGGATGGCGTTGAGATTTTTTTCAGGATGACGTCATCAAAGTTTGCGCAGAGATAGCTAGCCGGCTTTTCGTTATGACGTCATCAAATTTTGCGTATTCATTTAAAATTAACTTTGCTTCAACCTATGCTAATGTACTTTATAAATGAATAGAACAAAATATATTCACGTTTTAATTTGCGTCGTAATTTATAGCGGGATATTTTTACATTGTTATAATGGGTAATGATTAATGGTTTTAATGGGTATCTTACGTTGTATCTGGCAAATAAAAAATTCCTTCACGTTTTTATTCGTGATGTATATGTCCACAGAATAGGTATAAAACAGAATGCGCAATTTCGAACACCCAAAGCTAATATTTCAGGCAAAATGTGCATAAACGGTTGTGTAATAAACTACAACAATGATGCGAAAACGACTGATTATCGTAAAAAAGAGCATGTCAAACTGCATGGCTTTCCTGACTCCATAAAGGATAAACAACAGCATAAACAACCTCATATTAACTCATTTTGAATTATATGCCTATTTCCCTTCATAATTTTAAAAGTTTATTTTGGTTTAAAAAGTATATAATATATTTATGTACCGGTAGCCGTAGCAATTTAGTTACCGGTACCGAGCTACGTCTAAGCCATTTTTTTTTTAAATCAGTACCGGGTAATAAATATTTTTACATCATATTGGCCTAATCATATAATGTTCAAAACAAAATGGGTAATTAAGTCAAATTTATATAAAAGTAAGCCTATAATGAAAGATAATGTAGGCCCTATATATATTGTATATATTTATGGCAGACGTAGATATCATTTCTCATTTTACTATAGTAGCGTCTCTAGCGACCGCTGCATTGCGGAAAATGGTAACTTTTAGTGGGTGCGTATATAGGGATTGTGCATTCTGTTCTATACCTATTCTGTGTATACGTCTTATAAACTTTGTAGCGGGAAATTTTTCAATTGCCAGGCAATGTTTAAATTGCCGAGCTCAACGTTTTAAAGTTTTAATGTGTATCGTATACGTCTTATAAACTATGTAGCGGGAAATTTTTATATTGCCGGGCAATGTTTAAATTTGCCGGACCAACTTTTTAAAGTTTTAATTCATGTCGTATATGTTGTATAAACTATGATTCATATCGGTTTCAGTTGTTATTGTTTTTCCTGTTGAATTTAAAATTTAATTCTAAGTTTGCTTCCAAAGCAACAATAAATAAATAGCAAATAACACCAACAAAAACAAAAACAAAAAAATAAAAAAAAATATTGATCTACGATTAATGTTGTAGCAAAAAAATATATCAAACAATCATTTTCGAATTAACAGTACTTTTTAAAAGACATGTGAGTTCTGTTTTACAGAAAGAGTTTAATTACCCAATAAACTCACAAAATTCGATCATAGTGGTCATACTTTGAGCAAGAAATAAAAAAAAAATTATTATTATTTGTTTTTCCTTTTTAGTTGTATATTGAATTGGTGTATAATAAAGTGTGCAAAACAAAAATAAATTTAAAAAATACTGACCACAAAAAAAAAAACATACTACTTTATGTATGTTGCAAAAACAAAACTAAAAAACTATAATGTGTCAAGCATATTCTAAAAAAAAGCCCGTTCGAAGAATCGGGCACATAACGGCTTGTATATATATAAATCTCAAAAGGAATATGTGGCTGGCTGGGTATGTACATACCGCATAATCTTTTTAAATACTGGACATAAAAACGTGAAATTTGCTACAAATATTCTTTGCGTTACGGCGGTGAACACTGTCAAGGTTTTAAAAAAATTAAAATGACCGCAGTGGTCAGTTTGGTCAAAAAACGCGAATAAAACGACATATTTTGGGTTCATGTTAAAATTGCCGTTCCAACTTTTTATAGTTTTTCGATCGATCGCGCTAAAAAAATTAAAAAAAGGAAGACGTTGAGATTTTTTTCAGGATGACGTCATCAAAGTTTGCGCAGAGATAGCTAGCCGGCTTTTCGTTATGACGTCATCAAATTTTGCGTATTCATTTAAAATTAACTTTGCTTCAACCTTTGCTAATGTACTTTATGAATGAATAGAACAAAATATATTCACGTTTTAATTTGCGTCGTAATTTATAGCGGGATATTTTTAAATTGTTATAATGGGTAATGATTAATGGTTTTAATGGGTATCTTACGTTGTATCTGGCAAATACAAAATTCCTTCACGTTTTTATTCGTGTTGTATATGTCCACAGAATAGGTATAAAACAGAATGCGCAATCGCATTTTATTTCTGTTTTGGGCAGTAATACCGACGCCATACTAAGCCTATATAAACGCAGCGGTCCTGGTTACACTCTATATTTATGCTTATTTAGCCTACAACGTCCTTTTCTTCAAATCTACAAGTTCGAACACCCAAAGCTAATATTTCAGGCAAAATGTGCATAAACGGTTGTGTAATAAACTACAACAATGATGCGAAAACGACTGATTATCGTAAAAAAGAGCATGTCAAACTGCATGGCTTTCCTCTCCATAAAGGATAAACAACAGCATAAACAACCTCATATTAACTCATTATGAATTATATGCCTATTTCCCTTCATAATTTTAAAAGTTTATTTTGGTTTAAAAAGTATATATATTTATGTACCGGTAGCCGCAGCAATTTAGTTACCGGTACCGAGCTACGTCTAAGCCATTTTTTTTTCAAATCAGTACCGGGTAATAAATATTTTTACATCATATTGGCCTAATCATATAATGTTCAAAACAAAATAAGTAATTAAGTCAAATTTATATAAAAGTAAGCCTATAATGAAAGATAATGTAGGCCCTATATATATTGTATATATTTATGGCAGACGTAGATATCATTTCTCATTTTACTATAGTAGCGTCTCTAGCGACCGCTGCATTGCGGAAAATGGTAACTTTTAGTGAGTGCGTATATAGGGATTGTGCATTCTGTTCTATACCTATTCTGTGCATACGTCTTATAAACTTTGTAGCGGGAAATTTTTCAATTGCCAGGCAATGTTTAAATTGCCGAGCTCAACGTTTTAAAGTTTTAATTTGTATCGTATACGTCTTATAAACTATGTAGCGGGAAATTTTTATATTGCCGGGCAATGTTTAAATTTGCCGGAACAATTTTTTAAAGTTTTAATTCATGTCGTATACGTTGTATAAACTATGATTCATATGGGTTTCAGTTGTTATTGTTTTTCCTGTTGAATTTAAAATTTAATTCTAAGTTTGCTTCCAAAGCAACAATAAATAAATAGCAAATAAACCCAACAAAAACACAAAAAAAAAAAAAAAAAAAAAAAATATTGATCTACGACTAATGTTGTAGCAAAAAAATATATCAAACAATCATTTTCGAATTAACAGTACTTTTTAAAAGACATGTGAGTTCTGTTTTACAGAAAGAGTTTAATTACCCAATAAACTCACAAAATTCGATCATAGTGGTCATACTTTGAGCAAGAAATAAAAAAAAATTATTATTATTTGTTTTTCCTTTTTAGTTGTATATTGAATTGGTGTATAATAAAGTGTGCAAAACAAAAATAAATTTAAAAAATACTGACCACATAAAAAAACATACTACTTTATGTATGTTGCAAAAACAAAACTAAAAAATTATAATGTGTCAAGCATATTCTAAAAAAAAGCCCGTTCGAAGAATCGGGCACATAACGGCTTGTCATATATCTATATAAATCTCAAAAGGAATATGTGGCTGGCTGGCTGGCTGGGTATGTACATACCGCATAATCTTTTTAAATACTGGACATAAAAACGTGAAATTTGCTACAAATATTCTTTGCGTTACGGCGGTAAACACTGTCAAGGTTTTAAAAAAATTAAAATGACCGCAGTGGTCAGTTTGGTCAAAAAACGCGAATAAAACGACATATTTTTGGTTCATGTTGAATTTGCCGTTCAAACTTTTTATAGTTTTTCAATCGATCGCGCTAAAAAAAATAAGAAAAAAGGATGCGCAGAGATTATTTTTGTATGACGTCATCAAAGTTTGCGCAGTGTTAGCTGGCTGTCTTTTTTTTTATGGCGTCATCAAATGTTGCGTATTCATTTTAATTAACTTCGCTTCAACGTTTGCTAATGTACTTTATGAATGAATAGAACAAAATATATTCACGTTTTAATTTGCGTCGTAATTTATAGCGGGATATTTTTAAATTGTTATAATGGGTAATGTTTAATGGTTTTAATGGGTAACTAACGTTGTATCTGGCAAATAAAAAATTCCTTCACGTTTTTATTCGTGTTGTATATGACCACAGAATATGTATAAAACAGAATGCGCAATCGCATTTTTTTTCTGTTTTGGGCAGTAATACCGAAGCCATACTAATTTTATTTAAACGCAGCGGTCCTGGTTACACTCTATATTTATGCTTATTTAGTCTACAATGTCTTTTTCTTCAAATCTACAAGTTTGAACAAGCAAAGCTAATGATTCAGGCAAAATGTGGTAAAACGGTTGTGTAATAAACTACAACAATGATGCGAAAACGATTGATTATCGTAACAACAAGCATATCAAACTGCATGGCTTTCCTGACTCCATAAAGGATAAACAACAGCATAAGCAACCTCATATTAACTCATTATGAATTATATGCCTATTTCCCTTCAAAATTTTAAAAGTTTATTTTGGTTTAAAAAGTATATATATTTATGTACCGGTAGCCGTAGCAATTTAGTTACCGGTACCGAGCTACGTCTAAGCCATTTTTTTTTCAAATCAGTACCGGGTAATAAATATTTTTACATCATATTGGCCTAATCATATAATGTTCGAAACAAAATGGGTAATTAAGTCAAATTTATATAAAAGTAAGCCTATAATGAAAGATAATGTAGGCCCTATATATATTGTATATATTTATGGCAGACGTAGATATTCTTTCTCATTTTACTATAGTAGCGTCTCTAGCGACCGCTGCATTGCGGAAAATGGTAACTTTTAGTGACTGCGTATATAGGGATTGTGCATTCTGTTCTATACCTACTCTGTGTATACGTCTTATAAACTTTGTAGCGGGAAATTTTTCAGTTGCCAGGCAATGTTTAAATTGCCGAGCTCAACGTTTTAAAGTTTTAATTTGTATCGTATGCGTCTTATAAACTATGTAGCGGGAAATTTTTATATTGCCGGGCAATGTTTATATTTGCCGGACCAACTTTTTAAAGTTTTAATTCATGTCGTATACATTGTATAAACTATGATTCATATCGGTTTCAGTTGTTATTTTTTTTCCTGTTGAATTTAAAATTTAATTCTAAGTTTGCTTCCAAAGCAACAATAAATAAATAGCAAATAACACCAACAAAAACAAACAAAAAAAAATAAATATTGATCTACGACTAATGTTGTAGCAAAAAAATATATCAAACAATCATTTTCGAATTAACAGTACTTTTTAAAAGACATGTGAGTTCTGTTTTACAGAAAGAGTTTAATTACCCAATAAACTCACAAAATTCGATCATAGTGGTCATACTTTGAGCAAGAAATAAAAAAAAAATATTATTATTTGTTTTTCCTATTTAGTTGTATATTAAATTGGTGTATAATAAAGTGTGCAAAACAAAAATAAATTTAAAAAATACTGACCACAAAAAAAATACATACTACTTTATGTATGTTGCAAAAACAAAACTAAAAAACTATAATGTGTCAAGCATATTCTAAAAAAAAGCCCGTTCGAAGAATCGGGCACATATCGGCTTGTATATATATAAATCTCAAAAGGAATATGTATGTATGTATATATGTGGGTATGTACATACCGCATAATCTTTTTAAATACTGGACATAAAAACGTAAAATTTGCTACAAATATTCTTTGCGTTACAGCGGTGAACACTGTCAAGGTTTTAAAAAAATTAAAATGACCGCAGTGGTTAGTTTGGTCAAAAAACGCGAAAAAAACACAACTTTTGATTCACATTGTCTTTGCCAGTACAACTTTTTATAGTTTTTCGTCACAAAGTTAGAAAAAAAAGGATGCGCTGAGATTATTTTTATGACGTCATCAATCTTTGCGCATGGATTTTATAGCAATGAAGGGACATTTTTCATGCATGTTTATATTGACGTCATCAAACTATGTGCATGGATTTTATTATCTCAACTCAATGACGGGAATAAATTTTCTTCATGTTTAAATTGTCTACGTGCCGTAAACAACATAAATTCTTTACACTACCAATACTGTAGTTGATTTTCTTAATCTATCACTACTTTAATACTTTACACTGTGAATACATGACTTAAAGCTAATTAATAATTTAAAACTTTACAAACATAGAACAAAGCAAATAGATTTAGCATTTTTTTTTTCTGTTTCGGGAAGTAATACCGACGCCTTACTAAGCTTATTTAAACGCAGTGGTCCTGGTTACACTCTATATTTAAGCTTATAATTATATGGCGTCATCAAATTTTGCGTATTTATGCGTTTAAGAAGGGAACAAAATTTTGTTTTAATTTGCGTCGTTATTTGTGGAATGCAATATTTAAATGGTATAAGTTACCGGAAAATACTTTATCCCCGCTTAAGACTATTGTTTATAACTCCATGGGTTATTTTATCCAGTTCCGAACTGGGCACCTTTAGGCTTATCGCCTAGGTAACGGCCATTGTTTAAATTACCGGGCAATGTTTAAATTACCGGGCAATGTTTATAATACCGGGCAATGTTTATAATACCGGGCAATGTTTAAATTACCGGGCAATGTTTAAATTACCGGGCAATGTTTATATTACCGGGCAATGTTTATAATACCGGGCAATGTTTAAATTACCGGGCAAGGTTTAAATTACCGGGCAATGTTTAAATTACCGGGCAATGTTTATAATACCGGGCAATGTTTAAATTACCGGGCAATGTTTAAATTACCGGGCAATGTTTAAATTACCGGGCAATGTTTAAATTAACGGGCAATGTTTATATTACCGGGCAATGTTTAATTTGCCGGGCAATGTTCAAATTGCCGGAACTAACTTTTTAAAGTTTTAATTCGTTTCGTATACGTTTCATAAACATTATTTCATATGGGTTTCATTTGTTATTGTTTTACATGTTGAATAGAAAATTTAATTCTAAGTTTGCTTCCAAAGCAACAATAAATAAATAAATAGCAAATAAACAAAAACAACACAACATAGGTCTGCGACTTAATGTTTGTCGTAAAAAAAATATATCAAACAGTCATTAAAAAAAAAAAAAGTACTGTCGAATGTTCTTAATCAATGAATAGAACAAAATATATTCATGTTTTAATTTGCGTCGTAATTTATAGCGGGCAATTTTGTAATTGTTATAATGGGTGATGAGTAATGATTTTAACGGGTAATTCATGTTGTAGCGGGCAAATAAAAAATTACCTCACGTTAAAATTCGTGTCGTAGGTCATGCGGGCAATCTCATTATAACTGCCTGAGTAGTTAGAGTGTATGTAAACATAACGTTTAGCCGGTTCGGAGGACCGGGCACATAACGGCTTGTCATTTAATTAACGTAATCTAATAACTTCATTTCAGGAAAACAATATTTTTGTATAATAAATGAAACAAATAGTAAATAAAAACAGTTTAATACAATATTAATGCATAGATCTATACAGGACTATTTAAATTTTAATAACTTTTTTAAGTTGGTTTTTTTAATATAATGACTGATACCAAAAGTATCAATGACAGATTAAAACAATGTATTTGAATATATAAATTATGATCTATCTATTTATACATTTTTTGTCTTTGTAGGGACGTTTCTTTTGTTGGAGACCATTATTAGATCGTTATATACAAAAAATATGCGTTCTTCTTTTTCAATATCAATCTAATAACTACAAATGTACGAGTTCATGAAGTAACTCCATGGCCACATCTTTAAAAAAACGTGACTGTTGTAAAATAGTAGGGAGTTTTCAAACCCATGGTAACTTTTAGACAAGATGGTCAGTGAATGAATGACAACAATGGATGTTTTAGAATACTGAGAGGAGAGTAAAAAGTTTACACTCAACTTTTTTATTTGGAATGGTCAATGAGGAGTGATCATTGCGCCAGTAAACAACGAGCGTCCATATCAAAGATATTTTTTTTGGTTGGCGTTAACAGGGCCGGATTTAGACTTGATGGGGCCCTAAGCCACTTGAGATATGGGGCCCTTTATAAGCTTATATGTCAGTGTCAAATATGATTTTCGGATACCTAGAGGGTTAAACTGAAATACAATTAAGAAGTAGGCTATAGACCTATAGATAGTGACATAATAAATCAAAGTCTATAATAAGATGGACCGCTTGCTTTGATATTTCGATATCTGCTATTGGATAACTTGAAACACTTAGTTTCGGAATTTCCAATCGCACTAGGTCCTCTAGACTTCCGGTTTAGAAATTCGCTATGACTTGATTCTTGGAAAATTCTTATTTAAATCGAAAGTTGTATACAGCGGAAACCTTTAATGCAATCGTAGGAGCGTAGAAGTCATTTATGACAGCCATATTGGTTGCGTACGGAAAAAAAGAACACATAAGCTCTAAAAATAGAGCAAGCGGCCCATCTTATTATAGTATTTGAATAAATCTTTAACTTAAAATCCTTTTTATTTATAACAAACTTAAAAATGCAAACTCTGGTAAAAAGAAACAAAAGTTCTTTTAAAAGGCACAATTTACAAAGGCTTATTGTCTAATCTCTTGACACATGTTATAAGGATTCAGAAATTGTATTAAACTATTTTCTTTCATCAGAGCAAAAACACTGATGACATTATTAAAGAATTAACTGCATACTTTCTATGTAGGCCTACATGAAACTGTGGGAACATAATTTATCTTGAGTCATTGTTGTTCTAAATTCATTTTTTTTATCCTCTTGAGCTGAGAAAAAGATCTTTCTCCAAAGCAATTTGCAACCATCATACTAAGAAAATAATTTCATAATTGCTTCTACATTAAGGAATGCCGATTGGACACGATCATTAAATATTACCCTATACCAGGGGTCGGCAACCTTTTGAGACGAAAGAGCCAAAAGTTACAATTTACACAATTTCCCAGTTTTTAAAGAGCCACTAACATATTTATGTCAATATTATAGTAGGCTTTTTGATTATGATTAGGTATAAATTAGATTTTTTACTTAAAATAAATATTGCTTGAAATATGAAATAATATTTATTGATATAGCCCTAAACACATACACATGTTTCGCACAAAACATATTAAAGTATTTTTGGGAGCTCTGCTAGAATAACTAAACTAGTAATCAAATAATATAACTATAATTATTGAATAATATATAGTTACATCAATGGGAGCATTGGCCTTGCATGCCTTTTGACAGTTTGGTTATATGTGGCTAATAACTTGTAGTTTTTAGCTTCAAGCACACCTCTTGATTTTTATTTGTTTTTTGGCTTCTTACTTTACTTTGTATTATATTCATGCAAGATAACGCTTGCTCGCACGAATATGTTGACCCGAAGATCGTCAGCAATCCAAATGCCAACTTCTTCACCTCACTGTAGCATTCTGGAAGACCATTCCATGCGTCAAATATGAGTGCCTCAAATGCAATTGCTGGATTTGAAAACAAAACCCTTGTGGAGTGGCAAATTCAAAGAACTCAAGAGCAAGTTAAAAGAGTTGAGGGTCCAGAAAATCATGCACATCACGCTGCACATTATGAACGCCAGAGTATTTGCATTTGTTTTGAATTGCTCAAATCTCTCAGTGAATCCATCCTTGAAGTTTTACATTTAGCTCATTTAGTTTATTTTGATATCCACCATGAAGTTGAATTTCGGCAGCGATTTGTCTTCTTTCAATTTGGGATGGACATGCCTTTTCATTGAAGAATGTTTTTATTTCACTCAAGCAATACGATACCCCTGGAAAGCCATCGCACTTTATTGTGCAGAAGTAGGTCAGAATACTGGCTTTCTATTTCATCAAGAAGTTCCTTAAACTGGCGATGGTAGAGTGCTTTTGCTAAAACGCTGTTAATGATCTTAATTACCAAGTTCATGACGTCAACTATTTCGGCCGGACATTTTTTGGCACAAAGCGCCTCTTGATGAATTATGCAGTGAAACTTTAAAATTATGTGGTTTTTTTTGCCGAAGAATCGTTGTTATCCCTTTATGTATTCCTGTCATATTTCTGGCTCCATCAGTTGTTATGGAAAAGATTTTATTTATGTCGATTTGCTATATCTTCTCCACGAGTTTGCCCTGAGAGCGGCAGCAATCCTAGCAGTTCTTCTTTTAGACGACATAATCTATCTGACGAAAAGGGTAACTTGTGCCGTGTCTTTTATGTCGCAAAACACATCCATAGCCAGGGATAAAGCAGAAGCTGGTTGAATGTCTTCCACTTGAATATTTCTTACATTTGAAGACATTTTAGCAGTTCTATTTTGTACCGTTTTAGCAGATAATGGCAAATCTTTGATTTTCTTCATGATTTCTGTCTTGTTTTTGAAATCACGAAACATTTCTTCAGCTCCACATATGTATAAAATAATCTTTGACATATGTCACCATCTGTGAATGGTTTCCATTTTTTTGCAATTTGTAGTGATATTGCAAAGCTTGACAGATATACATTACATTATTTGAAGATTGCACCCAGTTACTTAGCACATAATGTTGTTTTTGTTTATGATTCTGTTTAAGAGCTTTTTCCCTGTGTCACCGGTTGGACATTTAGCAGCGAATTGGATATGTTTTGTAGTGAAGTGTCTCTCCGAATTCGACTTCTTATTGTGTGCATGTTTTTCTTGGCAAACGAGACAAGTCGGAAGGCCATATGTGTTGCATATGATTATGAACGCAAACGACTCCGTCCAATCTTGAAACTTCGAGAAATTGTTGTTTCTCGCAAGCGATTAAATTAACACACACACAACCGTGCTCCAAGAAAGACTGACTGAAGACTAAACACTACCGTCTGCTGGGTTGCTGGCTGGGTGGTAGTAGTGACTAGCGGCCGTGAGCTGTCCGTAAACCGTATACTCTCTACTCTACCTATTGTCTAAGTTCTCCGTTGAGTGTTTTTATCCTGTTTGCAGTATATTATTATATTTTTTTTGCAGCAGAATATTTTTTATGATTTTTGAAAATAAAATAATTCTTGAATTTTGCGCATGGAACTGGAGAGCCGCATCTTGACATCGAAAGAGCCGCATGCGGCTCGCGAGCCGCAGGTTGCCGACCCCTGCCCTATACAGATCCTGATGTGTCAGACTATCATGTTCCACTGAACCGTATGCTTGACTATGTCTAACATATTGATGAAAATGATTGATTTCTCCTACAAGATTGATGTGCACTAACTCCTTTACGAATTTCTTTTTCAGTCGCTTCTAATTTTTATAACAATGAAAACTTTTTGCAGCATCATTGTATACTGAGGCACTCTGTGTCAGACTTGACTCATCACAGGTATAAATGTTTTGATCCTGTACTTGTCTCATGACTCAAGGTTCTCTAAAGCATCATCTTCATCCTCACTGATATGCCTTCTTCTATATATGCTTTTTTGTAATCAACATCAGGCAATTTTTCACTTGCTTTTTCTTCAAAATGATCGAATAGATCACTGGAACCTTTATCAAAATCCAAAAGTGAAGCATACAATATCCTACATACAACTAGACTAATTTGGGGCCTTGCAGTCTTGTGAAATTCATCCAGCAAGTAACTTCACAAATATAACATTGCCATAAATTCAAACTCCTCCATTTTATTCAAAATATTTATGGCTTGATTTCTTGTTTCTCCTTTCTCTGTAGTATCAATATGCAGCTGATGCAATGCAGAAATTATTCCACTTGTGGCCATTGAATGTGCTTCCCATCTAGTCTTTGACAAAGACTTTGGAATTTTTGAATCTTCTTTGAAGAATGACAACAGTACTGTCCATCTATGTGTAGATTCAGGGAATGACCAGCACATGAAAATATATACATAGCATACTTGTTAATTTTCAATAGTATTTCTTGCATACCCATGTATTTCCCAGACGCATTGGCAGCATTATCATATGACTGGACTCGACACTTACTAAAATCTATTTTGCACTTATTTGTAAGGTACTTGTGCACCATCTTAGCCATACTTTCCCTTGTGTGGCTACCCATCACTAGGAAAGCTAGAAATAATCCAATTGGTGAAACATACCTCACAATAACAGTGAGCTGATCAATATGGGACCGGTCTGTGGTGGAATCTACAGATGAATGCAGTTTTTAAATCCTCCAATTATTGAGTCTCTTACTTCATGTGTCATAATTTGTATAAATTCATTACATGTTGTTTTAGATAGATAAAATGTGACACCTGATCCTTTATTCAAAATTTTTTTTATATGGCTTGCTAGAAAAAGATCAAATTTTGCGATAAGTTCCATTAATTCAAGAACATTTCCATTGTGATGAGAACCAAATGTTACCTTATCTTTTCTTAAAGGTAAACCACACTCTGCTATAGTAAGCTTAATTATGGCTGCTACAACTCGTTCAATAACATTTTTCCAGAACTGCCGTTTATTATGTAGGATATATATATTATATATTTATTTTAATGCTTTAGTATATTTAAGTATATATGACAATTGTTCACTCGAACAATTTTGTTTGGGGGGCCCTAAGAAAGTGGGGGCCCTAAGCTATAGCTGGTTTAGCTTATAGGTAAATCCGGCCCTGGGCGTTAACTACATTGGGAGCGGCAAATAAGCTGTTTCATTTGAAACAACGGTCGGTATACAAGTCACTAAGAAAGGGTTCGTCCTCAATTCAATAAATATATTGTGAGTTGGCAAGAGCACATTATGTTATTTTGATATTCATTGGATTATTAGTTTAATAGTCTAGCCAAAACGTCCAGCGCCAAAACGGCGGCGCCAAAATGTCACGTACCGAATGAATACATGTATATCATGTATAGATAATAGTACTATTCTGTATATGTTACATATGTTGCAAGCTAAATTGCCCGGCGTTGCCCAGGTGAAAATAAAACAGGCATGTATAAGCTACAGATAAAAAAGATATAAACTACTATGATCAGAATGCTTTAAATCTAAAACTAAAAAAAAAAATTGTAACATTTGAAATTTTTCTGAATAAATAAAAATTTAAATTGCCCGGTGATGCTCGTAGATTTACAATCCTTTTTTTAAAGTAATATTAATTGAAAAACAAAGGTATTCAAAAAAAGGTATCAGACTAACTGGAGAACCCGTCTCGCCCGTATAGCAGTCCGATAAGTAAACCTCTTAGCTAGCGAAGACATGTGTCCGAAGTGAAATCGCAAAAGTATAATATGAGACAATAAGCTCACGTGTCTTTAAATTAACTAATATGATTGGTTGAACACACACACTCACACAGTCTACTTTATATATAGAGAGATAGGCTAGTGTGATATTTTATATTTTTTTTACTAGATTGGTAAAAGAAATCCTAATATTATATTACACACACACTATTAATAATTTTACAAATTATTTCGCTTACCTTTTGTTTGTAATTACAAATTCAATCGTTTTTTTTTTCAATTAAGTAGATTTACTTGCACGAGGGTCTATGTTGATATCCATTGTAGAAACAAATGATCCGCTACAAAAATAAACAAATGGTGAATAAAATAACTTTCCATTTACAAACTAAGCTAATTTCGATGCAAAAAAAAAAAAGATAAAAATATTATTTAAAAAAAGCATTAAAGCTGCTTGTCTTAATATTTTTGTTGACGTAATCTTAAAAATAAAACACGTTTAAAACGTTAAATGTTTCAATGTACACCTATTTCAAAATGTGTATATAATCTGTAATATATTAGCAACTTTTTTTTTTTCAGTGTACACACAATCCCTCTTGAATTCCTTCATAGAGAAAAGTTATATACTTTACCTTTTTAGGCCTTTGAATATGACTGGTTTAAAATTTCTGAACAAATCGCTAAGCGTTTCAAAACTGAAGTAAACATCTTTTATGCAGCTTTATCGTATATGAATGTAAATTACACAAAATACACAGTGTAATAAAGCTTATTTATTTATTCTCTATATTCTCCATCTTTTTAAAGTATTAATATAACGGAAACAGTCAGTGTTAACATTAGAAAAGTGAATGCAAGATGGCTGGCAGATTCCAAAGTCCCACCAACCGCTTGACACAATGACCAAGTTACTATACCGTCCTCGTGCGCTTTGTTTTTTAGCCTGTTCGGCCGATCATTGCATCTCCCCTGAATCACGACAGATCAGTTCACACTTTTAACATATTATATGACCAAGGAGAAAACGGAAGTCAGCGCCACGCCCCTCCTTTTCCTTTCCTCCTCTCCGGGCTTATTGGCCGAGTTGTAAAACTCTTCCAATGTTTTAGCTTGCATAATTTACTAGTCTAAATAGTTTAATACATCGATTCAACGTACGTGAAACACAATTTATGTTGCATTGCTGTATGGCAGGCAATAATGTCTGTCAATCAAATTTTAAAAGGTGATAAAAGAATAACATTTTTTTTAAATATAAAAAAAACATCGATCAATCGTGCGTAAATCATCATGTAATAAAATTCACATTTTAGTAATAACATACAAGAGTTGTAACTAGTCTCTAAATATGTTCTCATATTACCCGCCACTCTGTATCTACAAATACAATGAACATTTAGTCAAACAATTGACTATATATATGTGACAAAATCAGTGTGTGTGTGGGGGGGGGGGCAAATAGTGAAAGTTGCGGGGAAATAATGCACGGCAGGATCAATAGCAGACTATTTCAAAACTGGGTGCACAAGTTCACCCGACACTATTGATAAAATAAGCAAGTGAATTGTAAAAATGTATAAACATGATATCCCTACATAACTTTCTTCAAAAGTTTTTCATTTCTCCACCAAAAAAAGAATTTTTTCTTCTTGCAAACGCTCGGTTTCGGAATAAAGGAGAGGGGTTTGAGAGAGGTGGGGGCATCCCCCCCCCCCCTTTCCACTATCGCCCCTCCCCCCTCCTGGCTACGCCATTGGACGAAAACATTGGATACAAAATATATTCTGAGTGTTGAGGTAACAATACAAATGAAAATTTACAGAATATTTTTGTTTCATAAATGTGTCTAAATGTGCTACATCTATTGCTTACAATGCACAAGACCAACCATTATGGAGACCTCTTAGCATAGAACTACACAAAAACATTCTAAAAGTTGTATTTCTCGCGATAAACTTCCATCAAATAGACACGAGTGAAACCATCGCCAGAGGCAGACGTGAATAGAAGCAGACGCTACAAAATCAACTCTGAAAGACTGTTTTTCATCCTGGCGTCTGGCGGAGGAACAAAAGGCTCTCAACGACGCCCTCAGAGAAACAAAACCCCCGGGGAGGGGGGGAATGGTAACTGGAAGATCATCTTGGCCAGACAATGGACATCAACGGGAGAAGGGGGGGGGGGAGGCTGTGTTTTTTTGGAGGAGAAATATAAGACACCTCAGCAGGACGCACAACATAAAGTAGAAGATAAACCCGTATTATTAATTCTTTTTTTTTAATGATTAACATTAAAGCAGTTAATTTGAAGCCACTCTAGATAGTTCTATTCTAAATCCATTCATTTTAAATAAGCAACAACGACAGTAGAAAAGGGAAGATAAAAGAGTAGCCTAATGGTATTTTCTCAAATGACCTTTTCGTTCGAATTGCACTTATAGTTGTTGGTTACTTGGCAACCGTTTTGTTTGCGGTATAGAATGGCGTAGCTTCCGGGTCGTGCCAGTACTACACGTCGGTTTAATGTTACAACTATGTTTCTAATGCTTTAATCATTAGATGAAAATATTGGTCATTACGGAAATAATGTGAAAAAGTAAAATTCGGTGAGTAGTCTTTTAGAAATAGAAGGAACCATTTGTACACTTCCAAATAATTTTCATCTACCTGGTACACCATATTTTTTGGACATTACAAACAAGGGAGGCAGCGAAACGCTGCGTCGCCTTTTATGTTCCTCAACTGATGTTAGGCACTCATCAGAGATTGGTAGGCGACTCTGTCACACTCCCAAGACACCGTGAAATATAATAATACAGACGTTTTTAAAAAAAGGGTGTGAGTTCAAGACACTTGGAATTGGAATGGTGCCATAACGAGCTGAGAAAAAGAAATTTGGATTCGCCGCTGGCAATCATAACTTAGAAATTAGCGTTTTCAAAATAGCTTCTAAGAGAGATGGAGCAGGATTAAGACCTTGATATGAGCTAAGCAGTACAAATATAAACAATAGTAAATCATAAAATTCAATTTATTTATTACAATTTAACCAAAACGTACAAATTGGATAGAAACATTTTGTGTTGTTATATACCTATACATTTTATATTCTTTAAAGTTTTCTCCTATAGTACAAATTAAAATAACAAATTAGGCTAATTCTTTGATAATATTTGATTATGGTTCAATGTGAGACCCTTTCTCATGGATCTTGTTTTCAGATGGATGATCTGCAGTGTATCACAAGGTGTCTCTCGGATCATGGTAAATTCCTTCTATCGAATATTTACTTCCCCCCTCCTCTTACCTTGGTGCCCTAGGAAGTGACTATGCACTGACTTTTTTTGCTCAATGGTTAGTCCAGTTCTAGACATATATAAGAATCCTGCTTTATTAATCATGGCTAAGTCTATTTAAGTTTATAGGAATTCTAAAAACGCACACAAAGGTGACCATTTTGTTGTCTTGGAAGGCTTTCATGCAAAGTAATTTGAAATTTTGTGTAGTTAAAACTAAGAATAAGAATAAGAATGGGCATTTCTATAGCGCGTCTATCCATGCTATTAAATTAGCATGCTCAGTGCGCTCTTGGTGTGATTTGCAGTGGCAGATGCATTAGCCAAAGAGAAAGGTCTTCAAGTTATTTTTAAAAGGTTCTCTTGACCCAGATTCTCTCAGTGTCTGAGATAGACTGTTCCATAAAGAAGGCGCCACTGACTCAAATGAGCGCACTCCCAGGTAACATGATTACATTCAATTCTCCCAACCTACATCCTCATTTGATGAGGACAATCCGCTCTAGTTTGCGTTTCGTTACATACAGCTCATATGTAATATGATTACATACAGTATTCTAGTCTAAATAAAATTTATCAGTATTATATGGCACATGCTTCTTATATAAAGTCTATTAACGCAAATGTCACTTTCACAATTTCAGAGTTTTCATTTTTATGTGGAGTAATGTGTGTGTTTTTACATTGCTAAAATACACTGTAAATCTATGAAGCTTTATAAAATGTACAGATATAGATCTAGCTTAAAATAGAAAATTAAATTACTTTTACGTGTATCCTGTATACAGATAAGGCGTATCGATACACGTAAGGTTAAACGTCACCATCTGGAGGCCAATAGAAATTGAGTTAAAAATAGTTTTCATGCACGCAACACTTTAGTGAACCGGGCAAATTGAAAAAGTAATTGTAGGGAAGAATAATCCTGAATGAATCTGTCGGGCTTAAGGTCAATGGGAAAGTAGGGGAAAGAACTATCTTCAAATGTACCTAGTAAGCCGAATAAAAACCAACAAAATTACTTTCTAATCGAATGTTGAAGTAGACACGCTGGAACAAGGATTTAGTTTTCCTCTGACCTTTTTAAAGCTTATTTTAGGTCGGAAATAAAAGGTTATGGACTAAATTCTTATTGTCTTTATATTGTAGAAACCAAATAGACCTAAGTACCGAGATTTGCTGAAGGTCTTCCAAGATAAACAGCAACTATTTCGCGCGACTTTTTGGCCTTTAAGGAGATTTATTTTTAACTGTGATTACTGACTATAGGCTATTTTCTTTTTTTTTTTGTTGTTGTTGTTGAAAAATGATTAGAAATCTAAATGGATGGTGCCTTTTTATTCAGAAAAATTTCAAATGTTAAAATTCGCAAACGCAAAAAAACAACTAATAATAATGAGCTATTGTATTCGTGGACAGTCTCTAATTAACATACAAGGGACAAGTAATTTTGGGGAGATATTGTGTAAATTAGAAGTTGTCTTGGAAACTTTATTTCAGTTCATTTAGTCCGTTTGAACCTTGCGTCTTATTGGGCAGACAACATTTTCCAGACTTCTCTGTCTGATGCAACCCACTCAGCGTCATCCCAATATATACAGACGGACTACGAAGGCCTTACAGGTTGCTCATCAGATGATCATAAAGCCTTACAGGTTGCTCATCAGATGATCATAAAGCGTCGTTGTCTCCTTTCCCCCATTCTCCTGTTTCTAACTGAAGCCCATCTTTGGTTTATCTGTTTTCTGGTATCTGAAGAACATGAGCCACCATTTCAGTCTTCTTGTCTTTAAATAATTAGGTCTGCCATTGTTGGCAGGTCACACTGTTTGAAAACAACCTCGTTTTTGATATGTGATGAGAAACTTATGTCTAGAATAATTTACTTTAGAGACTGTTTATGAAATACATTTAGCCTGTGCGTGGTCAACTTAGTTGCCCTCCACGTTTCACTGACAAGATTCATTGTTCCCAGATTTTTTATATTTATTTTTCGGTAGATCGCAGTGGCCAATAAAATTTGTCACAAAATATACAAGTCTTTACCTTCCATTCGTTGACTTTGTACTGACCAAGTAAATAAAATAATTATTTTTAAATCAAACTACGACATTTTACAAAAATTCGTACAAATGTAAAAAGAAAATATAACTGAAATGCTACATCACATTAGTTAGGATATGTCAGGGAAGCCATGAACACATGACATAGGAATTATATTTTAATCCACTGTCTCATGATCCTCCTCAACAATTGTCTTATCTTATCTTATACGCAGTGCATTTTTTTGTAAAAAAAAAAAGGTACCGGAACTCCTATAAAAAGGTACCGGAACTCCTATAAAAAGGTACCGGAACTTCTATAAAAAGGTACCGGAACTCCTATAAAAAGGTACCGGAACTCCTATAAAAAGGTACCGGAACTCCTATAAAAAGGTACCAGAACTCCCATAAAAAGGTACCGGAACTCCTATAAAAAGGTACCGGAACTCCTATAAAAAGGTACCGGAACTCCTATAAAAAGGTACCAGAACTCCCATAAAAAGGTACCAGAACTCCCATAAAAAGGTACCGGAACTTCTATAAAAAGGTACCAGAACTCCCATAAAAAGGTACCGGAACTCCTATAAAAAGGTACCAGAACTCCCATAAAAAGGTACCAGAACTCCCATAAAAAGGTACCGGAACTTCTATAAAAAGGTACCAGAACTCCCATAAAAAGGTACCGGAACTCCTATAAAAAGGTACCGGAACTCCTATTTATGTCCGTATTGTCATAAAGAGAAATAACACTGAAATTAGTAGTCTATGGAAAAAAGGTGCCGGTACGCCGTACCGGTGCATACCGGCACAAAAAAGCACTGCTTATACGTTACAAACGCTCCTTCTATAAAGAAGATTATTACTTCCTACGTTAATAATATGTGGTCCGAGTGTAGTCATGCATTTTTATTAGTGCTTTAAAATAAATGAGTTACTGGTTTTCCTGGTTTGTTCAGTTAACCCATTCCATGCCCGGATGCCATTAGGTAAGAAAGAGTACTTATATGCATTTGTTCTCGCATAAGGGATTAGGAAAGCGTTTTTGTCCTTACGTTTATCTGAGCCTTGTGGGATCTTGAATCGAATGTGGACATGATTCTGTCTATGTCCCAATGGTCGTTTCACAAGTTCAGAAATTATATTGTTATGGATTGAAGAGAAAGTATTCGTACTCTGTTAATCTACTTTGGTTAGATTCGAGTTAGTTAAATACTCATCGTATTCGATCAGATACATAATAATCATAATAATATTTTAATGTCTGCATTAATTCGTATATTAAAGCTGTTACCAAAAATAAGATTATAAACTGTCAATAATAATAAATAATAGATTCTACATACTTACAAAATTACTGCAATTTGAATTCCTTCCAAAATAAAATTCGAACAATAGTTTTAATCAAGTTCAGAGGAACCTTAAGTGAATTTATTACTGTGGTGTGTTAAATGCAGTTTTAAAAAATTGCTGTTCCTTCTGGGCGAAATATGGGATATTTCATATTTGATTGTACGTGATATTTGTATCTCTGAGTCAATTGAATTAATAATGAATTTGACAATATTAACTCTCTTGAACCAATGGGAAAACAAAGCGAATTCTGATTGGCTAATTTGATATCTGTCCACGTCTGCTCACAAGAAGGGGAGCTAACTTCATGGCAAAACAAACAGCAAATTGACGTGGAAAATGTTTATTCTAGACAGTTTGTATTTTTCATGTAGTGCAGAATGCGCAAAAAATTTTTATATTTATTTATAAAAAAAAACCAAAACTATAATTTTAGCAAAATATGCAATTACCTTTTCTGTTCAAACGCAAAGTAATTTAAATCAAAAACTAAATACGGAATACGGACAAAGCGTTTGATTACAATAGCTAGGGTTTCGTGTTCAGTTTCAATGCCTGGCATGTTTTCAGAGAACAGTGGGCACTCTTGAGTCTTTGATTGGTATACGAAATGTAAAGATGGCTGGTCACAAATTTCACACATTCTGAAAGTAGTTAAATGGGAGCACTATGCTGTATCGTACCTATACCATTGCATACATTTCATCAAGAAGTTATTCCTTTCTTTTAAATATTATCATTAAAGTCAACATAAATATATTGAAATATCAAATTAATGTGCAAAGTGATATTAATTTCAATGAGTCATCAGTCATTAGTTTTGACTATTGTCATAAAATAAATAAATCCTTTGTCTGTCGATAGGCATAATATGTTATCAGAAGTTCATTACGCTTTATTTGCGAATATGTAAACATAATAGCATAATTGCAAATACCTTATATAATGGCGTATAAGTTACACTGCCTTTTAACTTCTCAAATATACAAGTTACTAAATATTCACCTTAATTTGGAAATATTCTGTAAATAATAGTTTCAATCATGCATAACGCAAACAGAAACCAATAACGGCAGCGTTTCATTTATTTTTAACGACACTGACATGTATTCTTTTGTAAGACATCTGTTTCTTCACATAAGCCGAAACCAAAAGTTTAACTATGCATTTGGCAGAAGCCGAAAGATAAGCCGAAATTGCAAAACAAAAGATTTTAAAAGACTGCACTGTAATCACACACTCCATTTTTCGACATTCTTGGGGGGGGGGGGGGGGGGGTTAAATATTCTGTTTATTATTAACTTAAATTTTCTACTTCACTCAGATTAATTCGCAATAGTTTAACTAAATAAATACAATTATCAATAAGCAGAGTAACAGATGCAGCACTAGCGTTGCTGTCTGAATTTCGAAAGTTAAAATAGATATTCTGCTGATGACCGAAAGTCAATATCAGTTTCGGCCACCGAAAGCAAACCGAAAGCTATATTTTTGGCTTCGACCGAAACTATGCCGACAGAGGCCATTTGCGTACTTTCGGCGCCGAAACCGAAACATAATTTTGTTCGGCCTCTATTATTAATGGCTAGACGCGCTATACAAGTGTCCCAATTAGCCTACCATTACCGCGCGCATAATAATATATGTATGTTCGATTACATTGTGTCCTAATGAAAATCATTGTAATTAATATTTTTTTAGCTTGATTGCTTATTTAAATAACATATAAAAGATCCTATTATATACTTAGGCAAACTTAGGCCTTTTTAGGATTGTGTAAAATAAAATTAATGTAGGCATACACTGTACAGCACCATAATTTTACTTTCAAATATCATATTTACCAACGAAACAATGACAACAAAAAAAACGAAGAAAGATAACATAGAAACTAAAATCATACAGATCCACTCAAGGAACTCAATGGCTATTAGAGATTGCATAAGAACATTTTTGTGTGTGTTCCTTTCATCCAACAAGCGAGCACATCTGGCTAAATGTTGTCGAACGTAACATTCCACTCCATCGGTTTGGATAATGCGTAGAAGTGTCGATACTTGAATGGCTGACCATCTTTCTATCTGATATCAACACATAACCCCCGACTATACATTAAACTATCACTGAAACAGCAGAAATAAAAGTGACGTATACAGCTAATTGCGACAGCTAACGCTAAAATTGATTTTATTTTTTATGGTGAGCAATAAATTTCCGAGAAACGGTAATTCCCAATAAAGATAATGCAACATTCGCTCTTTTACAATCTGTGAATGGCATCACGTGTCCACGGTGACTTGCACTATTTACCACTTGACGATGCCAAGCAGAGGTTTGGAGAACTCGTAATGTAGCTCCTTTACCAATGGAAATGCAAATGTTCCAGTTGATTATTTTTTATATATATATATTTTTGTTTTTTTTTAAGTATAAATTTACATAACAAATAAAACTTTTTTTGGGACTCGTCTATAAATTCGTAATAAATGACTGCTTTTTATCTTTTGATTTTATTTGTGTTTATTTATTTTCCTTGATTAAATATATAGTTAGACCAGCACAAGAAAATACTAGCAAAAGAATAACTGATTTGTATGTAAACGTTTCTTATTATAGAAAAAAAAGGTTTTACACGAATTACTTGATGAATGTGTTTAAATTAATAAAAGAATTTTATGAAATGATAAAGTCTCGTTCAAAATTTGTTTTCTATATTAGGTGATTCAAAAAAAAAGTTAAGTACCCGTCGGACAAAACTGATGATACGGCTAGTGAAGCAGCGTTCACCCGTTTCTATGGCAACAGCATACTATGGGATGTGTGGCCAGCACAATGCCCAGCCGCCTTTACTTTACCCCAAACTAATGTCAGGTTCCATCAGAGCTGGGTAGACTCATCGACACCCTCAAGTCCCGGGAAAAAAATCCAAGCCTCCACCAGAATTCGAACCCAGAATCTTCGGATCGCCAGTCGAACGCGCTGCAACTCGGCCACCGTGTAAGGTGTTTAACAAAGGTTTATTCCCCCTGATCTCATAACTCCAGTTTTCCCTTTAATGTTTACAATTCTAGGGGAACAAAATGTGTCAAACTCTGCGAATACAATCAACAGCTTCTTAACAGAATAACACGTGACTACCTCGAGGTCTTCTTCGACCATAAACATTAAACATAACAAAAAAACAACAAGACAAACAATAATACAAGCTGGTCCTGTGGTTAGTGACCGGATTGTCAACAGACAAATCGCAGGTTCTACCCCTGCGGCCGACCGATCCCTGCCGCCCTGCAGGAGTTTTGGGCCTATGGGACGTAACAATCTTCTATCTAGAATGAACGCCTGTAAAACTTATATATAAAACAATGAGACAATCAATAAGAAAAACATAACAACATACAATAAGACAAACACGAAGACAAATGGAAACGGATAGGCCTATCTAAGATACGGTATGTAAAACAAAAACTCATCCGTAAAGGCGACACCTTATTTTAACCCTTCCCGTACCGACCTACTTCTATCTATGCTGCCTTCAGTTCCGCTATATACGCGCCCGGGACTGTAAGGGTTAATATTACCAATGAGGTTGGGCCCAGTTAGAATGCTGTTGCTGTATACTAATACAATTTCGTTTACTATTTATCGTCAATATCTGGCATTTCAAAATTAAAAACAAAATACAACTAATAAATACCAGATAATTTATTCCAGAAAAAAAAAACATCACAGTCCAAATAAAACGCAAAGTATATAATGTTAATTAGGCCATACATAAAAATTTTAAGCATTTAAATTTTAACTTAGAAACACAAATCAACAATCTAATAGAGTATTAAGAAAGACAACAATACAATCATTAAAGGTAATATATATGCCTTCTTTCTTTTGCAGTGGCTTTCGTGAAAAGAATGGGTTACACGAAATACTTAAGATAACCAACATAAATTATCATTTAAAGCCTTTATAAAACAAATATAAGACTAGAATTAAACCATGGATATTTACAAGACGTAAACATATAAGCAGAGCGTAATTCACACATGTAGAGGATATATAAACTATCTATTACACATATATTATTACTGTAGACACAAATTGTTCTTGAGGATTAAGTAAAATGACTTTTTTTTTCAATACATTTAGTTAGTACAATAGCAGCAATAAAAAGATAATACTCTGAGAAAATAGAGTGAAGAAGAAACGAAGAGACAGTGGCATCTGAGCATGGAATGGGTTGCCTGGAGAAAAACAACAGAAAAACCAGTAACTTAACATAATTTAAAACACTAATAAAAATGCAAGATTAAACTCAGATCACGGATAGGCATAAGACGCAATAATCTTCTGTAAAGAAGGAGCGTCTGTAACATATAAGTTAGGATAATGGAGTGAATGGGAAGAGAGATTTGAACGCACAAAGACGGTAGGAAAAGAAGGCTGGAAGAAATAGAATGAGATAAATACACAGTGGTTACGGCTACGCAAGTATGTACTTCACCCAGTCATTCTTTCTGGAAATCATACATTAATTAACTAGAAAGGGTTGTATGTCAGGGCCTCAGGGCAATGTTCCTATGACGCCCATCAACACTAATCAAACAAGTCACAACCAGGACAAGGCCATTGGTGAAACTCAATGACGCTGGTACACTAAACTAATGTTTACTGTACTGTGAAAGTGTACTGAATGTTTAGGGCCTACTGTCGATATTTACACACAAATGTTTCTTAAAGCTGAAAACAAAAGTGAAATTTTCTTGTGAAATTATCTTTTTTTTTGGGTCTGTCTGTTCCGTGTTTCTACTCATTTATAAAATTCCCGTAAAATAAACGCGACACAATTATTATTTATTTTTTTTGTGGAAGAAAAAATAAACAATTAATCTAGATCTAGTCTAACACATAAAGTTAAGCTAAGTAAACTGATATTGTTGTATTTTTTATATAAAAAAAAGGTTAAAAAATGAAAGTGCATGTGTTGCCATACCTGAAGATACCGAACAACTTGTGAGGGCGGAGATTTTTTTTAGGACATTGCAATTTGCAATACGAGGGGATTGTGCGGCAAGGGCTATGTCTATCTGCCTTTACTTTCGGCCCTAAAGGGTGTCAAATACCTATCAGAGCTGGGTAAACTGGTAAACACATGATAGCCTATTCCTCGGATCCGTGATAGGGAAGAAAAGAAAGCAAAAATAACATAAAGTAGAAACCATTATAAAACTCAATAGGAACTATATAACTTAATATAAGAACTAAAATAAGACATATAGTGAAGCCGGCTGGTCCAGCGTTTAGTTCACCGGACTGTCAACCAAAAACCAACTTTAATTATTTATTTTTAAATAATTATATTGGGTTTCGAACAGGGTGAGCTGAAGAATGTGGCATAATGAGCTCACCTACATGCAAAATTATCTTTCAATATCTTTTCTTATGTTTGTTTTGGCTGTTTCTTATATTTTGGAAAATGGGTCGATTTTTTTAAATATATATTTTTTTTGTAAATGTATTTCCAGCTTATGTATCTATATATGAACAACAAACTTTGTCAACGACTGTTTCCTGCAGCCTAAATCCCATAGCATATATTTGCTCAGTGCCCCAGAACTCTGACCGTCCATCGTAATTCTTGTGTTGTTGTTTTTTCTTCAACAAACCCTCCAGGATAGCAGCACATCGATAATGTGTCCCTGGCCAGTCGGATAATTTATTGCACTACGTCCTAACACATTGTTGGTGGCCGAGAAGCTTGTACGAGGATAGAAAGTAAGAAAGGCAAAAAAGAAAAACAAAAGATAATTGACAAAAAAAAAAAAAACTAAAAAAAAAAAGAAAGAAAAAAGAAGGCAAAATGAACAGAAATTCAAATTGGAAAGAAAGAAAGGCGAAACATCGAAACAAAAATATGCTGCAACGAAAAGAAAACTGTCAAAATGAATAGGCCTAGAAATAAGCAAAAGTCACAACAGAAAGAAAGCTAACATAGATAGAAGAGCGAAATATTAAGAAAGGCCAAATAGAAATGAAACAGAGGAAGAAAAACAAGAAATACAGAAACTGAGAAAAGCAAAGACAAACGGAAGGAAGATTTTATTTTAAAAAAAAAAGAAGAAGAAAAAGTTCTAGAAAAGCAAAGAGAAAAACAAAGAACCAATATAACTAGAACTATAGTGAAGCCGGCTGGTCCAGCGTTTAGTTCACCGGACTGTCAACCAAAAACCAATTGACAGGTCGCGGGTTCTAGCCCTGCCACCGACGGATCCCTGTCGCCCTGCAGAGTTTTAATGGCCCTAGTGGACGTAATAATCTTCTATCTAGAAGGAACGTCTGTAAACTTATAAGATAAATATAGTGTCGTTTCTAATTTCTAGGTCTAGACAATAGCCTATATCCATTAGACCGGAGTTTGGCAAACTTTTTGTTTTATTTTCATGATTCGTTAATTTCAGTAGACATATGTTTCATTCCTAGGCCTACTAACATTTTTATTGCCTTCACTATACTATGCTATGCTTTTAATTTAGGCCTACCGTATTTAAAATCACAGTCAATAACGACGGTCTGTTTAGCTAAAATAACGTCAAGTTCAAATAACGTCACAAAAATGTCGATTTCGATGACAAATCTGCTATAGATCTATCGCTTGTACATTAAAATATAGAACTTATTTTTAAATTTTAAGGGCGGGAACTAGGGGTCTGCGATCCAGTAAATTAACTATTGATAATGTAGGGTATTTTCAGTACACTAACTAAGCTTATTTACAGAGAATTTTCAGTACACTTATTATTTACAGTGAATTTTCAGTACATTTTGTACATTTAGGCCTACTATCTAAGCTTACAGTGAATTTTCAGTACATTTACTATTTACAGTGAATTTTCAGTACATTTACTATTGACAAAGTGTTTCACTTACATTTAGCCGCTACTACAGTTACAGATATTACATTTCAACAAAGATACGATACATGTGGATCTACTTGGGTAAATGTAGGCCTATGCTTCTTCTGAGTCTCCCTTCCTGAAATATGGCTTTCAAGGGTTAAGTATAGTATGTGGCTGTCCACACCTGTTGTATACGTTACATAACAATACACGTACATCTTTAACATATTAACAAAATCATACATTTATTGTAAAGTATAGTAAAGTAAACCCGTCGGACCAAATTGACCCACAGGGCGGTGAAGCAGCGTTCATCAGTTTCCGTGGCAACGGCATACTAGGGGATCGTATACAATGCTCAGCCGCCTTTACTTTAATCCAACTTAATAGTCAGGTACTTGTCAGGGACACCCCCCATACTCGGGAACAAATCCTAGCCTTCACCAGGATTTGAACCCAGGACCTTCAGTACGCCAGCCGGCCACCTAAACATTTATAGTACCGGTAATCATGTCTGCAGCACATCACAAGTCTCACCGGAAGATTTGTTATCGCACTTGATATAGTGCCACAGTAACTGCTTGGATTACTTGTATTTAGATCTAGTCCCTTCCCTTTTCTCTCTCTCTCCTCTATCCCCACACGAATGAGCGTCTCAAGACTGTCACACCAATCGATTGTCAAAATAAAAAAGTTTAAATTACATTTGTACATTATCTACATTTTTTTTTAGTTAAAGGCCAATGTATTTAGATAGGTCAGGCTCTTTTATATAAATAAGCTTTATATCTATATATATAAAAAGACAGTGTTAAGCCCCGCGAGGATCCCCATTGGTCAATTTGAAAACACGTGTGTCACTGACCTATCTAGGCCTAGCCCAATATACCGTCTAATAATTGTTCACATCCGACATGTGTCTTCGATAGCTCAGTGGTAAACGTAGTGGACTGCTATACGGGCGACCAGGGTTCGATTCTCCAGTTAGACTATACTATTTTTTTCGACAATTAATTTTTCAAACTTTTAAAAACAAAAGACATTGTAAATCTATAGGCAATATAGATTTTGTTAAATAAAAATATTTGACTATTTTTTTACCCTATTACAATATTTATTTACTTTCCTAAAAGTATTCAGTAAGTGTAGTTTATAAATTTGTTATCTGCACCCCAGACAGTCCTTTTTTTTTTCACCCGGGCAACGCCGGGCAATGTAGCTTGTATATATATATATATATATATATATAGGCCCTATATATAAAGTAAGATGTGTGCGTCATTTGCGATGCCCGTCGGTCAATATAAATTGAAGACACAAGACCTTATTAGGCTTATTGTCTTATATTTGAATTGTGATTTTATTTTTCCCAAGTAGTCTATTGGTTAGAAACTTTGCCTGTAACCCAGGTTCAATTCTCCTTAGACATTTTTACAATCAAACTTCATGTAATAATGTGTGTAGGCTAATTGTTTCACCCGTGCAACGCCGGGCAATTTAACTAGTTATTAATAAATGTGTACGAGGAACGGCGTTCATTCGGCAGTGCGTTGGCTTACATTTCTGATGGTCACATGTTCAAACCCTGGTTAAAACGCCCCCCCCCCCCCCCACTCCCCTGAGTCCAGTCACGCACTATATAGTCAGCTAGTAACCTTTTACCTTTTCTTCAATCTTAAATAATTTCAAAATTCCCAAAGTATTCCAAAAACTTTTTTCCAAAATTCACAAACCAATAACTATTTTACTGGTCTGGTATGTGTGAAATCTCTGTTAATGAAAGTTAATGAAATAATGTTAATGAGGTAATGTACATTGATCAACCCAATTGAACATTATATAAATTATAATATAATTTAGGTCTACTTTAAAAATTATAGAAAAAGCTTCTGAACAATTTCCACAGACTCCTTGACATTTTTTTCATTAAATGTTTGCAACACTTAGTTCATTTTAGTGAAATTCACAAACTTTCCCAATTTCAGGTCAGTTTTCTAAAACTGGTAAATTCTAATCAGATTTCACACATTTTGGCCTATCTACAAGTATATATATATGTATAAGCATGTGTATGTATCATTTCTTGAACTGAATGTTACTAATGGAAGTGGAGTAAATATGCAATTAATGTGTATTTACTGTTAAAAAATAAAAAATGGATTATTTGAATGTTCATGATCTGTTTTCACACAAATCTTGTTATATATATAGCTATTGTTTGCAATCACAACACTTGACATTTGGATGATAATAATAATTATACAATAAAAAAAACAGATATAAATAATAATAAACCTAAACAAAACAAACAAAGTTGTGTACAATATAGAAAGAATATTTGTCGAATGTCTCATGCTAAATAGAATCCCCAAAATCTTCTGTATAGCTGAAACTGTATGTATGTAACATATAAGATATAAGTATAAGATTATATAAGTGACCCCAAGTACCATAGGACAACTTAAAGAAAGTACATCTATAATTAAATCCCTCAGAACATTTAATTTTCAACTATAATAAAGGTTACAATGACCTTATCCTACTCTTGGTTGTTACTGCCAGCAATTATTACATCTGCCTGTTAGGAGAAACATGTAGTAGGCCTTATGTAAGAAAAGTGGCAAAACAATTAAATAAAAAGACAGTGTTAAGCCCCGCGAGGATCCCCATTGGTCAATTTGAAAACACGTGTGTCACTGACCTATCTAGGCCTAGCCCAATATACCGTCTAATAATTGTTCACATCCGACATGTGTCTTCGATAGCTCAGTGGTAAACGTAGTGGACTGCTATACGGGCGACCAGGGTTCGATTCTCCAGTTAGACTATACTTTTTTTTTCGACAATTAATTTTTCAAACTTTTAAAAACAAAAGACATTGTAAATCTATAGGCAATATAGATTTTGTTAAATAAAAATATTTGACTATTTTTTTACCCTATTACAATATTTATTTACTTTCCTAAAAGTATTCAGTAAGTGTAGTTTATAAATTTGTTATCTGCACCCCAGACAGTCCTTTTTTTTTCACCCGGGCAACGCCGGGCAATGTAGCTTGTATATATATATATATATATATAGGCCCTATATATAAAGTAAGATGTGTGCGTCATTTGCGATGCCCGTCGGTCAATATAAATTGAAGACACAAGACCTTATTAGGCTTATTGTCTTATATTTGAATTGTGATTTTATTTTTCCCAAGTAGTCTATTGGTTAGAAACTTTGCCTGTAACCCAGGTTCAATTCTCCTTAGACATTTTTACAATCAAACTTCATGTAATAATGTGTGTAGGCTAATTGTTTCACCCGTGCAACGCCGGGCAATTTAACTAGTTATTAATAAATGTGTACGAGGAACGGCGTTCATTCGGCAGTGCGTTGGCTTACATTTCTGATGGTCACATGTTCAAACCCTGGTTAAAACGCCCCCCCCCCCCCACTCCCCTGAGTCCAGTCACGCACTATATAGTCAGCTAGTAACCTTTTACCTTTTCTTCAATCTTAAATAATTTCAAAATTCCCAAAGTATTCCAAAAACTTTTTTCCAAAATTCACAAACCAATAACTATTTTACTGGTCTGGTATGTGTGAAATCTCTGTTAATGAAAGTTAATGAAATAATGTTAATGAGGTAATGTACATTGATCAACCCAATTGAACATTATATAAATTATAATATAATTTAGGTCTACTTTAAAAATTATAGAAAAAGCTTCTGAACAATTTCCACAGACTCCTTGACATTTTTTTCATTAAATGTTTGCAACACTTAGTTCATTTTAGTGAAATTCACAAACTTTCCCAATTTCAGGTCAGTTTTCTAAAACTGGTAAATTCTAATCAGATTTCACACATTTTGGCCTATCTACAAGTATATATATATGTATAAGCATGTGTATGTATCATTTCTTGAACTGAATGTTACTAATGGAAGTGGAGTAAATATGCAATTAATGTGTATTTACTGTTAAAAAATAAAAAATGGATTATTTGAATGTTCATGATCTGTTTTCACACAAATCTTGTTATATATATAGCTATTGTTTGCAATCACAACACTTGACATTTGGATGATAATAATAATTATACAATAAAAAAAACAGATATAAATAATAATAAACCTAAACAAAACAAACAAAGTTGTGTACAATATAGAAAGAATATTTGTCGAATGTCTCATGCTAAATAGAATCCCCAAAATCTTCTGTATAGCTGAAACTGTATGTATGTAACATATAAGATATAAGTATAAGATTATATAAGTGACCCCAAGTACCATAGGACAACTTAAAGAAAGTACATCTATAATTAAATCCCTCAGAACATTTAATTTTCAACTATAATAAAGGTTACAATGACCTTATCCTACTCTTGGTTGTTACTGCCAGCAATTATTACATCTGCCTGTTAGGAGAAACATGTAGTAGGCCTTATGTAAGAAAAGTGGCAAAACAATTAAATAAAAAGACAGTGTTAAGCCCCGCGAGGATCCCCATTGGTCAATTTGAAAACACGTGTGTCACTGACCTATCTAGGCCTAGCCCAATATACCGTCTAATAATTGTTCACATCCGACATGTGTCTTCGATAGCTCAGTGGTAAACGTAGTGGACTGCTATACGGGCGACCAGGGTTCGATTCTCCAGTTAGACTATACTTTTTTTTTCGACAATTAATTTTTCAAACTTTTAAAAACAAAAGACATTGTAAATCTATAGGCAATATAGATTTTGTTAAATAAAAATATTTGACTATTTTTTTACCCTATTACAATATTTATTTACTTTCCTAAAAGTATTCAGTAAGTGTAGTTTATAAATTTGTTATCTGCACCCCAGACAGTCCTTTTTTTTTCACCCGGGCAACGCCGGGCAATGTAGCTTGTATATATATATATATATATATAGGCCCTATATATAAAGTAAGATGTGTGCGTCATTTGCGATGCTCGTCGGTCAATATAAATTGAAGACACAAGACCTTATTAGGCTTATTGTCTTATATTTGAATTGTGATTTTATTTTTCCCAAGTAGTCTATTGGTTAGAAACTTTGCCTGTAACCCAGGTTCAATTCTCCTTAGACATTTTTACAATCAAACTTCATGTAATAATGTGTGTAGGCTAATTGTTTCACCCGTGCAACGCCGGGCAATTTAACTAGTTATTAATAAATGTGTACGAGGAACGGCGTTCATTCGGCAGTGCGTTGGCTTACATTTCTGATGGTCACATGTTCAAACCCTGGTTAAAACGCCCCCCCCCCCCACTCCCCTGAGTCCAGTCACGCACTATATAGTCAGCTAGTAACCTTTTACCTTTTCTTCAATCTTAAATAATTTCAAAATTCCCAAAGTATTCCAAAAACTTTTTTCCAAAATTCACAAACCAATAACTATTTTACTGGTCTGGTATGTGTGAAATCTCTGTTAATGAAAGTTAATGAAATAATGTTAATAAGGTAATGTACATTGATCAACCCAATTGAACATTATATAAATTATAATATAATTTAGGTCTACTTTAAAAATTATAGAAAAAGCTTCTGAACAATTTCCACAGACTCCTTGACATTTTTTTCATTAAATGTTTGCAACACTTAGTTCATTTTAGTGAAATTCACAAACTTTCCCAATTTCAGGTCAGTTTTCTAAAACTGGTAAATTCTAATCAGATTTCACACATTTTGGCCTATCTACAAGTATATATATATGTATAAGCATGTGTATGTATCATTTCTTGAACTGAATGTTACTAATGGCAGTGGAGTAAATATGCAATTAATGTGTATTTACTGTTAAAAAATAAAAAATGGATTATTTGAATGTTCATGATCTGTTTTCACACAAATCTTGTTATATATATAGCTATTGTTTGCAATCACAACACTTGACATTTGGATGATAATAATAATTATACAATAAAAAAAACAGATATAAATAATAATAAACCTAAACAAAACAAACAAAGTTGTGTACAATATAGAAAGAATATTTGTCGAATGTCTCATGCTAAATAGAATCCCCAAAATCTTCTGTATAGCTGAAACTGTATGTATGTAACATATAAGATATAAGTATAAGATTATATAAGTGACCCCAAGTACCATAGGACAACTTAAAGAAAGTACATCTATAATTAAATCCCTCAGAACATTTAATTTTCAACTATAATAAAGGTTACAATGACCTTATCCTACTCTTGGTTGTTACTGCCAGCAATTATTACATCTGCCTGTTAGGAGAAACATGTAGTAGGCCTTATGTAAGAAAAGTGGCAAAACAATTAACAAGCAAGAAAAACTTAAGCTACATTCACCAGATAAATTTCCCAATTAACAATCAAATACATGTAATTCATGTGGGGCTAAAATAAAGTATGATTATTTAAGACTAGATTAGATGTATATAAATTATTAATTTGTAAGTACTAA
This sequence comes from Anisus vortex, assembly GCA_949126835.1. Lineage (NCBI taxonomy): Eukaryota > Metazoa > Mollusca > Gastropoda > Planorbidae > Anisus > Anisus vortex. The sequence continues at coordinate 11,514,815 of OX421494.1, read as the reverse complement.
AAGTAAAATTGGTGGATTTTCACTGACTGATAAACCCTTTTATAAAATCTGGTCAATGGGAGTAATGCCTCAGTCTGGCACATCATCTCCATATTTAGCCGCTAGAATTTCTTTTTGAAATTTATCAAAACATGCATTGCAGTAACCTTCTTTTTTGACGTTTCCATAATTGGTGCATGATGAATTTTGACATTTGGATCCACTGCCTCTGTTGAACACTTGGTCAAAACTTTTGGGGATATTCACTTCCCTTGTCTCTGGAGGGAACTGCCCTGTTGCAATGCTGCTGATGTTGGTGACCAGCTGGTGGGGATGCGTCAGCTGTTTCTCATTGTAGAGCAACGCATGGTCCTGTGGTGGTTTGTATCGGTTCGTTGCACCTTGTTGTGCCGTCACTGAAAAACCTGATCCCGACTCCTGCATGTGCAGTTTGGATGGGCCCTGAAGTAAGGGCGCCTTTATAAGACCTGAGCCCTGGGGAATATTTTGTCTTAACGCGGTTTGCAAAACTTTAACATACTCTGCACTGCTGTTTGAAGGTTGCAGATTAAAACATGTTGCTCTATAACAAGAACTACACATATTACCTTCCGCTGGATCTCCAAAGTTAAGACAACCTTTCGTGACACATGGTTTACCTCTCGACTGGAAAGTTTTGTGTGACGGACTGAAATAAGCTGGGGAAGGGAAAACTTTTTCACTTTCAGGTCTTGTCATTTGTCCGAGCAGTTTTTCCTCTTTTTCTTTCTGCAAATCTCTCGCTGTACTCCCCAGCCCGACAGATTGCTTTGGGAAAGGTTGTTGTTCTCTTAAAGAACTGACATTTAGAATTTCATGTACTAAATTTTCCACCTTGTTGTGTCCACTGGGGTTAGTGGTTGAGGTAGTTATTTTGTGAATATCAGGCGTTTTGATAACATACGTATTTTCCATTTGGTTCAGTGATATTTCATAGTTTTCATGCTCAGATGATGGAAATGAAATTACTTCAAATGAGTTTGAGTTTGACCCTGAAAACATTCCTTCTCTGGATGAAACCATGTGAATATCTGGCGCAGTAGCTTTCTGCTGATTATTTTTCATCTCTCTATGGAAACACTCATGACAAAGTGGGTAAGTTCCAACAGAGCAGCGGTAGCCGCAATTATTTCTGCACCTCTCGGTCAGCATGGACGTCATTGGCTCATTTTGAAATCCAGACATGAGGGGTGCGGAAGGGATCACTGTAGGAACCAAAGGGTCATGGGCAGCTCCTAAGATGATTGAAGTATTTGTTCCGCTGACCATTCTACGGCCATCATTATCACCCCCCTGCTCCTGCTCACACATCTTTAAAACTATTTCGAAAACATTGATACCTGGTGGGTTAAAGTTCATCTGCACCCAAGGTATTTTAGTTGAAGTGGATCCTGGAGCACAGAGCTCTAGTTCTTTAATGACCAAATAGCTCTGAATTAACTCCCATGCTTTGTGGTCTTCTCCTTCAAGAAGAAACCGGATAGGCAGAAAGCACAATTCTTTGTCAACCAGAGGAAATAAAAAGTCTTTTATGTTCTCAGAAGACGTTTCTGACAGAAGAGGGCAGAAATGATTCAAGTGATACCCCAGTATAATAGGAGTTTTACAGCACTCCAGTGGCATCCATTCCAATGGCAGGTACACTCCGGCAATGCTATTGTCTTGCAGCTTTTGGCCATTTACGGAACAGGCGAAGCTGCCAGCGATCACAATGATTGGGCGTCTCAAAATGTTGGCCAGAATATATATGTGCACGGCCTCTAAGGAGCGATGGGGCACAGCAGCACACACATCCCTTGATGTGTCGTTAGTTATACTGTTGATGATGTCCTCCCACTCTCTGTCGATAATCTGAAAATGATTAAGAAATTAATTTTAGGATAACAAAATTTATATAGATCTAATCTTTCATATCCTGCTACAGTTATTTATGCATAAGATTTTAATCATTTGAGGTTATTTTAAATTATCAATGGAGCCCTCAAAGTCAACAATAATAGCAGTAATATTTGTTTTCCATTCAAATATGCAGAAAGCAAAAGTTTTACCATTTTTAACATTATGTAAACAGAATGGAGTAGATATACCCATTTCCAGCATCTATAAAATCAACTTTTGTCTGCATTTACATAGGCATTGGCGATAGACCTACACTTTTAAAGTTATGCAATTTTTTATTTACAATTATTTATTAAAAGCCCTAAAAATGAGAACATTTGTGTGGCCATTATATTACTTAAAGAATGTTTTAACTGTCCCAGGCCTTTAATTTTTTGTTTATTGCCTCTACATTAAATATTAAATTTCAAAATCTAATCCTTAGGCTAAGCCTAGAATATCTATCTCTTTTCTTATGTATAAAATGCTTCGGCATACTTATAATTGACCTATTATAAGAGGTAAGGTCTGCAAGCTTGCTAGAATCTATAGAGTATGACCTCATCCAGGGGCCCAGGCTATAGTACAAAAGTACATTGTTTACAATAATATGGTACTGCAATTTGCACTAACACCTTCAGTAAGGCCTCCAGTGGCAAAAGTCTAGGTAAAACTTTGACTTATTTACTTTAGACTTCAAGCCTATATCAGGTATGTGTACTCTAAAGTTAAATACTCTGGCGAGTTAAGAACGGTCAGCGAGCTCGCGGAGGTCCAAAAAAGCGCTATAAAGATACCCTCAAGGCATCACTCAAAGCGTTTTCCATTAGAAACAACTCCTGGGAGGTGACAGCCAAAGACCGAGCCTCATGGTGCTCAGCAGTCCATAAAGGAGCAGCTTTTTGCGAAGAGCAAAAACAGAGAGCAGCTGAGTCCAAGAGACAAGCCAGGAAAGATCGTGCCCTAGAGCCCATTGTCGACACTCTGACCTTCCCCTGTACGGTTTGCAGTCGTACCTTCCGCGCAAGGATAGGCCTCATTAGCCACATGAAAACCCATCGTACAGCCACACCCCAAACTTCATAGGACGACAAAAATGGTCATTGTCGAACACGACGGACGAACAACAACTCTGAATGTCAACAAGATGATCCGAGCTCTATTTGTGCCGCCATATCCGTCCCCGCCTCCCTGCAGTACTTCTCGACAATAGATGTAATTTATTATAATCTTCATCCTAAAAGGAACGTCTGTAACTTTTATGCATAAACAAAAGAAGACTGTGTAATAAACATATCTCTATAGTCTATAGCTTAAATTTTATATTTATAGTATCAAATATAAGCCCGTAATGATAATGATGTGACCTGAATGGAGACGTCAAGAGATCAGGTCATTCTTGGGGACTGTTGGAAAGACTCGCTCGGGACCGGGATGGCTGGAGAGCCCTTGTTGGTGGCCTATGCCCCAAGAGGGGTAGTAGGCGTAAGTAAGTAATGATAATGAATGAATGATAGTTCAAGTGACTATAATATAGGCCCACTATCAGTAGGGCCTATAAGTTATAAGACTGTAGCCTACATGTAGTCTTTAATAAGTAGGCCCTATAGCATACATAAGGATCTACATTACTACATTTAGTATTAGGCTATAATTTGATTTATTTGAAGGGGGAAAGGCTAGATTGGTTAGGCTACTTGTTGTTTCAAATTTATGAATACAATCAATAAACAATTGTTTTTTAGTTTTAGCATTTCTAAAATAATTTATTATAATTCTAAATAGTAAAAGTTTTTGAAAAGTATTTGCTCCTTCCATACACTGCATACAATATGGCTGTATAACTGTACTGTATATGCCTACAGGTCAGAAAATTAATTGTAATAAATATTTAATAATTAATTTAATAAACTAGTTAACTGCGTAAAAGTAAAAGGCATACTGCGACAACTGCGTAAATATATTTTTTTTAGATTATACTATCCATTAATCATTAACGTATCCTTTAATAAAGAAATTAGCTTTTTAATACCTGCAGGCTGAGTATATGTAACTAGGCCTACAATATTATATTATACATAAATATCAATATAGGCCTACATGAATTCATCGTCGTTACTTGCGGGATTTTACATTAACTTCCGTTTGTTTCGACATTTAATAAATAAATTTAATAATATGGGTCTCAGAAGGATTTCCCATCCATAGCTTAGGCCGTAGACTTATTTTGTATCCCGAAATTAACATAATCTTTTACGATGTGTCAGGCGACCGGACGAATAGGCTGGGAATTATTTTTTCTAAAATTATCTTTTTTTTTATAGAAATTCTCCCATTTTATGATTTTATTACTGGATATCCCCGATGCCCGGATGCAATCTTATTTTACTTGTTACAGTTACAGATGCTCATTCTATAAAGAAGATTATTGCTGAGTTCATTGCATTACTTTTTACTCTTAATATCAAACGTTATAAGTCATAAGTATATATAGTATATAGATTATAGCTAAAGACGAAATAAATAGGTCACCTTTCAATTATTTAACAATTACCTGTGATGAACATGTAGTAAATTTACTAAACTCGTGTAAATAATGCCTTGACCATCTTCTTTTAAAGTGACCTTCAATATCACCCAAAGCAGCTTTGTGAAGTAGTTCTCTCAAAACATTAGCATCATCTCTAACTCCCCATACAGCAAGAGAAATAGAGTGGACCAGACAATTGCCATCTCCTATAGTAATTTTAAACACACACATTTTATATCATCACTTTAACATTTGTTCAATTTTCAAAAGGCCTAGTTAGGGCCTATGGCATAGGAGGCTATATAATATAGTATATTAGTTAAACCCAGTTTGATTAGGACTATATATAGGCTAATTAAGTAGGCTATATCCTATGCCGATATTCCTATATAAGGCTTATACAATTATATTCTCGTCTCTTTATAGTTGCAATTTTAAACTAATATTTATATATTAGGCACTGATTCTCAAAATATACAAGAGTGTCCGGGTATAATTCATTTTATATTATATTATTATTGCAAATTATAGCCTACTTACTTGGCACAGAAACTGCTTGCAAAAGCAAATATGATATCGAAGTACTCCAGTTGATAGCGCTTATTTTTTCCAGGTCTTCTGTCATATCTTCATCTAATGTCATTAGAGAAAATCTTTTCTTAATATTCCTTGGTGTTCTGGATGTGTTTGGTAACTGACAATCATGATAGCTAATGTTATTTCGAAGAGTAATCAAATTACGGCTGTAGTCAGTGTTGGTAACAATATTCTGACGTATAGATTTCTTAATTCCCATTAAGATTTCATTACTGTCCATTCTTAAATGGACTTCATGGTCTGCAAACTATTACAATCCTCCCACTGTCAGCCTTTCGTGAATATATATTTATTATATAGCCAATCAATCGGAACTAAAAGTAGGCCAGTGGGAAAATCCGTTTTCTTAAGATAGCGCTGAAAAAAAAACACATTGATGAATTGTGGGTCAAGTGATAACGCAACTTCCATTTTAAAAAAAATGGAAAAACCCCATTAGTAAAACCACGATAATCTATATTCTATAGGTAATAACCAAATTTTATAGGCCTATCTGGTATATTTACATCCGTCGAAATGATCGACTGACAAAAGAATGCTACATCTCACATTATTTAGACTATACTAGAATATAGGCTATGATATGCCTACATCATGTGCAGGGCCGGTTCTAGCGATTGCGGGGCCCTATGCGAAACGGATTGCGCGGGGCCAAGTCTATGTAGGGATAAGGATAATAAGTGAAAATTAAGATTTTATAATAGAAAATAAATTCATCTTTGCATTGTATTAATTATTTACTAAATACAAAATCACGATCAAATTAACTTTACTTTACTAGCTTTGCGTGTAGCGAAGAAGCCGGCTGGTCCAGCGGTTAGTTCACCGGACTGTCAACCAAAAACCAATTGACAGGTCGCGGGTTCTAGCCCTGCCACCGACGGATCCCTGTCGCCCTGCAGGAGTTTTGGGCCTAGTGGACGTAATAATCTTCTATCTAGAAGGAACGTCTGTAAACTTATAGGTCATACATCCAAATTCTCATTTCCACATAGATCACGCTCAATAGCGAGAATTGCCAAGTTGTTCAATCTATCTTCGTGAATTGTTGACCTCAAGTAATTCTTGATTAGTTTGAGGCGCGAGACGCTTCTTTCACCAAATGCCACAGTTAGGCCTACGGGTAGGCCTATTGTTAAAAATACTCTGAGTGCAACAAAGTAGCTATTGGGAAAGCAGTGTATATTTCATTAGTGGACAGATAAGTCAAAATTTCTACCGGGGTTTTGACGGTATTTGGTAGACTATGCCTTAAAGATTCCATTTCATCAGCTCATTCTCGCCCACATATATCTGTCGACTGGTCTGTTGATGACGTTAATGCTTGCTCGAGGCTCTCTGTAAACTTTCGTATGTCATCACGCTGATGGCTCTTGAAGCTGACAAGAAACCCTAATAGATTGTGGTTTGATGTCAGTTGTTCAAATCTCGACTGCAAGGACTGAATTTCAGTGTCCACAATTCTGTTGAAGCAATTTATCCTGTAGTCATCTTCAGCATTTCCAGGTGTAAAGTTTTCCACATATTTATCATACAGCCTGTTTTCTTTGACGTTTGGCTGGAAAGATTGCAACAACTTCCGTGTTTTCGGCCAATTCCTTTGCTGTAACAAGAATCTGAACAAAATCATCAACGCTCAGTTTCCTTAGTCAAGTCATCAAGTTGTACGAATCCATTGCACAAAATGTACTCACAAAAGTGACTTGGAAGAGCACGTCGTACCATAACACAAGTGACACTAAGAATTTGTACTGCTTCAATGTTTCATAAAGTGTTTTTGCTTCGCTTTTAATTATCGCATTCACTATCCTCTTCAGCTAATTCATCGAGTGTATCACAAATTTCAAGCAATTTATAACGAAGTGCTTTGACACTATCTATTCTACATTCCCACCTTGTTTCGCACAGAGGTTTTACAGATAGATTGGAAACATGCTTCTGAATAATGACCATCTCATTGTAGATGTTGAAAAGATGATGTACACGCGTTGTACAGTTCCAAAAAAGGTTAACGCATCAGGGCATGTTTTGACCATGTCTGCTACAACCAGATTGTAATTATGACACGCACGTGGAGTAAAAAATGCTTTGCTGTTAATATTTAAAAGCCGTTTTTGAACTCCAGAATGGACGCCTTTCATGTTGGCACCATTATCATAACCTTGTGCACGAATATTTTGAATATTTAATCCAAACTTTGCCCAGCTCATTCACTAGTGCATCGCATAAGTCCTGTCCAGTAGTACTTTCCGCGGGAAGAAACTTGATAAAACGTTCATGTACAACCACAGGCTCTTCCACATTAACCTCATCTGATAGGGGAGACCGGGGCTAGTTGTCATACTTTTTATATTTTATTATATAATAAAAAAAACTAATGGGTCAATTTTTGAAAAATCTATATTATTTAGAAGTTTACTTTCATAGTTGCTTTAAAAGTAGCTTTATAAATCTTTAAACTATTCCAGGTTTGATAATGTAAATATTTGATCATCTTTGTTATGGTTATTTTCATAATTTAGGATATAAAAAAATTCAATAAGTCAATAGCGCTTTAAGGTATATTAATTGTATTAAACTTATTAGAAATTTAGGTCTATACTGGTAAATCAAAATAGTTTTTTTTATTAATGCATCATTGATTCATAATAATAAGCATTGCATGCGCTACTAACATTAATTTAATAAGTTTTGAAATATACATATTTAAAAAAGAGTAGTTTAAGAGTGATTTGTGTATATGACAACTTGCCCCCCCCCCCCCCAATAGGGTACAGGGCGGTTTGACCTAAATAACTTTTTATCCTTGTTGTAAGACTGACAACTGACTAGCTCATCAACATAAGCGATCCCAACACTACACTATTATAAAAAAATGGAAGTCAAAGAATAGCTATTGTCAATGTAGTGTACGATAAACATAAATGTAAAAAACGTTGCTCAAAGGGATGATTTTGACATTTTTGCATTTTGATAAAAACTATTAATGCCAACTTAATAAAATCAATAAAATCAATAATAACAATCATAATTATATGTCCTTTAAATGATACCAAAAGATGACAGCATCAATCTAGCTACAACATTCCGAAATAGTGACTATGACAACTTACCCGCACTGACAACTAGCCCCGCTCTCCCCTACATACCAGATAGTTAATGACATCTGCTCTTTCTTACTTATGTCTGGATTACAATCCAATATTACTAAAACATACTTTGCGTTCTTGATGTCTCGAAGGATAGCATTCAAAACATCATCAGCTACTACAGTAATGAGCTCCTTTTTAATCTTCTTCCCCAGGTAATGATCATGAATTTCTGCATTGGTAACACGTCGAAGATGTTCCCCCATTACTGGATCAAACTTTGCAAGTAATTCTACTAGATCCAGGAAATTCCCATTACTTCTCCAACTCTTTCAATGGACCCTCTGAAAGCTAAATTGCGCTCCGCTAGAAATTGTACAATCGCAACTAGTCTTTGAAAATCTTGATTCCATCAAGCATCTCCTGGTGGATCTTGTCAATGCCTGTTTTTTTTTTTACTCAGTCTTGCTCCGGCTCACAGCAATTAGTCATGGCGTCTAAATACCCATTCGATTTTTCATGTTCTGCTAGCCTTGTGGTGCAGTTTGCGGCTGTGTACCACTGGTCAAATCCTTCATTTACAAAGGAGCTTTTTTGTTTTAGGCGACAGTAAAAACAATAGATCTTGTCTGCTGACACAGCATAATATATATCAGCCAAGGACGCAAAATACTTTCACCATTGAATTAGCGCGGAGCCTATGATAGTACGGGGCCCACTGCGGCCGTATAGGTTGCAGTGGCCTAGAAACGGCCATGATCATGTGTATGGGACCCATCAACTGAAGAAAACAATAGGCCTATCTTAGAACAAATTCAGAAAAGAGCTGCAAGATTCATCACTAGCCAATATCAACAACTGACAAGAGTAATACCATTAGTTAAATAGTCAAATCGCTAAACCTAGAAACACTAGAGGACAAAAAGGCAAAGAGTAGGCCTAAAGTATAATAGGCTAGTAATAATAGGCCTACTTATAAGGAATTAAACTATGATTAAACTATAATTTAGAAATACAACCCAATAACAGCCCGTTGCAATGCTCAGATAAACATAAGGACAAAAACATTTGCATTATCCCTTATGCGAGAATAAATGCATATCAGTACTATTTCTTCCTGAGTGGCTTTCGGACATGGAATGGGTTGCCTGAACAAACCACGAAAACCAGAAACGTTACATCATTTAAAACATTAATAAAGAAGCAAGACTAGACTCGGACCACGGATGAGCGTAGGACGCAATGATCTTCTTTATAGAAGGAGCGTCTATAATATAATATCTATAGGCCTAAGATAAGAATGTGTGGGAGAAAAGTGAGTTTGAGGGATTCAATTTATAATATTTCAACTATACGGATATAACTTAAATTTATTTGGACCATATAATTAAGCTCCATTAAGCCTACTATATAAGCTCTTCGGAATGACGAAGAAAAGAATGAGAGAGAGAGAGAGAGAGAGAGAGAGAGAGAAGAGGGCGAGAGCTGTCTAATTTTTGGCAGTTTATTGTTCAAAGGTTGTCCATAAATTTAATAATTTCACGCGGTTATGACAATTTAATTTTTTTTATCCCCACCGCCACCCCCCCTACCTCGTCGTCACAAAAGTCACACATATCACACTTCTCATCGTATGTTAACCCATATAGTCCTCTAGACTATTATGGGCTACCATGTAGCGCAGCACTCTGACCTCAGATATTGGAGGGGGAAAAAACAAGCCCCCAACAATGGAATCTTCTCGAAGAATATATGTCGCAATTATTTCTTATTGAAAGTGCCACCGGCAGTTGGATTTTTTTCTTTAGAGAGGAAAGTAATATGTTATTTACTTATTTCGAAAGTAATATGTTATTTACTTATTTCGAAAGTAATATTTTATTTACTTATTTCGAAAGTTATATGTTATTTACTTATTTCGATTTTGAGGGATTCATGACTGCATTAAAAAAGTATTCATGATTTACAAGGGCGACTATTTGTCGTTCAGTTTGAGAGAAAGGGTGTTGAAGGAAAATAAAGTGAGAGAAGGAGAAAGAAGGAGAGAGAGAGGAGAGAGAGGGGAGAGAGAGGAGATAGAGGGTAGGAGAGAGTAGGAGAGAGAGTATGAGAGAGAGTAGGAGAGAGAGTAGGAGAGAGAGTAGGAGAGAGAGTATGAGAGATAGTAGGAGAGAGAGTAGGAGAGAGATGGAGAGAGACAGAGGAGAGCGTAGGAGAGAGAGAGAGTAGGAGTAGGAAGAAATTGTGTGAGTGGGTGAGAGAGGAGAGCGCTGTATGTGAATCAATGAACCTGGGGTCTGGGTCTTATAATTACAACCTTGTAACAGAAAGACGCTTAGCAATCTGGTTGTGCAAGCGCGCCACCCGGTTAGCACGTGCAACTCGGTCGGTTGTATGATTCTTGAAGTTTCAGTGACGCAACGTTCTTTGTGTGACGGCCTGGAACCAAACAGCGACCTAACAAACTAGAACTATGGACACTCTCTACGGCCAGGTGAGTTTACTACATATGTAATTAAACACATTTTTTCACTCGAGGTAATGCTCGTAAACATTCGAGTACTTTACATATTCACAGACATAGTACTCGGATTTGGTTAATCTCGATGGAAATCGTCTACTTGGTTACACCCCAGTTCAAAGTTAAGAAGAGGATGATAATTTATAGATTTTCTTGGTATTTAAAAGTCTGGTGCTTTCTCTACATTATAAAAATAAAAGTAAAGTATTCAGTAGGATCATATTGATCCATAGGGCTGGTGAAGCAGCGCTCACCAGTTTCTGTGGCCACGGCATACTAGGTGATTGTGTACACACTACACAGCTGGGTAGACTCAGAGACGCCCTCCAGAAATAAGGGAAAAAATCCCAGCCTTTACCGGGATTTGAACCAAGGACCATTACCATCACATAAAAAAAAACACATTCAATAATTGTCTTACATCACTGCAATCTAAAATAGAGCGTTCTTAGTGGGCGTGGCTTAGGTTTTTAGTGACGTATTTGTGTAAATAAAGAACCCACTTGAGGTACAAATGTAACGTGGTGAAAGTGAAGTACTTCTTTATCATGCAAAATTCACATCTGAATATTGGCTATCCTACTAAAAAATAAGGAGGTAAATAGTAGTACTGTAGATTAATTGATTAATGTGATTAGGCTAGGGCCGGCTAGACCTATTTACACTTTCAATTTCACTTTAATGTTTCGTAGGCTAGGCTACGATGTCAAGTGATAGTGTTGGGTGAATAGGCTATCTAGTCAAGTCACTAATAGGCTCACATCGTCTATGATCTATGTCTATGATAATAATAAAATAGCCTATTTTATTTAACATACATAATACAGCTTAAATCTTAATAAGACTTAAAACACAACACATCATTTAAAAAAAGCTCGAGCCTATATGAAACTTTATTAATACAGCGGCCATTATTGCTTGTACACCATTACAGAAAGTAAACGCAAATCACGTGCTTTTTGTCACGTGATTGCAAACGCCCTATGGGTCTAATAAATTGTGGACTAGACTGTTTTCTGGCAGAGCGTATGCTATTTTATAACTTTACTTTTCTAAAACACTGTAATGTTTATTAATCATCAAGAATGCGTTCCACGAAAAGGATCTATCTATTAAGTAAAAAATATGATTAATTTATCGAACTTACTGCATGCATCAACAGAGCATTCGTCAATTCACATGCTCATAGATGAATAGAAATAATGTTTTGATTTTAGTTCGTGGTCGAAGTTACATTTACAAAAACAAAACGACGCCATAGTCTATTTCCATCTATTTCTTCCATTGCAGAATCAAAGTCCATATTCCCAGCTCATTTCTTCCCATCGGATTGTGGAGAGAAAGCGTCGCCATAGAATAAACCGATGCCTGCAGATCTTGTCTAATTCAGTTCCGGCAGAATTCGCTATCAAGGTGTCCAATCATGACTTTAATCAACTACAAGTTTAGTGTAGCACTGTTAGTCTAATTCATCTAATTGAAAAATTTAATTTCTGGTAGAATTTAACATCGAATTGACCATTCATTGTGCTTCACGAATATAACTGTCTTTCTAATCAATGAAAAAAAATACGTACTGTCAGAATTCAAGGGCATCAGCATTAGTCGTCTATATCACGGGTCGGCAACCTAAAGCACGCGTGCCAGACTTGGTACGCAGAGTGATTTTTTCAATGGCACGCGAAAGACTCCCAAAAGGCAATACAAGTCGCTTCTACAAGAAATTGAGTGCTAAAGAAGAATGACTGTTAGGCTGTTGGCACGCTGAATGAATTAGAAATCCAACTTTGGCACGCTTTTATCAAAAGGTTGCCAATCTCTGGTCTATATTATGAAGAATCGCGTGATTATGGCGTAACCAGGAATGCAAGGCATTAGGGAACAAACTTTACCTTATCTTACATAATATACACGCTTCTTATATAAATAAGATTATTGCGTCCTACGCTCATCCGTGGTCCGAGTCTAGTCATTGCAAACTAGAGGGAGATAGGAGTGCAAGGGGTGTCGTATATAGTAAGCTAATAAAGTTGGAGCGTGTGTGAAGCCGGCTGGCCTAGCGGTTAGCTCACCAGACTGTCAACCAAAAAATCACTTGACACGTCGCGGGTTCGAGCCCCGCCACCGGCAGATCCCTGTCGCCCTACAGGAGTTTTGGGACTAGATGACGTTAATATTGAGCTGTTATCACATGCGCTTAACCGGCAGCAGTGAAACCTCTCACAGATTAATAGTCTTCTAGAGCGCACTGAGCATGCTAAAATAGCATGGATAGAAGCGCTATATAAATTACCATTACCATATATAAATTACCATTACCATTACAAATATTGCAAGGTGGGGAAATGAATAATTCCTATGTGTCTGTCTATATTATCTGCTTGTTCGTATTTATTCTAGTTTTTTTCTCCTGACATGGAACACACACAATCATATAGTTTAATAGAGATATATGTAAAATGTAAACAATTTTCTTTCTCAGCCATCGGGAAAACTGGAAAAGGCAGAAATCTTAGAAATGACAGTTGTATATCTGAAAGCTTTAAGATCTAAGAGTGAGAACATTGAAACAAATAGAGGTGAGTCTTGTTTCTACTGATGTTAATCTACACAATAGATTATAATCATTATACAGTCTGTTTCAACAAATGTCTTACATACGATTATAAGGGGGCCTGCTCATCATGCAAGCAGAAAAGTTAAAGTAATGGGCCGTTTTGCTGCTGGGAGTTAACACCCTTGCCCCATATACAAGTCTATCTTATATACGGAATTGTAAAGATTGCTGCTGAGAGTTAACACCCTTGCCCCTTATACAAGTCACTCTTATATACCGTAATTGTAAAATTGTTAACTTTCAGCAGCAATACGGCCCATTGTTGGTTTAATTTCATATATGTGCCTATGCATTGCCTTTAAAAATAACCTTGAAATAAAAGGATAAGCTACACAGATGGCGATTCCATCGAAGCCAAAGGTCATACATATTTTTTTTTTAGTGATTAAATGAATATTGGTTGTAATAGCAAAGAAATACAACTAGATCTATAGAACAAAACAGAAGGTAAATTAAGAGAGCTATGACTATATATATATATATATATATATATATATATATATATATATATATATGTATATATATATATATATATATATATATATATATATGTATATATATATATATATATATATCAAGGACTACTGAAGACAGGACATGCAGACTTGAATTTCTGACTTAGCTAGCTAAGGCCAGTGTTTCTAACAGTAGCGATACACTCCCTTTCTCGCGCTTATATATGAAGTAAACTATTATTAAGTAGCTAACATAATTAATGTCAATAATGTCAATAATGTCAATAATGTTAATGTGCAGGGCCGTTTACTAATGAGGGGTTAGGATTGAGAGGGTTTAAAAGAGCATTTGAATATTATTTAAGATCTATTTAGATGATTGAATGATTAGGGCCGTACACATGATACCCTATATATATATGCGGTTGGTGTTGACGGTTTCGTGTGGGGGGGGGGGTCACCTAAGGAATAAAATAAAGTGAAAAATTTTTTCAAAAAAATCGTTATTTCTTGACCTAAAAAGGGAAAAACGTAACCAACCTATAAAATTTATCTCGCTCATAATTACGAGACAAATGCACAGCCTCTAAAAAAAGTGATTATGAAGTAAGTCGATTATTTGGGTTGAGAATTTTGCCAAGTGGTACATGTATACCATAATTATAAATACGATAATTTGATTTCTATATCTATGGCAAAATTTATTTGTGTTTTCATGACCAAGGAATATAAAGAATGTAAATTGACTGTGATAGTTAAAAATAAACAAACATTATGCTCTCCTCTCATATTTTCTGCTTTCAATAATGGTATACATGCACTATTTGGCACTTTAAACAAACGACACTTGTTGGCAGAATTATAATTACCTTTACAATTAACTACACCACATTTATAAGGCATTTTGATAAAAAATACACGATCGAAAAATTAAAAACAAACACAGTGAAGTAAAATCCAACAACAAGTATCCATTTTGGAACCAAACTGCGCCTTCTATTCATACTTCTTAAAAAATAGTGCGCTCATGCCTGGTAATTATTAAGACATTTTAATGGCTATTAGATCGTTCTTTGTCATTAAATTAATGACAATGACATAAACCATTAATACAATGAATCATAGTAGTAAAGAATTTTGTTAGTTACTTAATAATAGTTAACATTATATCACTGCGCCAAGGGAGTGTATCGCTACTGTTAAAAAAACTGGCCTTAGCTAGGAAGTCAGATATTCAATTCTGCATGTCCTGTCTTCAGTAGTCCTTGATATATATATATATATATATAGCCTATATATATATGTATTTTATCCGGTTCTGGACACATGAAATATGTATATGTAATTTAAAAACATATAAGAACATAATCTATATTTGGCTTCACATGCCAAAATAAATGAAATTGTTACGAAAGGGTTAAGTAATTTAGCGTGTGATAATTTTTTTAGGAATTAAAATTTAAAATGGTAGGCATTTTTATAGACTATACTTTACATAATGGTTATTTCTTTACTATAAAAAAAACGCCACAGCACATTCAACCCCTTATCTGAGTAGGGTTATTAATATTTTAATAGAATAAGTATTATTCAATAGATTCTAGTTGCATGCAACCACGATTGAATTTTGAGAGATGCGTCAATAAATTGAAGAGAAAAAAGTATGCATGTAGCAGTGCGGTACAATGAACTTCCGGTTTCCGAGCATGCCGGTGCAGAACGTCTGATGTGTGTGCACGTGCCTCTGGTCTTGTCGCTCAGCGCCTATCACGTGCTGGCCTCACTCTGACCACCAGCCCCAGGCATACGCCTTCAAAAAGGGACAAAGGCGGTCGCGTGCTTTTCTGCAACATGGTCTTCATACCGAGTCTGTCGTTCCCATGATTCCAGCCGCGGCCGTCGCGTGTGACCTTAATACGGATGCCAGTCGCCAGAGACATTTCCTACTTCTGCAACACCGACGTCACATAATGTGCAGACGGCTGTACACTCGCCTGCGCGTAATGCATTAGTGATAGTCTAGGCCTCTACTCGAAGTGTGCGATTGAATAATCGTCTATATTGAAGGGGTGTCTGTAGCCTTATATTGTTTATATTTAGCTGTACTGTGCCACAACCACACTGCAACCTATTTATTTCATTTGAATTGAATAGGCCTAATAGTTCCCAATAGTGTAGGCAGATATAGACAATTAAAAAAAAAAAGCTCTTTCCAAACCTTATAGTAGGCTCTAGGTCTAGGTAATAGGTTTTCAACGCAAGTGCTGCTAAATATCTGATATCCCCCAACAATATTAGACAATTATGGTGTGCGCAGGGCCGGATTTTCCTTTAGGCTAACTAGGCTTCAGCCTAGGGCCTCAAGATCAAGAGGGGCCTACATTCAAATTGTTAGCAAAATTAAAATTACAGTATTCTAAAAACAGTGAATACTAAAACACTAGACCGAACATAAGTAGAAATTCTACGCATGTGACTATTATACAAACATAAAAATGTATTGTTTAAGAATATGATCAACGCGTTTGTTTCTTTGTAAATGTTGTGTGTTATGTTTGATAAGTTATTGTTTATTAAAGTTTAAGGCAACTAATTCAATTAGACTACATAAAAAATACCTAAAAATTAAACATTTAACTCAGAAACTAAGCAGACAGCTGCAGAATGAATATGTAAACAATGTAATTTCTAAAGATAATAATAAAAACTTATGGTCCTACATTAAATCAAGAAAAATGGACACTACAGGCATAGCTCCACTAAAAGGCCAAAACAATGAAACTTATAATGATAATGAAACTAAAGCTAATATCCTAAACACACACTTTGCATCATCTTTTTCAAATCCAGGTGACAAAGAAATATTCATAAATTTAAACAAACTAGAAGAGATAGGAAATATAAATGTAGATGAAAAAGGCATTAAACAACTCCTAACCAACTTAAAAGTAAACAAAGCTTCTGGTCCAGATGAAATACCAGCAAGACTGCTTAAAGAACTAACTAATGAAATATCTCCAATCTTTAAAATACTTTTTCAGGCCTCTCTAAACCAGGGCAAAGTGCCCAAAGATTGGAAATTAGCCAATGTAACCCCCCTTTTCAAAAAAGGAGATAAATCTGACCCCGGAAATTATAGACCTGTTTCTCTAACAAGCATAACATGTAAATTACTTGAACATATAATATATAGTAGTATAGTAAATCATCTAGACAAACTAAATGCACTGTGCCCACACCAACATGGCTTCAGGAAAAATAGATCATGTGAGACTCAATTGATAGGCTTAATAGATGACTTGTCTAAGGGATTAGATAATAACAACCAAATTGATGCTATATTACTAGATTTTTCAAAAGCATTTGATAAAGTTCATCATTCTAGTCTTCTTAAAAAACTTAAATACTTTGGCATCTCTGGTCCCTTACATCAGTGGATTCAGGACTTTCTTATAGGCAGAGAACAAACAGTGATAATAAATGGCTCTAAGTCATCACCAATAACAGTAAACTCAGGAGTTCCACAAGGAACTGTTCTAGGGCCCCTACTATTTCTAATTTACATTAATGATCTGCCTAATTGCATCAACACAGGCACAAAAGTAAGATTATTTGCCGATGATTGCATAATTTATAGAATAATAAAGACAGGAAAAGATAGTGAACTTTTACAAAAAGACCTAGATGAACTACAAAAATGGGAATCAAACTGGAGTATGTCTTTTCACCCAGAAAAATGCCAACTAATAAGGGTATCCAAGAAAAAGAAACAAATAATAACAAACTACTTCATTCATGGTAAAGAACTAACTCAAACTAGCAATGCTAAGTATCTAGGAGTAATAATAAATGATAAGTTATCTTGGAACCCTCACATTGATGAAGTAATTAAAAAATCAAACAAAACATTAGGATTCATAAAAAGGAATTTTTACAAATGTAATAAGAATATAAAACTAAAATGCTATCTCACATTAGTTAGGCCTATACTAGAATATGCAGGATCTGTATGGGACCCATCAACTAAAGAAAACATTAAAAAATTAGAACAAATTCAAAAAAGAGCTGCAAGGTTTATAACTAGTGAATATTCCCCATTGACAAGAGTAACACCATTAGTCAAATCACTAAACCTAGAAACACTAGAGGACAGAAGGGCAAAGAGTAAAGTAGTAATAATACATAAGGCATTAAACTCTAATTTAGAAATACAACCCAATAACAATCTGTTGCAAAGCTCAGATAAACATAGAGACAAAAACACCTTCCTTGTCCCTTATGCGAGAACAAATGCATATAAGTACTCTTTCTTCCCGAGTGGCATTCGGGCATGGAATGGGTTGCCTGAACAAACCAGGAAAACCAATAACCTAACATCATTTAAAACATTAATAAAAATGCAAGACTAGACTCGGACCACGGATGAGCGTAGGACGCAATAATCTTCTTTATAGAAGGAGCGTCTGTAATGTATAAGATAAGATAAGATTGTTACAAGTAGCCTACTATATATGGCCCTGAGAAAAAAATATCCTAATAATTGTTCTCGCCTTTTTTTTATTTATTATCCATGCCACATTTTTTATAAGGGTTAGTACCAATCACCTTTATTTATATTTATTTATGTTTTATTTAACATATTGATATGTATCACAGTAATGATGTAGTTTATTATCTGTCGCCGACCGATCCCTTTACTCAAATAATCGTGAGCTAAAAGAAAAGCTTGATTGTCTGGTAGCGTGTTATCATCAAGTTATAAAACAATTGTGAAGTCTTTAGGTGCTAGTATTAATGATATTTTAATCTCAAGTTTTACAGAGATGTCCTTTAATGCGTTGGAATCTGTCTGGAGTATGTGTTACTATCGTTAAGTGGAATAGATACGTAATAATCATACAAACTGGGTAGTTAATGTAATGTTTAAAAATATACATATAAATTCTTTAGTCATATAATATTTATTTAATTTTCTAATACTTTTTACAGTTTGATCATTTCAAAGTTAGAATATAAATGACAAGCCATTTATTTTTTTTATAAAAGAAAAAAGAACATTAATTATCTCCCTTCAATAAAAAAAATATTTTCACATAAGATTCAAACGTGATGCCAAACAAGTTCTCTTTTGTAATATAACAAATAATACAATATTATTTCTTTACATAAATTAACATTATGGTATTCATAACAAGATTTAATGATTAGATGATTTAAATAATTTAGGATAAACAGTTGTAAATAAACATTTCCTACATTAATTGTTTGTCTATTTAAGGAGTTAATATTTTAAACATTAATAATTACAGAAATTACACTCTATTGTGCTATGAAAAAAGACTCTTATATTTTTTAATTAATAATACAAATAAATTTGTTTTAGAATTACGTATAGTATTAGGCCTAGCCCTATTTATGTTTAATTCAAGAAGATGAGCATAAAAACTCTTTTAAATGTAATTAGTCTGTATGAATTAATGAACGGTCAATTGTAAGTGACCTCTTTGTATCCTTAAAACAGCTTTCATGTGCGATAAAATATGTTCACAAGTTTAAGTTGAACCAAAAGCTGAAAGTAAAAGAGCGAATGCAGTTGAGAATAGCAGATGATTTTCCTACGCAGCTCCCTCACAGTTTGTTCCGCAAATGGGCAAATTTGGATGTCCATTTTTAAATGTTTCAAATTCAACTTGCTCCATTTCAAAATCGCCAATATTCCTTCACTTAAAAAAAAGATATACATCTAAGAAGGTTTTAGAAATATACAACAAGTTAGGCTTGATGTGGTATAAAAAAAAATGAGTCCCATTTGAAAGTTTTGCCTTTGATTAGAAAACTTCGCTTGAGTGCTTCAATGTAGCCTACTTCTGAAAAAGCTCAACTATCTATCTTAATATAGGCCTATTTTTTAACATGGGAATGTACATGTAGTTAAGTGTTTTGAAATTGTTTTTAGGGCAAGATATGTCCAATTTCAATGCTAATCCATTCCTATGCAAATGTAGGCCAAAATGCTAGTTCAACTCACTGCAATGTGTCAGAAACATCGGTTTAACTAGTCAGTTTTCCTCATTCAGAAACATCGGCTTCAACAGTCACTTTTTCTCATTCAGAAACATCGGCTTCAACAGTCAGTTTTTCTCATTCAGAAACATCGGCTTCAACAGTTTTTCTCATTCAGAAACATCGGCTTCAACATTCAGTTTTTCTCATTCAGAAACATCGGCTTCAATTGTTTTTCTCATTCAGAAACATCGGCTTCAACAGTTTTCCTCATTCAGAAACATCGGTTTCAACAGTCAGTTTTTCTCATTCAGAAACATCGGCTTCAACAGTCAGTTTTTCTCATTCAGAAACATCGGCTTCAACAGTCAGTTTTTCTCATTCAGAAACATCGGCTTCAACAGTCAGTTTTTCTCATTCAGAAACATCGGCTTCAACAGTCAGTTATCCCCATTCAGAAACATCGGCTTCAACAGTTTTCCTCATTCAGAAACATCGGCTTCAACAGTCAGTTTTTCTCATTCAGAAACATCGGCTTCAACAGTCAGTTTTTCTCATTCAGAAACATCGGCTTCAACAGTCAGTTTTTCTCATTCAGAAACATCGGCTTCAACAGTCAGTTATTCTCATTCAGAAACATCGGCTTCAACAGTTTTCCTCATTCAGAACCGGAAGATGTAGTGGTTGTTTTTATCAATAAAAAACATCTCTTGGAGGTCTCTCGCGTGTCATTGAAAATCGCTCTGCATGCCAAGTTTGGCACGCGTGCCTTTGGTTGCCAACCTCTGACTTAGATTACATTATTATTATTATTATTGAAATATGTAGTACTATTATTGTCTTGATATAACTTTTTATTGTTTGCCATTTTTTTTATTTTCTTGTTTTGTCTTTGACTAGATCTATGCCTTTATTGTACTCTTGCACTATGTTCCAAAAAAAATATTGTTCATTGACGAGGACTACTAGCGATGGACCCTGCAAACAGAGGTGCGTTGGTTAGCAGAAGATGAGCGTTTAAATATAATTACTGAGACTTGGATTCGGTGCTCGAGATTTTTAAAAGCAAATGCGATTCTTTGGGAGAAAATCAGTTTATCTAAGTCTGTGAGTTTTGGCAACAATTTTAGTAATATTGCATTCTTATCAACCTCTTTTGTAAAAAGTTGATTTTATGTTAATACCATTTGGTTGTAAAAAAAAATAAGCTGCAAATAGTGAAGTGTGGAGACCTAAGTGTTTTGCAACCAAAATTGAAACAAATATAGACAAACTAGGCCTACCATCAACACACCAGGCAAACAATTCACATTAATATTGATTTTTTTAAGCCTCTTGTTTATGTAATATTTTTTTTTTAAAGAAAAGGGGTCGGTTAGCCAAAAAAGGTTGAGAACCTAAGGTGTAGCTGAACAGATATCTCTTGTTTATATGGATGCGATATATGTACCTTGGCCTATTGGTTTTTTGAATGTGTAGGGAAAGGAAATGACGAAACTTCTACCGAGTTTTACCCATTTTAAAATCCGGAACATCGCTGACATCAAAATTCAATAATTGCTGTATGCTTACGAAACGTTAACTAACAAAGTTAAATCATCCTAGATAGAATTTTAAATTAACGTATCGGTCTATAAACTATATTAGTCTAGGTTGGCTGGTCCTGCGGTTAGTGTTGCTTGATACAGTGACATTCGTTCTACGAGACCTCTTTAAGGACGCCAAGAGAGTAATCTCAGCTAGCTTACTCGAAGTGGAGTTCAAGTCTGGTCCTGTGGTTAGTAGGCCTACTCCCGACTATTGATTAGTTGACCCTGGGTTCTAAGTTCTAACCCTGTGCCGTCCGATCCATGCCACCCTGCAGCAGTTATTGGGCAAATGACGTATGGTAATAATTTTCTCTCTAGAAGGCACGTCTGTAACTAATGAGTCAATACATGCCACTGATAAGTAAACTGCCCACTTACACAAAATAATGCCCGAAAGCCACTGAAAGGAAGTAAATGTTTACTACAAATTTTTTTTAAAATTTCTTTATCAAAAGTTTGATGTAAAAAAATATAATGCAAGAATTGTTTGTTGTTTATTAAGATGAAGCTGATTTTGTTAAAAAGAGGCAGTTTGTTATTTGCCCAGCAAGAATCAGCTCTTCTGCACAAACCATCAAAACAAATTAACATTAAATCTATTTTATTTCTTATTCCAGGGAGACAGAATGCCCGATCTTTTCAAGAAGGTTACAGAGAATGCATGCAAGTGGTGAGTGCTTATCTTCTCCACACCTTGGGACAGACGAACGTTATCAGGTAATACAACTATTTTACAAACTCAACAGCCACTGTCAACATTTCGGAATTTAGGATGTGCTACATATTTGTCTTGATAAATCTCAAATACGTTTTAGTTTTTATAATTTCTACTTATAGAATATGGGTCTGTTTGCTACAGAAGCTCCTTCTATACACATTATTGCGTGCTGCGCTTAGCGATGGTTTGGGTTTAGTCTGGCATTTTGATTAGTGTTTTACATGTCAAGTTACTGGTCATCTACTGATTGTGGTTATCTACTGATTGTTATCAGGGCCGTATTTAGGATTGTGGGGGGCCCAGTTACCAAATTTATGTGGGGGCCCCTGAGGCCTCGCTCATGCCTTCCACATACGTCAGAAAAGTGCCGTTAATTCATGTTACATTCTGTAATAGCATAAATTTTATGTTGCGCTTAGGTTGGTTGAACTGGAGCGCTTAAAATTGTTGGGGAATAAATTTTTTTTATATACATTTTCAACGAAAGAATGGGGATGTCACTAAAAAAATCGTTTTGGGATGTGTTTCAATGGAACATGTAGAAACTAGAACATGCTGAAATACGCCACTGATTGTTATTGTGTTGTATTTCTAAATTAGAGTTTAATGCCTTACTTAACTCTTTGCGCTCTAAGCTTGCATTATGCTTGTTGGCAGCGCTATACAAATGTCATTATTATTATTCTATCCTCTAGTGTTTCTAGGTTTAGTGATTTAACTATTGGTGTTACTGTGTCACTCTTGTCAGGTGTGAATATTAATGAACCTTGCATCTCTTTTCTGGATTTGTTCTAAAACTAGTAAAACAATCTCTTTTTAGTATTAAATTTTTTTTTTACTAATCATCAGGCCAATGTATTTAATTAAAACTAAAACTACAGATTATTTTTTTTGTGAATCAAAAGATATTTTTGGTGATTTTTTAAAGTGTTGTTTTCAAGTGTGATTTGTTATTTATTTTTTTCAATCTTTATTATTGAAAATGGTTGAATTTTCGCCGACAGTTGTTTAGTATACTAGCCAGAAAATTGTTTATGAAAAAAAAACAGTGAGATTAAGTAAAGCATTAAATACAAATATATTGTGTTCCTTTAGATGCCAAGAGCTATTGAACCACCTCAACACTAGATGTCAACAAAGTCAGCTTGCATCCATAGCTAAACTTCACTCAAGCGGAGGACACAACAGTTACAGTGACAAGGGTAACGTTGAGCCATCAACAGGACAACTCTTGCCCACATTAGGACTAGGGGAGAGCAGTATGGGAGACTTAGTGATGAGAGATTGTGTGTCAAAGACATCTTGGGAGGAAGAATTTGATGTGCTGAAGCAGAGTCTCAAGAGGAAATGATACAACATAGTAGTCTAGTAACTAGTTAGTAAACAAGGAAAGAGAAATGATACAACATAGTAGTCTAGTAACTAGTTAGTAAACAAGGAGAGAGAAATGATACAACATAGTAGTCTAGTAACTAGTTAGTAAACAAGGAGAGAGAAATGATACAACATAGTATAGTAACTAGTAAGGAAACAAGGAGAGAGAAATGATACAACATAGTAGTCTAGTAACTAGTTAGTAAACAAGGAGAGAGAAATGAAACATTAGATAGACAGTGGCTTGGCTTTAAAAAGTCTTTTTATTTATTGTTTTTATTCTTTGATCATTTTTCTTTACAATTCTCTACAAATGCTTTGTGAACACGTACATACATATGTACGAGTAGTGTAGACATTTAAAATAATTACAATGACCCGCTAAAGGAATTAAATTAGGGGCCATCTATAGCCTATATCTTTTATGCAAACACAAAAAGTCACATTTTCACCCCCACCCGCCCATTGCACCCCGTACATTTTTTTACCCCCCCCCCCCCTTATGCGTATGTAAAGAATAATAGCTCTAAAAAAGAAAATATTTTTGCCATAGTCACAAGACATTTGCTTTACTATTTAATTTATTTATAGTTTTTTTAAAGTTTGTGTTAACTTATGTTGAATTTTCTTAAATACATTTCACCATTCAAATTTTATTCTATTAAACACAATCAGAATAATTAATAAAATAAAACAATATACACACAAACTAAACAAATGATATTAATTTCAAGAAATGGAAATATAGATATATCAAACAGACATGAATATGTTTTCAGTAGTGAGTCTGGTAATATATAAATGTTTGGTCTGAATTCAATGTAAATTACCTCATTAAAAAAATCAGTATTTTGTTTGCATTTGGATGTGCAATTATTGATGCACATCAGTCTTCAATCTGTCGGTCTCATTTTGCCGTTTCAATAGCTAACGTCACTTGAAATTTAAAATCTAAAGAAATATTCAATGTGATCTATCAAGTGCAGATGCAAAACTATTCTGGTTATCAATTGCCTGCTGATTTCAAATCTAAATCTTATGTTTGTGATTCAGCCAGTATTCAGCCTGAGATGTTTTTTTTCTTCAATTGTGACATAGGCTATATTTTATGTATACACATTTTTTTTAGGCACACATTCAGACAAGACTCCTCCCCAAAATCTCTTATATCCAACAACTCCCTCAGTACATACTTAATAGAGAGATGGTCGCTAGGCAACATTTGATTCATTAAACTCTTTTGTGAATGCTTGTAACTTGTAATGTATATAAGGTTATGATAAAATTAAGTTTAACTGCATCTTTCTGTAAAATATATTATTTGACACTGGTATTTGACTTGCTTAAAAATAAACTTAAACAACTGAACTTAAAATTCTACTTTTTTAGCTTATAAAATAATTTTTATATAAGAAAGAGTTCATGGTTAATTGCAAAATGCTAACGAGACCCTTGCGGAACATTTAGGCCACCCTTTTTTAGCAGTAATGTTTGTGTGCATTGAACACATCTTAGTTCAAGATCTTTGTTGCCAAGTCATTAAACCAACTTTATAAAGTGTGCCAACTCTGACAAAAAAATGAAATCTAAATTGAATATAAAAAGTGAGGCACCTTTAGCAATACAATCCATCAGAAAAATAAAGCAATACTGCTCTGTAAACAACAGGGCAGTGGACAAGCACATTTTCATTTCTTTTAAGTTATGTTGTTCATAAAATACTTAGCTTATGTTAATATTTTAGCTTATTTCAAGCACTGACCTAGTTTTAATTTATTTTTATCTATTTTATAATGAATGAAAACTTAACATCTATATCAGATTATTGAGAAGTAAAGTAGTTTTTATATGTCAGGTAATGGTGATGGACCCACAATTCACTAAGATAAAAAAAAACTCACAAATTTCCCATAGCCCTTATAACTTAAAGACACCGGCTTCTGCAATAATGTAGACTACATTACTTTGTAAACTATCTTTTTATCACAACATTTTTCTCAAAGAAATTAAAACCAAAACAAACACATGAAACTTGTTAAAATAACAGTATTTAGTTCAATAATCACAAAAGAAAAATTTGGTTTTCAATTCATAGAATACATTAAAATATCTGCAGGCTTATAGCATTGTGCATTGAAAGGATCCTAACACTTACAAAAAAAAAATAAAGGGGAATAACTTAAACCATTGATGATAACACTGTACTCACTGCATTAACAGCTGTATGAACCTTCACTCCAATTACGTATAGGACTTAACATAATACAGGCATATTGAAAACTAAGTCTATAGAATGAGTGAGCTGTCTGCACGTCGGTCAAGCGGGAGGAGTGAGCCCTCAAGTCGCAGATGAAGCCTGAATGGCTCCCATCCTTGTGGGGTCCTGGGACGGGTAGTGGACAGGCAATGAGCCCCTTGGAGGCTGCTGTGGTGGTGCTTGCTGCTGCCCGCCCGGTACTCCAGGTGGGGGCCTTACTGGTAGAATACCAGGTGGTGGTGGCGGTAGCCTCAAGCCTTGAAAAATAATAAAGTCAGGATAATTAAATGAGTAAGGTACCTTATGTGTAGAGTTCATACAAATATTCAGATATTTAAGAACTTCAGTGCACTCAGTGAAATTAAAAATTAAGTTAACCCTTCCCGTACCGACCTACTTCTATCTATGCTGCCTTCAGTTCCGCTATATACGCGCCCGTGACTGTAAGGGTTAAAAGACAATATCTTTATTTTAAATCCTTAATATCCATTTTTGTTATGCATTAACCTTTCAAAGATTTTGCTCTTAACTACTCACAAAGAAAAACAACTAATAAGCTAATTAAATAGATCGATACATGATTTTTAATAATAATAATAATTGTAATTTTTATAGCGCTTCTATCCTTCCCATTAAATTTAGCATGCTCAGTGTGCTCTTGGTGTGAATTCCAGTGGCAGTTATATTAGTATGTAAGCCACTAGCCAAAGAGGAAGCTCTTTTTAAAAGACTCTTTTGTCTCAGATTCTATCAGTGTCTGAGGTAAGCTGTTCCATAAAGAAGGCACCAGTTCCCTTGATGGCTCATGCTTTGATATACGATATAAGTTCTCGAAGATAGGAAGGAGCAGTGCCATTTATATATCCATACTTAAGGGACATAATTTTGTGATTTATTAGTTCTATCACCGGAAGCCAGTGGAGATGACTTAGAATTGGTGAGATATGAGCCTGCCTCATATGGGGAAATCACCTAACTTTATAAGAAACTATGTGTGAGTAATACACATGCAAGCCTGTGTTGTTGTTGCATGGTTCTTTGTTATTTCAAACAGAAAGTCAGTTTAAAAAAAAATTTAATGATTACCTGGCGGTGGCAGTCCTCTAGGCATGCCTCCAAACGGCACCGGAGGGGGCCCTCTCATTATAGGTGGGAATGCTCTAGGAGCCCCTCGGAGAGGCACCCTGGCGGGCATTCCAAACGGTAGAGATCCTGGGGCAGGTGCAGGCAAGTTGAAGTAATTGTTCGTGAGTTCTTCAGGTGGCATTGGCAGTGCTGGAGAGTATGTAAGATTGCATGGTGAAAATTTACATCACTACAGACTAATTTCCCCTTCAGACCATGTAGGTCCAGAGGGCTAATAAAGTGAGGTTCACCAGTTTTGTTAATCCACTGATAGTGCCATCTCTTAAGTTAAGCATAACATTTATTTTATGATAGCTCGAGTTTCCTATTAGAAAAATCTTAAGAAACAGATCAGCTTATAGTATTAACCATTTCCCAACTACAGTCGCCGTAAGTCGTCTCTACGGGCAGACAACTACAGTCGCTGCGCGTCGCTGATTTCGGGTTGTTTCGTTGCCGACAGTACTGCTAGTTTTTAATAGCTTAATAAACTCTTTTTAAACTCTGACCTGAAGAGCAATAGTGATGCTATTTTTACATGTTTGTTTGGTATTATTAGTATTAGCTCAATCCATCAGATTTTAGTGAATTTTAGAAAAAAAAAAAAATTTTCGTTTGTTCTACGAAAATTGAAGGTATTTTGGCAATATTTGAGAAGCATTATGCTAGGCTTGTGAGGAAAAGGCTGTATTATTTTGATAATGCTAATATAATAGTGATATTGAAAGCATTGTAGAAGTTAAATATGCTTTGAATAGGAGGATTTGAGTCTGATACGATAAATAGAAAATTTCTTGACAAACTATCGGAACATATTGATGTT
Source organism: Anisus vortex (assembly GCA_949126835.1). Lineage (NCBI taxonomy): Eukaryota > Metazoa > Mollusca > Gastropoda > Planorbidae > Anisus > Anisus vortex. The sequence continues at coordinate 11,487,221 of OX421494.1, read as the reverse complement.
TACAGCAGCGCATAGAACTAGTCTCAACGGGAACGGGATATACGCTATAAAAGTCTCATATTTATTCATTTATTTACTTATCGATTTTTATTATTTTCCTTCTAATTATTAGTTAATTGTCATCTCTTGTGGTTTGAATTAAACTTCATATTTTTATATTTTAACTGTGAAGAATTTAATTCAGTTGCATGGATAGTTCTTTTACAGTGAATATTTTAATAATATTTTTTATCTGATTTTTTGTTCAATAAATGGAGTTATGTAACTTGGCTTAGGGATAAGGGAGTTATAGGCTGGAAAATGCTTAGGGCTGAAATGGTTAAAGTTATTCTGTGTGTAATTATATTACTGTGAAAAACTAATATTGTTGCCACTTAAATTTTTATCCAAATTATATTTTATAAATATAAAAACCTAGGAGTTGCCCACTTACAAGAGGTGCTAAGTCAACAAATACTGGTGTGATGAAAATTGACTATTTAGGTAGCAATTTAGCATCGTTTGATATGCCCGTTTTACATAAATTAGAACTTTTAGAACTTTTTTAGGGTTGAGCTGACGATCAGCATATATAAAAAACATATTCTTGAAGATAGTGGAGATAACATTTTAAAAAAGTGACGTAGTACCTTTTGTAAATGGACTACTTCCATATTAAAAGTACATGTCTAAAAAAACTTCCTTAGTTTACAGTCATTTATACAGACATCCATATACCACTGGCATTAAACATACCTTGTGGCAGGCCAGGAACAGGCTCCAATGGAACCTGAGAAACAGTTTCCTCTTTCTTGGTGCTAGAGGCTTGCTGTCCCTGAGATCGACCCCACTTAATGTTGAGCCTGCGGCCATTCAATATAAGCTTGTTGAAGGCCTTTTCCGCTGCCGCCTCCGCAGCTGTTCTAGCTGTAAACTGTACAAACGCACACTGCTGTTTGGATAAGTTCACGGAGCGTATCTCCCCAAACTGGTAAAAGTAATCTCTGCAAGATACCAATTCAAAAATACACAACTCTGTTCATTTTTAAAATATTATGTAAAAAACACAATAAACTAAAAAACTGATACGGGAATGGTGGCAGTGCACTCGGCTGTCATACTGAAGGTCCTGAATTTGAATCCTGGTGAAGCTTAGAATTTTTTCCCTGAGCATGGCGGGTATTCCTGAATCTACCCAGTTTTGATGGGTACCTGACCGTAGTTGGGGACAAGTAGGGTAGCTGGGCAATGTACTAGCCACACAATCCCCAAGTATGCCATGGCCACATAAACTTGTGAAGGCTACTTCACTTGCCCTATAGATTATCTTGTGTCTAAAAAACTGATACATGAATATATTTATTGAACCAGGGATGAGGGGTTTAAGTGTAGAGTGATTGGCCACTAACATAAACTTCAACTCTGATCACATAGATTCATTACCCTGAACCCATTCAGATAGAAACCATTCAAAACTAGAAATAGCATTAAAAAGATAGTATATATGTGTAAAATGGCCTAGCTATCTGTGTCTACTCATAGAAGCAAAGAACATAGAAACCTGTGATATTTTCTTCACATAATCTTATTTAAATGTTGATAGCTTTTACCATGTCTTACTTTACGTTTTACTTCCTTTAATTCCATTTAAAAACATCAAAGAGCATACAGAAACTATATATCTACAGTATTGTCATTCAGAACACTGGCTCTTTACCTCAAGTCCTTCTCGCCAACTTTGTCTCCCAAATTGCCAACATACAAGGTTGTAACTGTCCGGTCCTCTGGAGGTTCAAGTTTTGGCAGGCTGCTGTAGCGGTTAAGCAATTTGCTGGCTACAGGGTCGTTCATACCGTAGAACCTGTCCTTGATATTCTGATCAGCCAGTGGATCGTCTGGGTCTGTAGGCTTTTCGTGTCTATGGAATGAAGCATTTTTACAGCAATGACAATTCGGCTATCATTTCAGAATATAAAAATAAAATTATTTTGAATAATGAAATACTCAAATTATTAATCTAGATTAAGATTGCTACTAGTAATTATTTTCTTACTGCATTCTAAATTTTCTAGTCCCTCTACAGACCTTCTAATATTATAGACTTCATTCATAGGTTTTATAGTGATCTGATTTATTATAATATTTATATCTTAACATTATTTTATATTTAATTTTATTCAGTTTATAATTCAATTTAAATTATGAGGTCTCATTAAAGAGGTTGTTATAAATAACTAGTAATATTAATTATTTGTGGCTAACTCATTTACTAGTAAAAAAATAATTTCTTTAATAAAACAACACTTCAGACGATACCAATTTAAAATAATTTATTAACTAACTTAATATACTTAATATAAAATAAAAATATAAAAAAAAAATACACTCACTTGAATCCCACAACAGAATTAAAAACAATTTAGTAAGGTGAACACAATAAATACACTTACAAAAATAATCTTATGACAGAATTAAATATAATGTAGTAAGGTAGTAAACACAATAAATACACAACACTGCCACTGAGCTCTATAAAAGAATATAAGACTACATTGATATTAGAAAAACTTCTTCTATAGAGAGAATTTCCTATATTTATACTATTTTAAAAGGAGCATTCTCGAAGCCCTATTCTTAAAAATAGCATAAGAAAAATTGTAAACATCATATTCTCCTAACTTTCAGGACAAAAGAATATTCTCATGCAATCGCCAGAAAAACTAAAAATAAACTAATGACGAGACAGTAGCAGAGTTCAATGAAGGGTCTGGGCTAATGACCTGGCAATGGTAGAGTTACACAAGAGGAAAGGAGGATATAATCTACACACATAACAACATTGATTTCAAAGACCTTGTATATATTACTATTTTATTTTCAACTTTCTCTAACATACACTAAAAGGCAGTACTTGCAGCTGAAAGCTCTTTGTTAAATAATTTGAACATTTTTGTACTTTAACAAGATATATCTAAGACGACATCATTCTCAAAATTGTGTTTTGAGATACTTGCACTGTGCAGTTCTTTTTACTTTAATATTGTACACTGTGCTTTTTTTTTTAAGCATTATATATTATATTCATTTAGATCGTTGGTGGCCAACATGCAAGGTGTCTACTTGTATCTCACAGAACCGCATCAAAAAATGTATTTCAGTTCACACAAAATCACCAAAAGAACATTCCATCATGCATCTACTAAAGTATTTCAGTACATTGATTCAACTATCGAGACAATTCTGTTTATGGTCTTGCTAAAAAGAAAAAATCACAATGCATGCATTTTACTCAGAAACTGCCGTGACACACAAAGAACTACCTGTAAGGGCACTCTTGACCTCTTCGACATTCTCCCTTCACCCAGAACGAACAGATGTGTGGACGATTTCTCGTATAATAAGGGGTGGTCCTGGCCAACTTCAGTAGCATGTCACTCGGTGTCTGCGCTTTACCCGCTAGTGCACCTACCGGTGATATACCATCACTGTTGGCAATCTGGAAGAATAAAAAAACAGTTTGGCATAAGAAGTGTTTTAACAGCAAAAAAGAAATGTTTTAAAACTTCAACACATTAAAGGGAGAGTAAAAATAAACAAAGACATACCTCTCTCTCCATAGTTTGTGTATAATATTCTTTATTTACATCTGACTTGGGCATGTTTTCTTGCAGTTTTAAAGCAGCGTCTCGAACCTGCACCGGCAAACCTTTGTGGAAAGAAAAGTTTTTCAGACAATTAGCATGCACCGCTGTCATGTAACATCCATTTCACAAAAACAAAATTTACTATAAAAAATAAAGTTTAGATTAGAATTATAGGTTAGATTTAGTTTAGGCTTATACTTTTAATCGTAAAGCCTTGATTTACAAAAAAACAACATTAAAATGTATAAGAGGATTTATAAAAAGATTCAAACAAGATAAATTTTGTGGAAAAATAAAATTTAAAAAAGTGGAAAAGGCTAGTCTGAATGGGTGAGATGATGTTTTAGATACAATTATTATGAATAAATAATAATCAAACAGACTTGATCAATTGTAACAACTGTATGTTCTACACAATATTCTCTACTCTACCTAAACGCTGCCAGATCAAAATTTCATGAGAAATAAAATAGAATAAATAGACATAGATAGATGTCAAATCATCACAAGTGAATCACAACATCAATCCACAAATGCTTTTTTTTTACAAGAAATTTCACTCTGTTAACTGACCATACTCCAAGTCCAGCAGACATGTCTGACATACATTCTTCATCTTGCTGCATGTCTGACAAACTTCTGTTTTCTTGAATCTCATCCGTGCGCCGGGGCACCATTTAAATACTGTAAAAGGGCGAGCACAGATTTTGCATTCTTTCCCATATTTCTCTTTCATCTGTAGAATACATTCAAATATATAACTCAGAAATAAAGGGAACAAAAAAGTTGATTTGTCTGTACTAAAAATGTTTGGTGTATTATTAATAATAGAATCATTTTCAACCACATCAATTTTTCTCCATTGTATTTTATTAACATTAAGATTGTTAACTGAATTACTTGGATGCTTGTGAAAATGTTACAAACATAAAATAATTAATAATTGACATGAAACCATTATTAAATTATTTGATTTAAATTCCGATTTTTATTAGTTTATTTTGATTTAAATCAGCTCCAGCCTGCTACTGACCACTGAAAAGCTATTTATTTTTTTGTCATCTCTCTCTCTCTGAATATATATATAAATTATAGTGTACATGTCTTTTGTGAATCCTATATAGATATGTTAGTTAAAAGGCGTGATCGTATCATCTTATATTTTTAGTATTCTGATTTGTTGTTCCATGCATGTGTCCACCACAGTAAAGTATAGTTGGTTCGAATCCTCGAGTACTATTCACCTGGGTTCAATTCAATACATATATTTCCCAGAATACAATTTTCTAATATTGTAATATAATTTTAAAGCATAAACACATTATCATTATATTAATACCGAATTGCCAAATCAATGTTATAAAATCTAAATCAATCATTAGTTCATCAAAATCATATTAATTAACTTTGCTCTTCAATGTATTTGTTATCCAGGGCAACATCAGGTAATTTATTAGCTAGTTTAATCATATAGTTCTGACATAAAGCCTGTCATAAAACACTGTGAATGCAGATAACACTTTGCTTTAACATAATAGTTCAAAAGTTATTTTTTCATCCACTCATAAAACAAATTCATTGGCTCCATAGTCTCAAAAGACGATTAGATTTGCGCTCCTGTGATTTGGCCAGCCCTGCAAAATTGACTGTGTCTGAGGAGACCTATCCCTGAGAGACAGGCTCTGTCGCATCTCTGGCACTTGAAAGCTGGACCATTGGAGATTGTTAGGGGCAGCCTACTTTTCTTCGCTGCTCGTTTAGCCTCCGCCATAAGGCGAAGTTTGCCCTCTGCCGCATTTATACCGGTGTGTAAGGTGCATCTCCAACTATTTCTGTGCTGAGCAAGGTTCTCCCAGTTTCCGACCTCTACATCTATAGCCTTCAGGTCACGTTTGCAGACGTCCTTGAACCTGAGTTGGGGGCGTCAGTAGCTCTCTTGCCTTCAGCAAGCTCAGCATATAGCAGGTCATAAAACAAATATAACATAGTTAACATACCATTCGAATATAAGGATTATCTCCCAAACATGTCTGGCACAGAATTGGAAACTCCTGAAAATATTAGATGAAAACAATGTTTTTAATAGGCCTACTTAATAGAAATCGTTCACAAAATGCAGGTATTAAATACACAGTGTCAAACAATATAGAAAAGGCAGTGACCATAATGGCATAACTCAACAAGAGAATATATTACATTATTGGATAACATCCAACTCTTAAGACGAAAAACAGTTCGAATACCAGGCCTAGCCCTGCTTGTTCATCGATCATCACACTTCACTCCTTTAAGAAGGTGAGACCTGTGCTCCCTGCCTATGCCATGCAAATGAAGCGGCTCAATAGTTTTCACCTGAGATGATGCTTTTAAAGACCCTCCTCATCAAATGGAAGGAATGAGAAACAAATGTGGAGGTGCTCAGAAAGACAACATTCTGAGTGCTACCGCTACTGGCACTGGCCTACTGACTACTCACTGGTAAACTAATTTTCATTGCACAGGCCTAAAACTTAAAACTATTAAATTAAATAAATGATCATTATTATGTTTTTAAAAAGGTCACTAGACCCTAAAACTGATCTCTACTACTACTACTCAAAAAAGCCAAAACAAGTTAAAAAAACTTGTTTAAAAAATGTAAAAAAAATCTAGATCTAGTCACTCTAGTCTACAGTCTTGAGTCTAGGCCTAAACCTTACTACTTTTTTATACTTTTATTAAGTTTTATTTTTACTAGACTATCTTTATCTATCGAAAATTGGTTGTGAATATACATAACAAGCCTACCGTTTTTATTTCTATTTTATAACTTAGCTACTATATTAGATAGTTGGGAAAACATTCTCTGAATAATACAAATGTTCATTATTTATTTGGATTAGCCTAATAAACTTACGGCATCTTCCCAATTTTGCCTATTATAAGTATTAGCACCTTTGGACGTCGCCATTTTTAGGTGAGAGGTTAGGTCAATTAAAAACTAGTACCATGAAAACATAATTCATAAATTAAGTTATGCTAATGGTTAAATATTATTATAAATAATAAAATATTACCTAATTAAAATTTTAAAACAAAAATAATGAATTGAAGTACAAAAAAAAATCATCCAGTATTAAATTTCTCAAACGACGATAAACTATTTTATTTATTGATTGTTTTCTTTCGTTTAAGTAAATTACAAAAACAATAACAGTACATCTACAAACAACAAGTTTATAATTAATGGGACTAAGTTAAAAAGGATTGCGTGCTTTGTTCTTTGAGTTATTCACGGTAAGTCAGTTCAAAAAGTTGTAATATATATAATAATATTAATTTCTGTTATTTCTGTATTTTAAGATAAGTATATAAAGTGAAGAAGCATTACTATTCTTATTAGTTAGGTAGCATCTCGCTATTTTCTGTAGTAGTAGAGTAGCATTCATAGTAGGTTAGTAGGCTATATAAAAATGAATGTTTTGAAAAAGATAAATTTAACACTGACTGAAGTTATCCAGACCAATGACAGTCTTTGTCTTTGCTGTGAATAAGTATGAGTATGACTGATTGACATTCAAAGGCAAAACTGACCACTTGTCTAATTACAGCCATGAATGTTAACGCCCAAAAATATTGTTTGCAATAGTGATGCATATCATGGCAAGGAGGGGTGTTTTGAGTGCCAAATTAAACCAGACTCAAGGTAGGCTTTGCTTTTGCCTTTAAACTTTATTAATATTTGAATATTTGTTTTTAAGTTAAGATAATATTATATTTATATGATAATATTATGAATTTTAATTTATCAAATTCTATTTTTAAGGTTTTCCATTTTTAATGATCTTGTATTAAAATGATTAGACATTATATCATTATATTTGGGGTCACAGTTTTGCTTCATCAGTGATGGCCTGATGGTGATGATCATAAATTAGTAGGCCTATACTATAGCTATAGCCTATTCATTCAACTACTTTTGAAATACTAGCTAGGCTTAAACTTTTTTGACTAGACTAGCCTTTTTAAGCCTATTACTATTGACTAGTGAGACTACTGTATGCACTTCTGATATGAAGTTATCAGCCTAATTCTTTAAGACTACTTAATTAGTCTAATTATAATAATCTACTACCTTCCTTATATTTTTAAATTATTGACCTTTTTTTACACTTACACTATGGCAGACTTTGGTCAAGGGTCATGGTGGATTTCGGATAACAACCATCCACCAGATATTAATACACAATAAAAACAGTCCATTGGGGAAAGTAAATAAAATGCAGGGAACTGTAATCTTGTCTAGGCCCTACAGTCTAAAAATATTACCGTATATACTCGCGTATAAGTCGCACCTTTTAAACCAAAACTTTCGACAAAAAAATAGTCGATCTGAAGAAAAGAATTAAAACATATATGACTTTTTAAATCTTACGATTCAAGATTAGGGGTGGTACTTAAACGCGTTTCAATGACAAAATATAAGAAAAATAATCCTTAACTCAGGATGCGACTTATACGCGAGCATATACGGTAGTTTTTTTGGTCTGATATATCATATATATGCTTAGTCTAAGTCTGTAAAATTTTAGGTTTTACTGTTGTAGTTTCTTTCTATTTCACTGTCTCATTAGCAGAAACATTTTATTCTAAGTTAAACAAAAAGTCTGGCAGTGACCCATGTCATTTGTTCATGTATAATAAGTTTATGTCGAAAAAAATAATAATAAAATATTTTGTGTGTGTATAGGCCAATATATTTAATTGGTTCATTTGTTTATTTTGTTCAGAATATTTTACTTGTGCCACTGAAGATGGACTTCGGATTTTTCACATGGACCCACTGGTGCAGATCCATTATGTTGGTTAGTTGCATTTTATTCAATTTTCACATGTTCTTGATTAGAGCTATACGATTTATTTATAAATATTTATACATTTGACATTAAAGTGCTAAAATATATGCAGTGTAATTTTGCTCGAAGTATTAGTATTAGGTATTAGGAAGTATTAGGTACTCAAAACTGTATCCAAAACTGTAATCCAAGTATTGTCTTTAAGGGTATTATCAAATAATTTTCATTTGAAAATTCATATGTTTCAAAAACTTATGTTAAATAATATTAGAGTTTTTTTTTTTTTTCACTTTTAGATGCATATAAAATTGGAAGTATCCGTATAGCGGAGATGAGATTTAGGTCAAACATTGTTGCGATTGTTAGTGGGGGCTCAAGGCCTTTGTATGATGACAGAACAGGTAAGTTTGATATTTATTAATTAGATTTTGAGTGTATTTTGGGTCATCTCTAATTTAAAATCCCAGGCAAAGAATTAAAATAACAGGCCAATCTCTATCTGATGAGCGGCAGCGCATTTGACTGGTGAACCGAAGGTTCTGGCTTCAAATCCTGGTGTAGGCTGGGATTTTTTTCTGAGACTTGAGGGTGCCCCATCTCTGATGGGTACCTGACACTAGTTGGCAGCTGGCCATCCCCTCGTATGCCATGGCCACAGAAACTGGTGAATGCTGCATCACCAGCCCTATGATCAGTTTTGTCCAAAGGGTACTTTATTTTTATCTATCTGATGAAAGGTAATTAATTATTCATTGACCTCTGTTGTGTTGTAGCTGTTTGAAATATTTATCTGATGCAAATCTTTTGCAGTTATTCTCTGGGATCTTCAGAAAGAAACTGCTGTGTCCAAGATTGTTGTGAAAGAGCCAGTGCTGGATGTTAAAATGACCAACGATAGGTATGGAACACATGTAAACATTTCTTAGTAGTTCATAGTCATTTCCTAGTAAATATATTATATTAAGTAGCTTCTTTTGTAAATCATTATGGCTCAGTCATTAAAAACTATCTTTTTACAGTAGGCTAATTCCCATGCTTCTGTCGTTAAGTAGTTTATCTCTAATCATAGCATACGTTTTTTGAGAATTACACCTGTGTCTTGAATAAGCTAATACTGTATTTACACTTCCAAATATTTTTTGGCCATATACAAACTTCACAGATTTGTCCACAAATCATGAGTACTTTCCACAGTTAATGTCAGATACCCATAAAAGCTGATCAGACTTGAGACTTGGGGTACCTTCCATACCTGGCATAAATTGCTTACCAGTATGTAAGTCGGAAACTTGTGAAATAGCTCTCCAAAGGCACTACTGATGTAACACTTTGTTCCAAGCTCTAGGAATGTAGCTTTCTCAAATCATGAGATGTTTTTTTTATGTTGATAATGTATTACAATTTAACAAGTTGTTGTATTTTCAAGGTTTTAAAATGTCTAACAAACTAACTAAACAGCAACCTTTACATAATAATTTTTCAGATTGTTGGTTATTTTAAGAAGCAGGATAATTCTCCTTTCTTTTCCTGGTGGAGAAACACTTTCTGAGATTGTCACCAGAGATAATCCCAATGGTAACTCAACTATTCTTTATAAATTATTTCATAGTTTTTTTTATCATGCCTTTCTTTCCCTTGTAAAGTGTTTATTTTCATATCATTCACTACCAAAGATCTACTGTATTTTCAGTCAGCAATTGTCATTTAGAATAAAAATATAAAAAAAAAACAACAAGAAAAAATCATTAATTTTCCTGTTGAAACAGTATAAGCTGTAGGACATTGAGCATACCGAATCACCCAGGTTTAAAATGGTGGATAAGAAGATAACTCTTAAAAAAAAATTCAACATATTTGACAAAAAGTAATTCAAAGGGAAAAGACTCATATTTTGTTACAAAAAAAAAAGATAATGGCACCAGCTGATACAAATTGAAAAGATCATGTTTGCATTTATTAAAGTTTAAAATCTAGTGAAGTACGAAGTAACACAATTATAATCATTTCCTTATTCTTGTTTTGTAGCTGTCTGTGCTGTTGCCCATCATGCCAGAAAAATAGTTTTCCCTTCTAAAAAAAATCGAGGAAGCATCCAGGTTGAGGTTTGTGAAAGTCAGATAAATACTTAGACAATTACGAACTTGCCTACCAAGAATACATTAATGTGTAATATACACTTGCACATATTTCCTGCATGGAGATAAAATCTTATGACAACATCTATTCCGTGATTATGCTGGGTAATTGTTTTCCGTTTAGTTAGCTTTTTGAGAGAAATAGGGTTTTAGAGTATATGTAAGACAATAAATTCTCTTGCCTTTTAAAGTGATAACATTATATAGGATTAGCCTGTTTTAATAAACGTTTACCCAGTGTCACCATAGACAGTGCTGCCAACCTTATAAAATGTAAATTAGGTCAACACTTATTTTCTTTCTCATTCCTTAAAGGACCTGGACAAAGACGACTCAGCGCCAGAGAGTAAACCACCTTCCATAGCCCAGGCACACGGCAATGACATAGTTTGTGCCGCAATCAACTCGGCTGGAGATTGTATAGCAACAGCTTCATCTCAGGTGAATTTCTGAGGTTTTTGTTCCTGATGTTATGAATGAGGTTTATAGCTCAACATAAGTAAACCAATTGCCTACACAATCCCATGCAATTACAGTGTGGGTTGATTTTTTGTCAGAGATGTTAAAATAGGAATTGTAAAGAAGTATTTTGAATGACATGCAACTCTTTTAGGATTAAACTAATTTTAAAACTAACATCCCAAGGTTGAATATTTTCATAAAAATTTAAACACCCTGAGATACAGCAGGTTTTTATCTTACTTGCTAGACTACAGTGCACAGACGCTCCTTCTATAAAGAAGCTCATTGTGTCCTACGCTCATCCGTGGTCCGAGTCTAGTCTTGCATCTTTATTAATGTTTTAAATGATTTTAAATTACTGGTTTTCCTGGTTTGTTCAGGCAACCCATTCCATGCTCAGATGCCACTCAGGAATAAAGAGTACTGATATGCACTTATTCTCGATTAAAGGGATAAGGAAAGTGTTTTTGTCCTTATGTTTATTTGAGCAACAGAGCTGTGCCAAAGCAAACCTGCACTTCCTCTGCTACTAGCCTGGCTCACAATGAAACAGTTCCACAATATTTAACAACCCCTACTCTACTGATTGACCTCTCATCATCATCATCATCATCTGTCCTTTGGGTTCCTTGTGGAACATAGGGCCTCTGTCAAAGCACGCCACTCTTCACGGTCTCTTGCTAGTCGCTTCAATTCTTCCCAGCTCTTTCCAGTTCTTTCAGTTTCATCCAGTATGCTTCGTCTCCATGTTCGCTTGGGTCTTCCTCTATGCCGTTTACCCTGGGGATTCCACTCTAAGGCCTGTCTAGCTCTGTTGTTGTTATCTTTCCTGAGGGTGTGTCCAATCCATCTCCACTTCCTTTCCATGATTTGTTGTACTACTGTTCTTTGTCCACACCTCTCCCACAGCTTGGAATTTTCTACCTTGTCGAACCATTTTATTTTGAGTATATTTCTTAGGCATCTGTTAACAAAGGTCTGGAGTCTATTTTTAGTTTTCTCTGTCGTTCGCCATGTTTCAGACCCATAAAGTAGGACCGTTTTAATGTTTGATTGACCTCTACCCCCCAGATATTGACTTTAGTTGACTTCAGTCCCCTGGGCCCTATGGTCCACTTTTCTCAACTCCCTCCCCCCCTAAACAATGTTTGTATTGCACTTGGTTTATCAATGATGTGGAATGGAGACTTTATGTTTACATTATGCGCTTTAATAATATCCCCCAGGGAACAAACATTCACCTTTATAATGTTCACACTAAAGCAATCACAAAACTACGCAGGGGTTTGGATAAAGCCAACATTTACTGGTGAGCACAATTTTTTCTCCATTTGTATGTAACTAACATTTCTTTACTGTAAAATAATTACTGTAAGATCACCCATTTGAAGGTAAAAATTGATTTTTGAACGTGTTTGAGCGAGAAAAAATTATTTATATTTTTTTTAAGAAAGTGTTAAGCTTTTTGTACTACAATTTTGTGGATTCAGCAGTTGAAGACAAGAATTTAGGTCCGTGTTCCTAGTCCTTTGATTGGAACACCAAAGCCCTTTAAGTAAAACTACCTAGAATATAGTACAAATTGCCTTATGACAAAAAAATTTGAAGTATAAAGGGCCATTTATGAGCATGTCCCGAAGTAATTCTAATTGGAGTAATTGAGTGAAAGCTTATTGGTATTTTAATCGGTTGGTTTATTCTGCATCTCCAGCTCTGTTCTTTAGGAAGAATTAGCATCTTTCTTAATTCATATTAGGTTAAGATTGGACAGAAGTTTTTTTTTGTGAATTGCCTGTATCCTTGATTTTTTCCCAGCCTTCTTTTGGGGCCTAATTTTGAGTTTACTAATCACAGTACTTCTGAGTTATCCTAGTTTATAAGTTGGTTTGGCGGCTTACTTCTATTTTATTCTTAAAAATGGGTTTAGCATGATGAAATCCTGATTTGATTTGCATATTCATCATACATCAGAACATTAGCATATTTCCGAATAATATTTATAAATACCATTCATCTGTGACCTTTTGTGATAAGATATTTTTGTTTCAGACCTGCCAACCCTTCTGATTTTCTCAGAATTATACAGATTTTTTACCCCTCATTCCAACATTCCAACAAAGCCCTTAAAATTCCAATTTTTGCAATTTTTAAAAATTATTTTTCATAGCCATATTATTAATGATTACCGGTTATCGCATTTGTAAAAATACTATTTTGCGTGACATCAAGTAATACTAATTATTACTAAATTAATAATTGGCCTACATTCTTGGAAATCAACAGATTTTAGCTCAAGGCCGCCTACATCTCTGTACTATAAAATTACTCTTCTTATACTGACCATTGAAAAACAAAATAGGAATAGGTCTGCTACAATACTAAGGAAAAAACATTTTTTTGGCCAAAATAAATACAGAAAATATTTTATACAAAAAAACCTAGGCCTAGCCTATAGTTATAGGCCATATAAGGTATAAATATGTTTAGGTCTGCTACTAGCATTTTTAGTAGGCGTTCTAGTTACTAGTACTAGTTACTCTTACTTTTTAGGCCTTCTACTAGGCTATAGACTATAGGCCTAGCAGAGCCTTTATTACAGTATTTATCTTTATAACTAGGCCTATTGATTTTCTTTAAAGTTAGATACACATATTGCTATTGATTAAAACTGTAAACTAATTACATTAATAACAAACAGTACTAGCTATTTTCCTTCCAATTGTAAATACATAACTTTTTTTCTCGGGACGTTGGCAGGTCTGTTGTATGCTTCAAAATTTTTTATGATCAAACTACCAGTATTTGTTCAAAGGAGCACTCAGCACTGACTTTTATTCTTGTCTTTGAATTCTGAAAATCCTTCCATTACTTTTATTTTACATAAATACTGAATGTTAAGGGTATAGATATATTTGGCTTTATATCAATGAAACGTTCCAAAAAGAAGTCTTTTTAAGTGTAATCTTTCATCACATTACAAGCTTGTGTTACAGATGAGTATTTTTTTTTTTACTTTGACAGTTTAAACTTTAGCAAAGACGGCAGTTACATTTCCTGCTCCAGTGATAAAGGAACTGTACATGTTTGGTCACTAAAAGATCCAGAAATGAACCCAGTGTCAACGTAAGATGTTAGAAATTGATTCCTGTCTTTTTATCCAAGAAATACTGTGCTTAAATAATGTGTTCTAATTTAGATTTCTTAAACTTTTAGTGATAGCAGGGACATTTTAACTAAGTATGTGCAAATCCAGATGTGCCTAGTTTAAATACAAAAAGTCATTTAAGAAATCTTGTAGCTCAGATATATCAACCAGATATAAAGCAATAAACTTTCTGACAGTATTAGTGGATTGTGGGGATATGGTCATGGAAACTGGTGATGTCAATTTCAACTGCTCTGTATATTTCCAACTGAATCTTGACTAGTGGTCTAAGTCTAAGATTTAAAAAGAAACATAACAACGTAATCTTAAACAATTGGATGTGAATATGGGGTTTTATTTTTGCTGGTGTGATAAAAAGATATAAAAATTATTTATATTAACTTCGTAAAACTTTCTGGCGACCCACCACCAGAACTGTGATAGTCTTATTGAAATTTCCTTTATATCAGGGGGCGGGAACCTTTTTGTCTGAGAGAGCCATGGACATCACATATTTTGTAAAGTAATTCTGTGAGAGCCATACATTATGTTTAAAACAAAAAATTAAAGTAAATGTGTGTGTGCATTTTGTGTAATTTCAACACTAAAAGTACAATAATTATGTCTCTGAATTCTTCTGATGCTGAGCTGCAGTAGACTTTAGCTAATATGTAGAATGAAATATTGATATGCAATTAATATGTAGATTTTTTTTTAGATCAAAAGGAGTCTAAAGAAACATTTTTTTTATAATCGAACATTTGTCTGCGAGCCAGATGCAGCCATTGATAGAGCCACATCTGGCTCGTGAGCCATAGGTTCCCAACCCCTGCTTTATATTATTGATCTGAAACTTAACACATAGACATGAAGCCCTGGGCAACACATTCTATCAAGTTTTCAGCCACATTCTGCAAGGGAAATCTCATATGGATATTATTTTGTGTTCACTTTATAGGTTGAAGCCCCTCGTGGGTCTCCCCAGTGAAGTTAAGTCCTATGCTTCATTCACTGTGACCGCTGAGTGTGCCTGCCTGTGTTCCTTCGGTGTAGGAGATGCAATGTATGGTGAGTGACTTTCTTTTACACCGTTTCCTTGCACAATGACTTTGAGATTGTCACTGCCATATGATGACTAACAATTTTCTTTCTCATCAGACAGGAAGGTGAACATTATTTTTTTCTGTGCTACTGATAGAAATTTTTAGAATTTCCTTTTTTTTTATAAAAAAAGCTAAATTTTTTTATTGAAAAATGTTGATTATGATTTCAGTGAAAGTATTACACAACTTCTTATGTTGCCACACTGTTTTATTTTACATGAGGATCACATTTTTTTAAATAGTGCTGTAACAATTTTTATGATACAATATTTAAGATAAGTACTTCTTTATTTAAATAAAAATTTTTTATTTATTTATTGGATATGTACATCTATTATTCATACAAAGTTAATATCTTTTCTTGACATTTTTACACTTCTCAATATTATGCTTCTTAATACCAATTGGTAAATGACTTATTTTTTTGCAATAAGCTTATTGGTGTGCTTTCACCCAGTTTCACATTTTATGTGCCCTATCAGCCACAGTTTTTAGACCTGTTTTTTCCTGTCATTGTTATTCAGGGTACGAACAGTGGTCCATATTCCAGTTCAGAAAACAAGTAAAAGTACCCTGTCAGTCCAAATTGATCCATAGGTCCTGTGAAGCAGGCACTGGTGGCCGTGCGGCAGCGCGTTCGGCTGGCGTACCAAAGGTCCTGGGTTCGAATCCTGGTGCAGGCTAGGATTTTTTTTTCGGGTCTGGAGGGTGTCCCTGGGTCTACTCAGCTCTGGTAGATACCTGACCTTAGTTGGGGTAAAGTAAAGGCGGTTGTGGATAGTGCTGGTCACACAATCACCTAGTATGCCGTAGCCACAGAAATGGTACAAAACTCCAGTTAAGAACAGGACAAATAATCATATAGCACTCAATTCATATATAAATTCATACATAAACAGAAAAAAAACTTAACACACCCACTTAACTTAAGACACTGTCCCCACCCACAAGAAACAGTAGATCATTTCCTACTTGAATGCATCAATGTAACCAACCTCAGACATACAATTCCCATCCCGCCCCTCAACCTACCATTACCAACAAACTAGAAAATTTAGAAAAACTAAAAAAAGACATTAAAAATGTGTTGTTGTTTTTTTTTTTTGGCATTGACTGCAAGAGAGCAAACAGCTCTCGGCAGACTGGTTGATAGAAGAAGAAATCCTGAGTATTCTGTGAGTTGCCTAGGGGTCAAGATGTAAACAGGAAAAGGGAAGAGTGGTATCGTTATACTAAAAACAAAACAGTTAGCTTGAGTGTCCAATTAAGAAACTCTTCTTATCCCATATGCAAGAACAAAGGCATAAAAGTACGCAGTCTTCACGAGTGGCATCAGTATATGGGATGGGTTACCTGAACAAGCCATGAAAACCAGCAACGTAACATCATTTGTTGGCTTCCATTAGTCTCACGAGACGACGGAACTTAAAACAGTAATAAAAATGCATGGCTGGACTCGGACCACATATGAGCAATAATCTTCTTTATAGAAGTAGCGTCTGTATTGTATAAGAATAGATAATTGTTGAGCAGGATCAGGAGACAGTGGATTATACAATAATTCTTAAGTGCACATGGCTTGCCTGATAAATCCTAACTAATGTAGCATTTCAGTTTTCTTGTCTTTTTACATTTGCATGAAATAAAAAAAAATTTTATGTCGTAATTTGATTTAAAAACAATAATAAAAATGCAAGGCTGGTATAAGAGTGGGACACAGTAATCTTCTGTATAGAAGGAGCGTCTGTAACAGATAAGATGAGAAACATGAATTTTTTGTTTTCTTTATTTTTCAGCGGTCTGTATGGACGGAAGCTTTCACAAGTACAAGCTGGGAAGGGACGGATCACAATCTGACACCGGCAGGAACTGCTTCAGGGTATCCTACGACATTTACCCAAACCTAGGGGAGCTGTATGATTGAATTGTGTGCCATCGGAGGATGGAGGAAAGAGATTGACCCTCACATTCACTATCAGCTGTCTTGTTTCCATGTGAAATGAAGTTGGCCAGGCTGTAAATAGAATTTATGAATTGACACACTGGCTCTTTCAAAAACTATATACATTTTAAATTCAGTGTGACAGGTACTAGATATTTGTATCATTATATAGGACATCTTATCTGTTTATAAAAGTTGTCCTTTTATTAGTTATTTTTGTTTGGTTTCCTGGTTGGGTGTTTTAAGTTTTTAAGTAGTGGTAAAAAATGTCTCAATTTTTTGCTTTAGCAGAAATAGATTCATTAAAAAAAATATTTGGTTTCAATTTTAAATTAGCTCCCTTTGTTTTTTATTTATTTTAGTACTTAAAATTTTTTTTTACTTCTTACAACTATAGATTTGAAATGTAAAGCCTGTTTTAATAAGACTTCTAATTAGCATTTTATACTCTACATAATTTTAGTCTGTTTGTAGTCTTTTTGTTTTTCTCAATTGTCACATTTTTGTGAATGCCATCTATTTTAAAGACACATTTTTGTTGTTTTTTTATATCTGTAATAGGAGCAGATGTCAAATTCCATTTCTGGATAATATTTTTTTTTTAGTTTTTGATTTGTTTCATCCAAGTCATGTAAGCTTGTATAATGGCTTAAACAATCTGAACACCACCAGTGTGTAAATAAATATTTAGCTCAAAGGCCATGTTATTGTTATTGCAAGTTTTACAGTTTTCAGTACATCAACATTTTTATTTCTGCTGCAGACTTTGGTCATTGTTGGTCACAATCTACAGCATGTTGGGCTTTATGTACAGATGTTGGCTTGAACTATGGCTGTTGGGCTTGATCTTTGGGCTTGTTTTATGGCTATTGGGCTTGATCAATAGCTGTTGGGCTTGATCTTTGGGCTTGATCAATAGCTGTTGGGCTTGATCAATAGCTGTTGGGCTTGATCTACAGATGTTGGCTTGATTTATGGCCTTTTGGTTTGTTTGCTGACTCGGGGATCACCCCCCCCCCCCCACCCACTTTGTTTCCTCCTTGTTCGTTTTCCTCATTGTCCTTGCAACACACTTATGATTTTTTACAGGGGTTTCCTCCAGTGAGACGGTTATTACCCTCTACACATCTCCTCAGTTTCTCATCTTTTCTTTAAGGCACTCAACATTGGTGCCTCCTGTAGCAGATTCACAGATAGTCCATTGTAACCCCAAAACTGGCAAAGGTAAACTATTTTTAAAAATGTTAGGAATTTACTTTTCTTCTGCAAATTTTTGAAATGAATTTTCTGTAATGTGTTAGCAGTCTTTGTCATATGTTAGAACCCCCTCTCCCCCTTAACTTGTTACTATATGAATTAATACTAAAGTAGTTTTAATCATGTTACATTTTCATGTAAAGTATTTTACTTATTTTATGGTTTTTTTTTTTTTAGCTTTCTCTCTGTTGACCTCT
Source organism: Anisus vortex (assembly GCA_949126835.1). Taxonomy (NCBI): domain Eukaryota; kingdom Metazoa; phylum Mollusca; class Gastropoda; family Planorbidae; genus Anisus; species Anisus vortex. The sequence continues at coordinate 11,468,522 of OX421494.1, read as the reverse complement.
ATTAAGAGCCAACATTTCAAAAAATGTTTTATTAAGCTCTTGTGCTTAATACTTAAACTTCATTTGCATATTTGGCTTAGCCAAACATACATAATTTACTTGTAACACTGCATAAAGAGAAGTAACCATTTTGTATCAAGTTGCTAACTTTGATTTTTTTTATGTTCCAATTACTAAGTTAAAACCTGACATACTAGGATGATATTTATTGGGCATTTGTGCTAAATATAAAGACACAAATTTATTATATTTTTCCATTAATTTATTGGTGATATAAGCATGGAGGATAAGCTCCCTTTCATTAATAGCAATTATAAAAAAAAATAATTTTTGTGCTGCTTTATAGACCTTGTTTTGACCTTCAAAAAGCAGTGAATTCATTTGTTAATAAAATGAGAATTATCATTTGCAAGTGTATGTATTATTGTACGTGGATGTATGTATCATTGTAAGGCATACGTGGCTGATTTCATATAATATATATATATATTTATGCATTAGTCTTACATATTACCCAAGACTCTATTGTAAGGTAGCAAGTGTGTTTTTCATTTTCTTTCAATGAAATGTTTCTATCTATGTAAAATAATCATCAACTCCTGGATAAGACTTCTTTTAAATTAGCCGTGTGTGACTTGTGATAGATTTTGAATTGCTTTGACATCTTATACAGCTCATCCATGTTATCAGGTGATGTCACATTGAAAGAAATTTTTATTTACTAACTCATCAATGTCATCTTTTGATGTCATATTTGAATGACCATGCTGTAGCATGGAGATCTATGTAAATGACCATCATAATATCATAAATCTTCTTGTACAACACATCCTTGTCATCATGTAACATTATCACTATATCCAGAAAGTCTGTGCACTGAGTTCAAGTCTTAACTCTTTACATTTGTTTGTGAATGATTTATGTAGTCACTGCTATGAAAACTCACATTTTGATTGGATAATTAAAGAATCTTTAAAACTTGCACAGTGTCCTTGTACATAGCTTTGTTTTTTGTGCAATAAAAAATTTAAAAACTAAATTGTCATTTTTTTGTTACGTTTATCATCAACATTAATTATTTCATTAACTTTATATATCGGTTTGTTTGTTCTTTACGGACACCTTGACCAGGGGTCGGCAACCTATGGCACATGCCAAGTTTTTCAATGGCACGCAAAAGACCTCCAAGAGGGGTTGTTTATTGATTTTAAAAAAAACTACATTTTCCAGTTCAAAATTAGGAGAACTGTCTGTTGAAGCCGATATTTCTGAATGTCATAGCGACACATTTCAGTGAGTTGAACACATTTACAAGCACCACTGGAAGGATTTGCATTGCAACTTGACATATCTTGCTGTGAAATCAATTTCAAAACATTTAAGGCATAATATAGTAAGGCATATAGACTCTATTAAGATTGAAAGTTGGCTTTTTCCAAAAAAAATATGGAAGGAAGCTGAAAAAATCTGGATGGAAGATGCATAGGAAAGTCATCTGCTTTTCTCAACTGCTAGGCTTTCGCTCTTTGTTTTTTCAGCTTTTGGTTCAACTTACTCTTGTGAACATATTTTATCTAACATGAAAGCTGTTTTAAGCACACGAGGAGGTCACTTACAATTGACCACTCATTTATTCATACAGACTTATTACATTTAAAAGAGTTTTTTACCTTATCTTCTTTAATTAAACATAATTATAAGTAAAAAAATAATAATTTGTATTATTAATTTGACAAATATAAGAGACATATTTAATAGCACTGCATTATGTAATTTTTGTAATTATGAATGTTTAAAATATAAACTCCATAAATGCACAAAAAATTAATGCGGAAATGTTTTTTTTACAACTGTTTAAAGTAAATTATTTTAATAATTAGATTGTAATGAATACCATAATGCTGAATTATATAAAGAGATAATAATTAGTCAGTAATGTTTTTTATAATACAAAGCATAACTTTTTTTGCATCACTATCGAATTAAATGTGGAAAAGTGTTTTAATTAAAGGGAGATAAGTTTTATTATAAGTAATATTTCTAATGTTTCTTTTTTTTTCTCTTTAGAATAATTGGCTTACAATTTATAACGTACAAATGATCAAACTGTAAAAAGTGTTTGAAAATTATATACACATTATATGACCAAAGAATTTATATGTATAATTTCAAACACTACATTAACTACCCAGTTTGTATGATTACACCGTATCTATACTGCTTAACGAATGGTATGCAATTAATTAATAGAGTGTTGATAGAAAAACATTAAAGATAAAATTACAACTACATAAATTATCTAAATTTGTTTAAATACTCTATGTTGTCTTCTATCCTTTAGAATTGTAAAAATTGCAATTAATGTCTTCTATCCTTCCTCTTAATGTACAAATATATGAATGTTATTGTACATGTAAAAAGTGTCAATAAACATTGTTGAAAACAAAAAAAAAAAAAAAAAAAAAAAAAAAAAAAAAAAAAACAAAAAAATAAAGATAAAATTATAATTAATATTAGCAGGTGTTAGATCCTTGTCTTGACTAATAAATGATAATGTTATGTTAAGACAATAATAACCATACAATTTTTAATGTTTGTTTTTTAGTAATAAAATAATGTACTTAATATAAATGCAAATAAAGGGGATGATAATCACAAACACGTTTATTATGTATTAAATATAAAACTTTTTAAAGATTCATCTTAGACTGTTGGCACGCTGAATGATTTAGAAATCCTAATTCGGCACACAGTTAGCAAAAGGTTGCCGACCCCTGACCTAGACTGCTTGACCCAAAAGGGACGCGATTTTAGTAAATCTAAACACCGTAAGTAAATACAATAGTGACCATTAAATTTAATTTAAAGTTATGGAGCGTCCGCAATCTATAAGATAACAATTAAAGTTCTCTCATGTAAAAGGTGCAGGTAGAAGAAATGAAATGTAAAACAAAACAAATTTATTTTATGTTGACATTGAGTTTAATAGTAATATGAACATTATATATACAAACATTGAAAGCAAACGTTGAACAACAATATTTCATAGATTATTTGTATTATTTAAGAAAATATTAACATTTGGTTATCTACCACGTAGACCGCCATCTTGAATTGACTCCCTACCGGATCGACTAATGTGATGTAAGACTTAGAGACGAAAAAAAACCACAACCTTAGATGAGCTGAAAAACCAACCAAGTCAACTGTGATTCAGGACGCGTTTATACAGACAAAATAAACACTGTCTACATCAGAAAAGCAAGAAGATGAACATAATCAGTTAATTGATCTATAAAAAAATAAGTGTCAAGTTTCGTTGAAGGCCCAAATTGTTGTTGAAATAAACTAAGGTAAAGAGTGCAGACTTGCAATACATAATCATATCATTTTAATAGGCCTATATATATATATATATATACAGAGGGAGAAGGAAAGATATAATATAAATAGATAGTTAGATAGAAATATAGACAGACAGATAGATATAAACTTATATATATATCTTATTAAAATACTTGGAAATACTTATATGCTATAAAAAAAAACAGTGCGCTACAACGCTACTTAACAAAGATAATATTAAGTGCACTTTGAAAAAAAAACTTTATTAAAATGTAGGCCTACCCTAAAAATGTACTCTTTGTTTCTATTCTGGTGCTGCAATCCCATTCCGTTGTGTTTTAACCCATGAAAACCTGAAATAAATCTTCTTTAACATGGCATAGACTCGTTCATCTGTGTCAACGGTAAAAAGTCTGTTTACAGATTATTACGTTCCACCGTGCTTTTGTTTGTTTGTTTGATTTATTTGTTGTTTCTATTCTGAAACAAAAATGTCCCGGCCAAATGACAATGTAAAAAAAAAAAGCATTTATCACAGCGCCCCCCTCCACCCCGGGTGTGTAGTGATACTTAGTGTCTGAAGTTTAGAACAAAGATCATCATATAAACACAGTACTGGTGTGGGGCATCCACGGAACTAAGCTTATTTCTTGTATACAGATTATTGGGAAAGGGTGAATGCTGATACTAGAGGTAGACGTTTTGTTTTTTTCGAACAATGAAGAGGTGAGTAAAATTTACAGTTAGTATTTTGCATGAGTCATTTAGTGAAAATGGTGAACTGAGTTGAAGCATCCACAATAGCGTTCACGGCATACTGGGGGATCGTGTAGCCAGTCGCCTTTACATTGTTCTGCTGCTCGGTCATCATGCCCCATAATATCATGAATTAGATTATTCAACGTTATTTTGTATTTAAGAAAGAGCAATTAACTTAAAAGCTAGTGATTACTTAATGAATACAACAAAAAAAGTCTGCCTTATAATACTTATATATAGATTCCACTACTAAAGTGTTGGGTTTTATATATAAAGTCTTTGCTTTCATCAAATTATTTCTTGAGCTAGATGTGATAATAATAAATGTATTTAAGCAAACATTTTGTTTTATACTGATGTACCCAGACTTGAGGAACTTTGACCAAACTAGACAGTAACATGTACTCTATAAGGCGCGTGATGTTAGAGCCCTTTGGGCGAAGCATGTTGTGTTTTTTCGAGTGACCATTCTTCAAAACATCGAAGAGTGGGCTCAATCATTCGAAAACTCGAAAGAAAATGTTGAAACTGTTGTCTTCTAGAGGTCCCTCGGTCAGCTGCACTCAAATCTCTACATCAAAAATGTCTCTGGGTTTTCTTCAAAACTGAGAACTTATATAATATAGATCTAAGTCTTTTATGTGTTTCATCTAAGGGATACGCGTTTACTCGTGCGTGTAAAATTGTAATATTAAAAAACTGTCTCAATTAGTAAGCATAAAAATCTAGATCTATATGCCTACCGTTAAATAAAGTAAAAAAAAATACAAAAATTATCTTTTAATATTGCACTGCCATTTTTTTTTTGTGCCGCACTCAGCCTTCGGAAATTTAAAGGAAACATTGATTGGTAAGTCTTTTTATAAACATAAACGACCTTTTCAGAGTTGACTAGAGCTGTATAAGAACCCCCGCCCCCTTTCCCGTAGGCCAGCTATACTATTAGCACCCCGGTTATGGTTGTTAACATAATAATCCTTTTTCTCAACGATCTGCAATCACAAAATTGATTACAATGGTTGAACCCTTGTGTATCCATTTCGTCACGTTCATATGAGGAGTGTGTTCGTGTGTGTGTGTGAGTGAGTGTTTGTAATGGCACAAATTAGAAGTGACGCCTAGGTAAAAAGAACACGATCATCGAAAACCAGCATCAAAGCTAAATGTCCTGGTTGCTGAACAAACGTACACACGTTCACACGCTTAAACACATACACATAAACACACACACATCTACAGCAACATTCTTTAAGCATAGAACGGATATCTCTAAATGGAATCAGTCCACAAGACACTGAGGCCCTATGTTCCACAATGAACCAAAGGAACTAAGCCACAAGACACTAAGTCCAGTCAATAGGGAGATAATTCTCAATGCCAGTCTTGGAATAGCATCACAACACAATAATGGCTTTTCAAAAAACAAAAAGTAACAGACGTAGCCAAACAAAGCATTGTTATTGTTTTTTCCGGTTTTCTCACAGTTAGGGGTAATAACTAAAATAATGACAAAAATTTTCCTAAAGCCTAAAAAAATATTCTTTAAGTAGTTTTATTTTTTAGGCCAACTTTTTTTTTGTCGTTGGAAAGATAATTATAATTGTTTGGAAGAAATTTCGCAAGACTTGTTAGTTGGTTGTTGTTTTAAACAATTAATTGACAAAAATGACAATCACGATGAATTTATAATGGACTTTTTGTTTATGTTGTGCGCAGAACTGATTAAACTCCTTAATATAATCCAACCAAGCCAGCATCGCTGAATAGGACTAACTGCAATGGAAAGGGGATGTTGTGGCAGGGGAGGTGTCAACCTTGACTAGGGCGTGTTTTAGGTAATTTTGTTATGGCCGTAGACATGAGGGAAATTATACTTTGCCCCTTCCCCCCCCTTCCCACGAACGTTTTTAGATACACGTCATTCAATCTTCAATCAGCACTACTTTTTGTAGTTGTTTTAAAGATCATTTCAGGGCCCATAACCGTCTTTGTCTACGTCAAGGGTCGGCAACTTTTTGTTAACAGTGTGCCAAAGTAAGATTTCTAATTCATTCAGCGTGCCAACGGCCAGAAAAGTCAGCCAACACCACCAATAAATTGCTTGTATAAAATATTTGAATTGAGTCTGTGTGGGTCTTCCACGTGCCATTAAAAACCATTCTGCCCGCGTTCCGTAGGTTGCCGATCCCTGTTCCACATCACACTTGAACCCCATTTCTATTTAAGTAAGAACGCGAGCCGAGATTAACTCTCTGATGGCTCGGAGAATGACCTCTGCTGGCATCACGCAAGATTGACACGTCACTATTAAGGTTCGTTCCCATCCACTCTAGACCCCGGGCAATGTCGGGCAGTCAAACAGCACGTGCTCGACCGACCCTTCTACACCCCTTCAATTTCGACAACCCGAACAAAAGCCTAAGCCCTACTAAAGTAAGCCCTTATCGGGCAATGCCCAGTGTGGAATCGACCAATTGTTGACTGCTCACTTCTGCGGGAGCCTCCCCGACGGGTCAGCTCGATTTGGCCGTTATAGATGTTGCCACACACATAGGCTCTTGTCAGACTCATTCCGGTTCTGTCTACGTCAGATTGCTCCGGGTTAGCCCCCCCCCTCCCCACACACACCCTTGTATAACCATACATCATCTGGTCGTCCCCCAAACTATGCACTGTTTGTAGCCCATTCCTAGACTGGCATTATCTACTGGCGGTCTACTATATAAAAAACAAAACAAAAGAAAAATTCTTTGCAACAGTGACATAACTATGGCAGTTAACTTTAAAAAAAATTTTTGCAATGGCAAATACACTATACAAATACACATTCCAGAGTTGATTTTGAAAACAGGATTTTCTTAGAATTTTCGCCTTTCTGCCCGATAGATGCGCGTTTGTTGCAAATTTAAAATCATCCATATTGTAATATATTATGCATGTACAATTTATAAATAGGTTCATAATAGCAAAACATATAATTTCAACACGTAAACATTTACATAAATCACAGATATGATAACAATGATTTGAAACGGATTACACTAATACTAATACATTGTGGTTGATAAACCTGTTTTACATAAAATAAATAATTATACCTGTATCGAAATAGTGGTTTGTAAACGTGCGGTCAATAAAAGCATTACAGCGGTACTTATAGTGTAATTATACATTGGTAGAAGTGTATGATGTTTCATAATTAATTAGGTCTTCATACATCGTAGAATTGAAACTGTTAAACATTTAGTTACATGGCGAAAAAACTGAGTAAAAATAATGATTTTAGTTGTAATAACATATATAGAATAAAAGAAAAAAACAATGACATGACTATCACAAAATTTACACAAGTTATACAGGCTTTAGCCAAAGCTATATGTATTTAAAAAAAATACAGACTAGATCAGGGGTCAGCAACCTTTTGACCACAATGTGCCAAAGTAGGATTTCTAATTCATTAAGCGTGCCAAAGGCCTAAATGTCATCCTGCGTTATAGTACTCAACGTCTTGTACAAGTACTTGAATTGACTTTTTACGTAGTCTTCCGTGTGCCATTGAAAATCGCTCTGCGTGTCAAGTTTGGCACGCGTGCCGTAGGTTGCCGACCCCTGCACAAGATAACCAGAATTTGTGTTAAACTAAAGAGTAGAATATTCAACCAGTCAAATGGTACAATTCTGGGGCATCGCTATTGCCTTAAGGATCGATTCTTGAGAATTTGGTTAGGGCCTACATCTCTTAAAGTACCTATCCTAGTCCCCAATACTATACAATGTTCATTAGATTTTTTAACATACTGGAGTTTCGCCTAAAGAATATAGATCTAGGCCCTAGGCCATCACAGAATCTTTCAAAAATAGTGTCGTTTTCACATAAAAAGAAATGGTTGAATAATGTATTCTTACGAAAGTTAATTAATTATGTAGTCTTAATTGTATACTCTAAATAGATTAAATGAACATAAAGTGGTATAACACTCTGTAAAAATTAAAGTCAGGATTTATATGTATAGTGCATTACGAATGTATGTATTATTTACGACAGATGTGTTGTTTGATCTAATGTTTGGGCCTGGAGTCATTGTGCACGTTATTTAAAAAGATATCACACACACACACTGTATGATCTAATCTATAGTCCATAAATTTCTTTTATATTATCGAAATTCTGTAATATGATTTATATTCCATATGATCTCTATTCTTTATGATTTATATTATGTAATCAGGTCCCACGAGAGGGGGGTACAGCCGGTACGCCGTACCGGGGCCCACAAGAGTTTAGGGGGCCCATGAATATTAAAATTTAAAATTAAATTGGCAATTACGCCATTTTTTTAAATTATTGCTATTAACTTACTATATTAAGCTAAGAGGAGATGCCCAAAACCTCCTACAATCTCACGTGGCGCTGGCGCCCTTAATTTTGGTATTCTTTGAATATGTACTTAAACATTTTGTTAAATATGCAATGAAACCTATAGTTGTAATAAAGGGCCTAATTATTTTCGACATTATTTAGGATCTCTTTTTTATTATTTTTCTCCAGAGACACTTACAAATTTTAATATAGACCTATGAGCATTACATGCTTACAGTTCTCCCTGTTAGCTTAGTAGCCTAGGCCTACATACTCTAGTACATATTATAGGTTCTCAACCCTTTTCGGCTCATTGCCCCCTTTTACAATTTTTTTCCGCTCACCGCCCCGCAACTTAATTTTGATTAAACTATAATTAATTCTAAAACAAATTTATTTGTATAATTAATTTTATAAATATAGGAGACTTATTTAATAACACTAGATCTATATCATGTAGGCCTAATTTCTGTAATTAATAATATTTAAAATATAAACTCCTTAAATGGACAAAACATTTAATGCAGGAAATGTTTATTTACAACTGTTTAACGTAAATTATTTTAATCCTTGAATAATTAAATCTTGTTTTGAATACCATAATGTTGAACGTATATAAAGAAAAAAATAATAAGTAATATTTTGTTATATTACAAAACATAACTGTTTGGGCATCACCTTTGAATCAAATGTGGAAACATTTGTTAATTGTCACGATTCTGGATTAAATCGTAACCTTATTAGTACTCATGGATAGATCATAGCGCAGAAGTAGTGTAGAACTAGAAACATAGGTTAGCGTAGAGTTAGATTAGGGAGTAGAAAGTAGCCTGACGCCATTACCTCTTTCCCTCTTCTCACGCAATAGGAACACCCCAACCACTCTTCTCCTCACCTCTCTTTAACCCTCTCTACACTTTTTCATTCCCGAATTCAGAGTTTGCTACTTGATTCAGCCAATTGGTATTACACTATTTGTATGTGTGATTGTATGTGTGTGTATTCTTTAATGTATGTATATATATATATATTCTATTATGCTGTCGATTATGATTCATGTTGTATTCGGATAGTAAATACTCATTTATTTTGCTAAACTCAGCATACACGTAAAACCCCCACCCACCTGTAGAAACCCCCACCCCCCTGTAGACACCCCCACCCACTGCTACACCTTTTTCATTATCTCCCCTCTTCGTCCCCTACTCAGCGCCCGTGGGCATAGCCCTTGATCCACTCGTCGTAGTGACATCTGGAGCGAAGCGTCTCGCACATACGTAAGCACCTTGGGCCGCACTCGACCAGAACCAATAGAGACAGGTACATCAAGGGAAATAAGTCATTATCTTATCCTTTGTATCTCCGTATACGTCTACCCACCCCCCCTTTTCCCCTGGGCCCCACCCCGCAAAAGTCGGCGGTACTAATTGCTCGCCTACACCCACCCCTAATTTTCCCCCCAATAGTCAATCTTCTATGCAAGTATATTTCAAACCAGCCAACCAGAACATATGTAATTCTAAACTAATGTAGCTATCCAATCAAATTGACCACTGATCACGTGACTAAAATGCACGAAAGCGGGCTTAACTAGTTTTAGGACACTTCGGCTCAAGTGCTTGATGGAGAAGGTTGTTCGATTCTAGCCTCCACTTATTCAGTTGTTCCATAGGATATACCGCCTACATGTGTATAGATAGATATTGTGTCAGTCTAAGTATTTTCATGAACACAGCTACGGTTGCCTAATGTTTTGGATAACCTAGCAGTACCATGTGTTGAGTGTTAACTGAAGCCTGTGCAAATTCATATATGTATCTTGCCATTGAGTGAAGAATTGAAATGATAATAAACACCTGAACTTAACCAACGATTTATTTGCCTGCTTAGAACTATTTGTTGTGTCCGTCATAATATCTAACGAGCCAAGAGAGAAATAATATATATTCCAGGGCGATTCCAGTCACGGTAATTCATACCCCACGACGACCTGCCACTACTACCCCTTCAACTACGACTCCGCACCCCTCTCATCGCCCAACTTCTGCCAGGTTGATGTCCTAATCGTAAACACATCCTGACATTAATAAAAGGGAGATAATTAACCCGTTACATTTGAGCTAATATTTCTGTATTTTTTTTCTTTTATAAAAAAATTATTGGCTTACATTTATAACTCTGAAATGATCAAACTGTAAAAAGTATTTGATTTGAAAATTATATAAATATTATATGACTAAAGAATTTATATGTATATTTTCAAGCATTACAATAACTACCCATTTTGTATGAATACTCCGAAATTATATCGCTTAACGATAACATGCAATTAACATCATAGTAATAAATAAAGGACATCTCGGTAAAACTGATATCAAAATATCCTTGATATTAGCATATGTTAGGACGGCAGTGATCGGTCAGCAGGGTTGACAGGCCGGTGAACCAACAATAGGACCAGACGGCCGCATACCATATTTGCCAAATACTGACCCCTAATTCATCGAAAAGTCATTGCGATTCCTATTTCTTATTAGTTTAATAATGTGTATGCCTAATGTTGGGGGATATCAGATATTTAGCAGCACTTGCGTTTACATCATATTTCATCCAAAAACTAATCGATTCAAATAGCTGAGGTGTTCAAATTATATCAGGTACGTTTGTATTGCCCCCTTGCCCTTCACAGCCCCCCAATCCCCCCCCCCCGGGAATGTCAGCGCCCCCCTAAAGCCCGTCACCGCCTCCGGGGGGAGGGGGGGATAACGCCCCCGCTGAGAACCTATGCTCTAGTAAGAGTCATGTTGCTGCATATAGCCTACTAGTACGGCAGTCAAAGCTAGTTAGTCGATCCTCTAACACTTTTATGATTTTCTGTGCGGTAGCCAACAGGGGAGGTTAAAGGTATCATAATTTAAACATAATATTGAACATTTAAAACACATTTTTTTTGTCATTTAATAAAATGTATTTTGGGAAGATTCTGTACAAAAATGAATGTGTCAACTGTATTGCCACAGCAGATCTAATCTTACAATTGACTACACAACTTACATTACAACTGACAAGAGTATAATATACACCAATAGTTAAATCACATTTTCCTTATCCCTTACGGGAGAACTAATGCATAAAAGTACACTTTCTTCCCGAGTGGCACCCGGCATGGAATGAGTTGCCTCAACAAACTAGGAAAATCAGTAAGCTAACATTATTTGAAACACTAATAAAAATGCTAGACTCAGACGACGGATGAGCGTCGGACGCAATAATCCTATTTACAGAAGGTGCGTCTGTAATATATAAAATAAGATCGATAAGTATATAACATATACATTTTTTGTGATCACATCGGACAAAATTGATCTAAACTTATAACGTCGTTGAAGCAGTGGACACGGCATACTAACATTGCCCAGACGAATTTTGTTTTACCTCAATTAATGTAAGTTATCCATCAAAGTTATGTAGACCCCGTGAAAAAATAATTATATGATTCTAACGCAAAACCATCGGTACGCCAATCCAACGCGCTGTCTCCTGGCCACCTTGCACATATGGAGTAGGGGCGATAAATCACACATATGTGTAATTGTAAAAATATACTGAGAAGATAAAACAAAAAGTTACTAACTTTCCTGTACCGATATCATTGGCAAGCAGCTCGGGCTTAGTAAATTTTACATTGATAAATATAGGGACTTAGAGTTTTTGAGACCATTAGCCTTTTTTAGTCGAAGCCCACTGATCAATACATACATATATCCTATGAAGATAGTTTTGGTACTTGGTAGAAATCGTCTACTCGGTTAGAACCTAAAGTTAAAGTTCAGGAAAAGGCTCATTTAAGTATAATCATAAAGCCCTTAACTGTTATGGTCGTTGGCTGGAGTTAATGTACAAATTTAAGTATATTTTAATTTTATAAGAAAAAAAACAACAACAAACGAAACCCCATCAGATGTTATCATGATTAACAGAATGTTAATAAAAAAAAGTTTTTTTTTTTTTTTGGGGGGGCGGGGGGCAGAAAAGATCTCGTACCGGCATCTTTTTTTTCTCTCGAGGGCCCTGTATGTAATAACTATGCTTGATCTATATTCTGCATGATCTAGCCGAGGGGTCGGCAACCTACGCCTCGCGTGCCAGATTAGGCACGCATAACGATTGTCAATGGCATGCGAAAGATCTCCAAAAAGAAAAGCAATTCAAGTCATTTCCACAAGAAAAGGGCATACTTTTTAAGACTGTTGGCACGCTGAATGCAATAGGAAATCTAGTTTGGCACATTATTATCAAATGGTTTCTGATCCCTGATCTAGCCGATGTTCTTTCAAGTTTGCCAAATGTCCAGATCCGAAGAATGAATATAATAATATACAGCAAGAGCTATTGATACTAAGCACACAATACACGAAGTTCTTAAAGTTAAAGTATAAAATATACAAGAAATGAAACAACTAAAAGAACTATTTTATATAGAAAATTTAAGACACAAATATTTTGTTGTTGGACTAAAGCAAAATTAAGTAGTCATTAAGGGAATAATATATCTTTCGTGTTTTAAAGAAACATTTCAATACAATCACAAGTATGTTGGTCTGCCTTTATTTAAATATAAAATGTAATACATATTATAGGAAATATGAATACCTACATAGCACATGTAAATATATCATTATACGTAAACAGTTATACACAATCAATAGTAGAATGAAAACAATAACAACAAATTATCAGTGATAGCTTAAAGTTGAGAGGAATCACATTGTATGTAACAAACTAATAACAAATACACATAGTATGATTACACGTACATAACGAGATCATTAATACATCAAGAGTACCGATTTCAGATTTTTTTCAATGTCGGAGCCAAAAGTATTCCATATTTAAAGCGGTACCGATTCGTTAGAGCGTACTCAATGGCATTCAATTGTAAGTAAAATGTTTTGTTTCACATTTTGACTTTAACGCCAGACTTGATCTTAATGGATAGGAAGGGGAGGGACAGAGTTTATATAATATCAGAGTTTGTTTTGTTGAGGCTAACAATGTTTCAGGGTTCGTGAGGAAGACTCATCCTACAAACACCAGTTTTTCAGACTTTCATGTTTTATCGTGCTTAACACAAAATTTGTTTTAAAAAATAATTTCATATTAGAGATAAAAATTGTTCTATGGCTATAGGGTTTGATCTAGGGCTGTTGGACTTGATCTAACGCTGTTGGCGTTTTTTGTTACAAAAGAACGATCCTCTTGTAATATTGGAATGTAAATAGATTTAATCGAATCTTACCACTAGATTCAGTTTCAATGTTTGCTTTATAAGCCTCATCACCTTGAGTTAGGCGTGCCCGGTTCCAACTAATTAGATCTTTCTAAATTCAGCCTCTTGAGATTCCCCAGAATGAAAAACCAAGGTGAGTGAACAGGGGACGTAATGCTAAATACATTTACACAAAATTAACTGCGTTACTGTTGTTATTGTGAATCTTGTCTGGACACGATTCTTTCCCTTGTTAATATCATATGACATTCGGAAAAAAATCATAAATACGACTCGTAACATTGTCGCATCAATTTTTTGTTTGTTTGTTTTTGTATGTCATTGAAACAATTTTTAGAATCATTTTTGATAATGAGACAAACAAAAAAATAGCCAATATAAAAAGAAATGCAGTCGATTTCTTTAGATGTGTCCTAATAGTATTGTATTATATTTCTGCTTATATTATATAAATTGCCTATATTTAACAGTTGAAAGTAAAGATATAAATAATGCAAGATACAAGGAATACACAGGGGCATTTGTTATGCCTACTCACGTATTTTATAGCTTTGTTCAGAATTCTATATTATTGTAAATAAAAACAACAAATTTTTGCGACAAGGCTTGTTTGTAAAGCAATGTAAGTATTCAAACTGGAAAGTACAAATATACATTTAAACTAAACTAAAGGTATTTTTAAAAAAACGCCACCTATGACAATCTATAATAAATAAATGGTTTATGATTTCATGGTGCTAAGCTGTAGAGGCACTCAGGTAAGTTAGTGTTCAGCGTACATCCGTGTAGACACATTTTATCCAAAATAGTATTGTGTTTAGTGTCTTGGGTTTTGTGTTTAGTGTCTTGGGTTTTGTGTTTAGTGTCTTGGGTTTTGTGTTTAGTGTCTTGGGTTTTGTGTTTAGTGTCTTGGGTTAGTTCAAAGTGTTGGAGGTTGTTGTAAATAAACTGCTCAGCAAATATTTCATATAAGCTCATACAATGTCTGCTACTACCCGAGTTGCCGCGCTAACAAGGCAGCCGCTAGGATGGACACGACGGCACGCACGGCGCGGTCCGCCATCGTGGTCAACTGGGGTGAGCTGTTGCACCCGTCTTCGGCACAGGTGTAGTGGCACGTCCGGTACAGGTAGTCGTTCTTGGTCTGCTCGGAGCAGTTGGACTGGATGCGATCTGTGCAGCCACGGGACACGATGTCACCTGGGAGAGAAAAGATATTGCGAAATTTAATTTGTGATGGTGGACATTTGTGATGGTGGACATTTGTGATGGTGGACATTTGTGATGGTGGGCAGTTGTGATGGTGGACATTTCTGATGGTGGACATTTGTGATGGTGGACATTTGTGATGATGGACATTTCTGATGGTGGACATTTGTGATGGTGGACATTTGTGATGGTGGACATTTGTGATGGTGGACATTTGTGATGGTGGACATTTGTGATGGTGGACATTTGTGATGGTGGACATTTGTGATGGTGGACATTTGTGATGGTGGACATTTGTGGACAAGGAATACAATGATCAAAGTGTAATGACATTTGTAATGAGAAATGTCAGTCTATAATTTCTTTTACAGATAAGCTCATCTCTGTTGGTCTATCTATTTATCTATTTATCTTTTTTAAACTGTGCATCCATCTATTTATCTATTTTGTTCAATGTATCTGTTTATTCATCTATTTTTTATATAACCAGTGAATATTCCCAATTAACAAGAGTAACACCAGTAGTCAAATCACTAAACCTAGAAACACTAGAGGACAGAAGGGCAAAGAGTAAAGTAGTAACAATACAGAAGGCATTAAACTCTAATTTAGAAATACAACCCAATAACAACCTGTTCCAAAGCTCAGATAAACATAAAGACAAAAACACTTTCCTTGTCCCTTATGCGAAAACAAATACATATAAGCACTCTTTCTTCCTGAGTGCATTCGGGCATGGAATGGGCTGCCTGAACAAACCAGGAAAACCAGTAACTTAACATCATTTAAAACATCAATAAAAATGCAAGACTAGACTCGGACTACGGATGAGCGTAGGACGCAGTAGTCTCCTTTATAAAAGGAGCGTCTATGATGTATAAAATAAGATAAGATATCTCTCTACTTAATTATTTGGTATCTATATCTATCTCTCCGATCGGCACAAAAATTAAATGTATAAATTGGAAACGTCTTCAAAATGAAATTTTGTATTATAATATACAATATTGCTGAGCGCCCTTTCAGAATAATGTCCTTTTCAGATGCTTTCACACCGTTCATTTACTATTGAACGCGAAGTCTTATCGGGTTTTTCCAATTCCCGGCTGCTTTTTTTTTTTAAGTTACACACTCTTTAAAAAAAAAACACATTGTAATCATTCGTTTCTCCGTCATTTTGACGGGCATAACAACTAGTATATATATTTTTTCTCTATCGAGCTATCTATTTATCGATATCTATATACATCTATTTTTTATATATTTATGTATCTATCTATCAATTTATTTTACATATTTATTTATTTATATCTATCTATCAAGTATTAATGAAACAAATCTCTAAAACGTTTTAAAGCTCAGTGGTTCATCTTATGATCTAAAAAAAATTCAATAGAGTAAGTAAAATAACCAAAACGGGTTAAGGTTAAGGTTATTCGTACAAGGCACCAGACAAATTGTTACACATCCTACGCCAAAATTAGTTAATAATAGTTAAGCCGTTCTGTGTGCGACGTCACTCGCCAAAAATAAATGTTAAACCCATGGTAGGACTAGGCTAATACTATTTCAGTTGTGTGCATTATAAATCAATATGAACGACTAAATATATATTTTTTTATCAACTAAAATTATGAGGTTACGCTTATTACAAATTATGAACTTCAAATTTCAAAACGACATCACGTATCGATCTACATTAATGACATTAATAAACACAACTTAAAAAAAACAAAACAACGTTGTTCTAAAGAAACTCGGACAATTTTGAAACTACAATTTTTATTAATCAACTGTTATCTTGTTGTTACAGTTTACAAGTGTAAACTATTCACACCCAATTAGCGAAGCCATACTGTGAATTGAAATTATTGCAGAACTAGAACAAGAATAAGAATTAAAATTATTTTAGAACTTGAATAAGAATAAGAATAGAAATTAATTACAGCGAATAGAATAAAAATAAGAATTGAAATTTTTTTTAGAACTGAAATATCACTGCTGTAGACTATCCATGAAATGCGTCGAGCCAACCAATTAACGAAATTGAGTACAATGTAAAAATAATTGTACAAAGATAGTAAAAAAAAACAAAAAAACAATATATTGATATAATGTATTACAATAACAGCTAAAAAATGGAAGATAGGCCTATTAATAATATATTTGTCTGGCATTGACTCAAAAATAATAAACAGTCAGCTCTGCAGTCGTGTTAACTGTATTTGAAATGCTTCATTAAATTCATTTTTTTTAAATATCACTTCGGCTGAGATCAAAATAGATCTAAATAAATTACTTCTAGACATCTATTTTAAAATTAGATATATTAGATAATAACATTAAAGTAGCCTATTGTAATTTTCTTTTTAGCCTACTATAAATGCCAAAAAAAAAAAATTAAAAAAAAAAATAATAAAACAACATAAAAAATAATATAACACATACGTTGTTTATTTTTTTTAATTAAATGTAAAACACTTTTAACGATTTTATCTATAAGGTTCCATTGCTTTTGGCCTTTGGTTTGCTATTTTTGTGAAATTTTTTTATCGTATTATTAATATCTCGAAAATATGATTTTCTTAGTTTTTATGTTACACGGATTTTTACTGTCAAGCAAGTGATGACGTGTCATCGTCAACAATAGATCGTCTACAATCACTAAGTTTGTATACAATCAGGTCATGTACAACCGGGAGATCATGTTCAACCAGCAAACTACATACAACCAGAAGTTTATGTAGGCCTACAACCAGAAGTTCGCATACAACCAGTAGATTATGTACAACCAGCAAGTCATGTACAACCAACAGGTCTTGTACAACCAGCAAGTCATGTACAACCAACAGGTTATGTACAACCAACAGGTCATTTACAAACATCAGGTAATTTACAACCACTAGGTCATTTACAACCACTAGGTCATTTACAGCCACCAGGTCATTTACAACCATCAGGTCATTTACAACCATCAGGTCATTAAC
Source organism: Anisus vortex (assembly GCA_949126835.1). NCBI lineage: Eukaryota > Metazoa > Mollusca > Gastropoda > Planorbidae > Anisus > Anisus vortex. The sequence continues at coordinate 11,450,572 of OX421494.1, read as the reverse complement.
ATTCATCAGGTCATTCGCAACCACCAGGTCATTTTATAACCATAAGGTCATTTACAACCATCAATTCATTTACAACCATCAGGTCATTTACAACCATCAGGTCATTTACAAACATCAGGTCATTTACAATTATCAGGTCATTTACAATCGTCAGGTCACTTACAACCATCAGGTTATTTACAACCACCAGGTCATTTACAACCATCAGGTCATTTACAACCATCAGGTCATTTTCAATCATCAGGTCATTTACAACTATGGTTAACACGCAAAGAATCACCAGAGAAAAGACCTATCAAGTCACATGACAGACTAGAGACTAGACCATTGGTCGGCAACCTACAACACGTGCCAAACTTGGGCACGTTTAGCGATTTTTAAGCCTTATCTAAAATAGAAGGGCAGGATAACTTATACGCTACTGACATTCTGAATGAATTAGAAATCCCACTTCGGCACACTATTATCAAAGTGTTTGCCGACCCCTGGACTAGAGTATAAATGCTAGAATCCCCCTCAATTACGAAGACAACGCGTTGTGAGTTCCGATGAATCAATGTTAAGTCACACAATGACAAGCTAATAGAGACAGCCCACACAGAATATGTCAACATCTCAAAAGAATACTTGCTCAAATCAGGGATATAAAAATAAATGTATGATCACACACTCCTGAATTGACAAAATATGATAAAAACATTCATGGAGTCTGGTCGGGGTGATCTAGTTACTGTTGGAATGGTTATCGAAATGTCTCAAATTAAAACGCCTAGAATGTTTTTTTTTTCTCGGATCTAGAATAGTTTTATGGGTTTTAAATGTACGCAACTTCATTTCATAATGTAAAGCTTTTGTATTGGCCACATGATCTTGATGTTGCCAGAATTAAAGAAACTGGCAACAGCCTTGACGTACTTAGAAACAGTGTTTTAAATTTTTTTTTTATCCACAACTCAATTCTGGTAAAAAAACAAACAAAAAAAAACAAAAAACAACAATTGTCAGTACTTCGCGTGACATGAGCTCTTTACACTCAATGACCAGGACTATTACTTTTATTTTCAAGGTGTAACAAGAGCTTTAAGCTCCAAAACCTAGGCTTTCCCTGTAAATTTCTCTATTTCAAGAAATGGTCTCAAATTGTATTGAAGCACTGTTGAAATACGTCGTTTGTGTTCAGGACGTACTCATTAAAATTCTTTTTTTTTTTCTAACTTTATGCCGTTTTAATATTTTTTTTGAGGCGCTATAAATAGTTGAATCTAAATTCTTTATTTGTGGTTCCATTTGCTTACAAGTGTCATTATTGTACTTTCTATATGGCGAAGGTATTGTTAGTTAAGAACTGGATTTGTTCAAAACGTAAATAGTACTTTAATTTGCTTGAGGATTTCGCGAAATGCTTTTCCAGTAAAGTTTTTTTTTATCAACTCCAAAAACTATTTAATGTTGCCATCGAGACAGCCCCGATTCGAATCATCATAAGTGGCGCCACAGCCCATGGCATTTGTCTAACGTTTTTTTATCAGTATTTAGTCGCCGTTTTTCGACACTTCATTGTCTAGCGTTTTGTATATACTCATCGTGTACCTTTGGTGGCTAGCGTTTTGTATCAATATATACTCACCATGGCCTTGCGACACTTGTTTGGCTAGCGTTTTGTAGCAGTATTTAGCACCAGCGTCTTGCCCAACACACGGGGTGGCAGGGGCGTCGCCTTGTCTACAGTTTATATGCTCCACGGAGACACACTGGACGCAGGACAAACAAGAGACTGGAAGGTGGAGGAAGAAAATAACAAGTGAATAATAATTAAGTAATTAAGTAATTGAAAATGAAAAACTTGATGTTAAGATTGAAGAATATCTATATATATCTAAATCCTCTCCATATCTAATAAAACTAAAATATATATCTATATCTAATTTATATATTTAAATCTAAATTATCTATAAAAGTAAAGCGATTCTGACGGATTAATTTAGCACAGAAGGTCGGTTAAGCAGCTTTCATCAGTCTACGTGGCCCACGGCATTGTGTGGCAAGCACAATGCACAGCCGCCCTTAAAAATCCCCAACCTACCAAAGTTGTGTAGACTCAGGGGCACCCTGCAGATTGGGGAACAAATCTTAGCCTTCACGTGGATTAGTACCTTCATCAAATTATAAAAGCAATATCCCTATCTTTTCTTACTCGCAGTACAACCAGTAACGCAGCACACCGATATGTTTTAATTAATTCATAAATTAATTGGTCATTTATATAGCGCCTCACCCCATGCATGCAAGCATGCTCAGGGCGCTCATAAAAACGAAACGACAATAACACTATAAAATAGTCTTAAACAAGTTTTGCCGATGGAGGCACGAAACGACAATAACATTCTAAAATAGTTTTAAACTAAGTTTTTGAAAGATAGAGGTGTACTTGATCAACTTAGTTGAAAAGAAATGTCTTTAAATTCTTTTTGAATGCCTTTTTTGTCACAGAGTTTTTCAGTGTCTCAGGTAAGATGTTTCACAGTGAAGGCGCCACACACTCAAACGAGCGCACACCAAGAGTCCTTTTCCTGTGACCATCCAAACATGGAATTTCCAGGAGAGACTGTGTCGAAGAGCGCAGCATCCTTAACGGCACATGTTTCGGTATGAGCTCTTTTAGATAGGCAGGTGCTGTACCTTCCACGCATCCATAGGCAAGGGACATAATCTTAGGATCGATGCGCTTCGTCACAGGGAGCCAGTGGAGCTCTTTGAGAACTGGGGTGATGTGGTCATGCTTCACTACTCGTGACACAATGCGTGCTGCAGTATTTTGAACTTTTGTTCAAATTTTGTTAGTAAATAACTGAATAGCAACGGAAATAAAAAGTACGACGTGTGTGTATAATGCTACTCCGATTGGTTAATTTAAAGACACGTGACCGTATTGTCTCATGTTTTACTTTTGCGATCTCACTTTCTGCATTTGCCCTCCCTAGCTGAATGGTTAGTGTCCCGGACTGCCATGCGGAGGACCTGGGTTTTTTTCCCCAACTGATCTTTTTTTTTCTTCCTTTTATGTAATTGCAATAGGTAGGCTACTTTTTAAAATTCCTATTAATATTACTTTTTTTTTTAAAGATTGTAAAGAATTTCAGGACTTGAAGGTCTCCTAAAATATTTTCAGTAAGTAAAATCTAATAATTAAAGACCAAGTGAAGAGCTTTTTATCAAAATTGAGTTAACATTTGATTTTGATAGTAAATAGTGTATTCAGTATCTGAATGTTAAAAAAAACATTTATACAAAATATCAAAGATACATTTTAAGTAATTAGTTCAATATTTGCACTTAAATGTGTGTGTTTTTCGGATGATTACTCCAAATCTCGTAGCCATTTGAGATGTTTTTATTTCCGGCAATATAGGAAAGTGACGTAACATAAAGGATTCCGACTAGGAAAAATGAATATTGTCACGTGTTTTGAATCTATTGCCACATGTTTTGAATCTTTTCCCGGTTCTTATTTTTAACAAAATGGTTAAATATAGATTTATAGCGTCTATTTTTATTTATTTATTTCCCTTGTGATACGTCACTGCCGTATGAGGCTATTCCAAATCTCGTTCCTTTGAGAAAAACCTCTTCACTTGGTCTTTAAGCTATAATAGACATGCGGGAGACATGTTTTCGATTCTCAGCCAGGGATAGTCTATACGTTTTGTTAAATACCCCGATTACATTTATTTATATTTTATATATATTTATATTTTAAGTTACTTACCTAAATGTTTTCATTAAATAATAATTAATTATATTTTTTAAATTATCATAGCTTTCTGCTCATTGTAATATATAACATTTTTATCTAGATCAGTGCAAAACATTGCGGATTGACTGTAAGAGCGACCCGGATGAAAAGCGTATAATACTATAAATAGATTCTTTTTTTTTTTCATTTCGGTCCAACCATTATGTCAACTAGGGCAGGGGTCGGCAACATTTTGCTTATAGTGTGCTAAACTAGGATTTCTAAATCATTCAGCGTGCCAACAGCGTGAAAGTCAAATTGCTCAACTATATTATTTTTATAACACAATTTATTTAGTGCCGTAGCAAGACAAAGACCAAAAGAAAAGGAGCGTTATAGAGAAAATCATTCAAGCGTTTTATGTTTAATAACAAATAAAACATGTTCGTTATTAGCAGTTTTTTTTTTATCCATTCATGGCTAATACACAATTTCATTGATGAACTTTCACATTAATGGTTAATGTATCACGATTTGAGTATTGTTGTCAAGATAGGCCTATTATACATTATTTTAGTTATAGATATAAATTCTTTATATTTTGATATCTGCATAACAGAGATTTCAGATTATATATTATTGCTGTTACATTTGAAAATGTTGTGGATTGCAGTTAAGCGGAATAGATACGTAGTGATCATACAAACTCGGTAGTTAGTGTAATGCTTAGAACCGCACATATACATTCTTTAGTCAATATTTATATAATTTAAACTATAAAAGATAGTTTGATAATTTTAAAGTTATAAATTGTAAGCCAATAATTTTTTTTTAAAGGAAACAAAAAAAAAAGAGGAAAACAAACATAAATATTAAAGTAAAGAAAACTTATAATTATCTCCCTTTAATCCGTGTTCTTATTTGCATGTTAATGCGCTCTGAGCTTACATTATGTTTGTTGGCAGCGCTATACAAATATCATTATTATTATTAATGAAATTCTCCAAATTTGACGCTAGTGATGTCAAAAGAGTAAATTTTTCAAAAATATTTCTAGTGTGACTTTGGAATTATTATTTCCTTATACAAACTAAGCATTATGCTATTTTTTTCATTGTGTAATAATAATTAGATGTTTAAAATTAATTTACTTTGTAAATAAACATTTTCTGTATCATCAAAGTCAATTTAAGGAGTTTATTTTATTTAAACATTATTAATTACAATAGTGACATTATGTAAGCCTGTTATATTAATTTATTACAATAATAAAACAAACAAAATTATTTTAGAAATAATTATACTTATGCTTAATTAAGATAGATGAGCATTAAAAAACTCTTTAAAATGTAATAAGCATGTATCAATTAATGAGGGCCGTTTCCTTGAATGCTCTTCGCTAATTGTTCAATGCCAGGTACATATTTAGTCACTTCTGAGTGGTCAAGTTTAATTGACCTCTTGGTATGCTTAAAACAGCTTTCATGTGCGATAAAATATGCTCACTGTTGTAAATTCAACCAAAAGCTGAAAGTAAAGCAAATGTCTTGTAGTTGACAACCAATGACTTTCCTAAGCAGCTATTCCTTTCAGATCTTCCACAAATCGTCACATTTCGATGCCCATTTTTCGGATGTTTAAAATGAACAAAATGCCAATTTCGGTCTTAACAAGTCCAATGATGAGATATTTGCACACAAACATTCCTGAACTAAAACCGTCGACGCCTAATGTGATTCCCATGTCGTTCGCCATGCAGAAGCAATCAATTATGCTGACGTACGTTGTTTTGACTTGCACTAAGAAAAACATCTTTTTGGAGGTCTCTCGCGTGCCACTGAAAATTGTTCTGCGTGCCAAATCTGTCAAGCGTGCCTTAGGTTGCCGACACCTAAACTATGTTATGTGAAAAAATGAAAGAAATATAAGGACAACTAAAGTGTGTGATGAAATAAAAGGAACATGAGGTCTCAGATATAGACCTAATGGGTGATGAAGCTTCTAAGGTCGAATAATGTGTGTGTGCCAAAATGAAGATAATTTTAAGGTCAACGAGTGAGTGAGAAAAAATGAGTGAACTATAGGGTCGGCAAGTGTGTGGCACAATGTGAGGACTTCAAGGTCAATTAGAAATATGGATCGGCAACCTACGGCACGCGTGCCAGACATGGCACGCAGAATAATTTTCAATGGCACGTGAAAGACTCCCAAAATGTCACAATTCAAGTACATTCTAATTGAATGCTAAGACATAGTTTTAGGCTTTTTGGCTTGCTTGATGAATTAAAAATTCTACTTTGGCAAATTGTTATCAAAAGGTTGCCGACCCCTGGGCTAGATTGTGTGTGACAAAGCTTCTAAGGTTTGTGTGTGTGTGTGACAAAATGTATGACCTATACAGTCGTCTAGAGTCTAGTGTGACCGAGCTTCTAAGAGACCATCAGCCCAAGATGTCTGGCCCACGCCACATAGCCAGGACATGACGGAAGACTAATTCCTCTTGGGGGACAGTGTCCTGCTAATCTGCTTATGCCACGATGGTAAAGAGGGGGCTCGAGATAGACAGAGTAAAAAAAAAAAGAGGCAGGAAGTGGGTGGGGGATTAGATTTATAGAGTCATCGGTACGGCTTTGATATCTCTCTTAGGTCTTGTTTGAATTTATTATTACTTACTAATTAAATAATATATAGGGCCAAAAGGTAAAACGCAAACTTGGCCTTCTGTATTTATTCTATATGTATATTTATTCTCTCTCTATCTCCATCACTCTCATGATATATACATATATAGGTTTGCTTTGCAAAGTATGTGGAAATACTTAATGATTAATTAGCTCATTATGTGCAAGTACATGGCAACCAGGAAGTGAGTTTCTGACGTCATGTTGTTTACCAATAAATAATAAAAGGTTGCTTAGAGATTGAATCAGCGTTAGGCTACGTTTATAGAGGCGGCGGGTAGGCGGGTTGCCGCAAGCTGGTTACTCGCGCTAGAAAACCGCGCCTAATCACTCGCGCGGTTGGTGTTTATAGCAAAAGCGGGAAAAAGCCAGACGAGACAACAAACACTTCACATGCAATCCAGTCTCTCCTTGCAATTAGGGATGTTAAACGAAAACCGGAGTACCGGATTCCGGTTTTGAAACCGAAAATCGGTTTTGATTTTCAAAACCGGATTTCGGTTTGTTGGTTAGAAGTTAATCATTACTTCAAGTAGTTTTTTGGTTCTAACGGAAAACAATTTAATAAATAATTTTGAATTCGCACAAATTAATTCCTGAAATGCCTTGCTAACACAATTATTCTTAGATATTGTGTTTCTTGTGTTTCGAAATACCAACTATGGCTTGCGATAAAAACAACATCAAACCAATTGTTAAGTTACAATTAAAATGAATCTTTTTTACTTGTCGGATCATCTTTTAGATGTGCGCTGCTCTTTGATGTACGCAATGGAAACACGCAAAGTAGCCCTTCCCTGTAACACTAAACAATTCGTCTAGACTTTATTATTAACGGCACTATTAAATACACATTTTTTTGAATTGTCCTACGCGAAACCTTTCAATACATTATTTTACAAGTGACCATATATGCCCAGAGCCTTTGCAAGCATATGTAGCGCCCCAGGGCACACGTTTCAGCGCCGCCCCCTTGAATACTGTAACTGCTTGTTTAGTGCTATATTTGCCCTATTTAGAATACATTTACCGTCCCCCTGACAGTGTCGCCCCGCGGCCATATGCCCCCATCTGCCCTCCCCTATGTGAGGGCACTGTATATGCCTATTCAAATGCTTCTTAATATTATGGTCAACGATAATCGGTAATTTGATTATCACTATTGAAAATTGAAAACTATTATCGGTTTTAATCAATTAGCCCAGACTTTTTTTTAGATCTGAATTTTATGGTAAAGAGTAGCCTACAAAATCATATTGTATTCACACAAATCAACCCATTGAATGCCTTGCCAACACTAATTAAGTTTCAAGTATTTTTCAAATATAGGCTACCTACAAAACTACGCACATTTGGCTTTTCCGGCCTGTGACTGGTGACATTGCGCGGAAGGGGGGGGCGGCCGAAATACGATTTTAAATCGGTTTTATAGAACCGAAAACAGGTTTTGGAAAACAATCGGTTTTAACATCCCTGCTTGCAATAGCAAACAGACAAAATGGCTTCTTTTATTGATGACTTTTGATTGTTAGACATCAGTTTAACGAAGTTTCTGTTACCCGACATTGAAAGAAGGAGAACAATTAGCGTTCATGAAATAAACAAAAGGAGGTCATCTGAAGGTGAACACCATCACCTCTTCCAACAACTGAAGGCTCATCCAGATAGGTTTTATGCCTACACGCGTATGAATCAACAAACGGACAATAAACAATCAACAATATTTATTTTGCCACAAAGTACATCAGTACCATAAAGGCATAATCAAAACATAATTAGAATAAAATTAATAATAATAGATTCCTTTTAAGGTATCAAGAAAAGAGAATACCAACATAGAAATACAATATTAAATACAATACGTAGATATCTGTAAACACACAGCCAGCAAAAGTGTACAGCCAACACAGTCCGGCGCGGCAACGTGAAACAAGAACTAAAAACTAGTTCTGATAATTACTCGCGCCGGTCAACAAATTTGTCGCCTCGAGAGACCCGCGTCGTCTACGAACAACTGCAAAGCAAAAATAGTAACATTCCTCGCACGAAATCGCTCGGGTCGACTCGAGCGTGCGATTTTCCGAAACCCGCCGCCTCTATAAACGCTAGCTTAGACAGTCTGCGATAGACGTCCTTACCGACTGGTATGCGATAAGTAAGCTGAGAGTCTTGAGATGTTGGTATATGTGCGGTGGGAGACGTGGCTGATATGATTTATCTACTACATGTCACCCGAGGAATGCGATATTAAACTTATTGCCCCAAGCACATTGTCAGTTGTCATTGAATGTTCCAGTTCAAGTTGTTTTTTATCGTATACGACCCTGTTACATTACTTATTTATTTATATAGCTACCAATCGATCTAACTGCGCCTCCACCAAACACGATCCTACATACTACTACCTAGCTACCATCCTATCAGTTGACTATCTATCTACCTCTATAAATATTTGACCGTTAGTCCGTCTGTCTGTTTATCTCCTCTATAGTTCTGTTTTACGGTATTTATTATTCTGTTTATCTCCTCTATAGTACTGCATTACGATTTTTATGTATTTATATTTCTTTTAAATTCTTTATGAATTAACTTTTCTCACATTATATATATTTTAATATTAAGTTGTACACATAAATATATACTTTACACATAAATTCAACTGCTTAGTTTTTCCCCGGAGCCGGGCCGTGACCTGGTGCCGGGACACAATTACAAAATTAAATGGGGGAGAAAAGAAAAAGGGAAACATTCAAAATCTAGTAGGCTATTTACTAAATATTTTGCCCCCCCCCCCCCCTCACGAAAAAAAAAAACATTTTGTGACTATTCTATCTAATTTTAGTTTCTGCATTGACACGTCCTATTGAGGCCTGACCTTTTCGATAGGTCAGGGGTTATCGTGTTCATGAACTTCCGGTTCATTTCCGGCAACACTGTTAATTATCTATTCTGTTTTTTGCTGGTGTTTGATCATTTATTTTTACTTCGTCGTCCAGTTTTGGTCTTTTAGAAATATTCAAAGGCTACAAGATTAGTTATGATAAATCCTTTTTTTAACATCAAAAGTGAGTATACGAAAATTAATTGATAATCAATGATAGTCAATGGTAGCGTTTGTTTGGCTATAAAAAAAAAACAATCAATAGATACATACAGAATCTTTTGTATCGAGCAATACGTTTGGGAATAAACATTAGTGATTCTTCACGTGTGACGTTGACAACCCATTGTTTTCTTTCGGCAACATCTTTTTTGTAATGACATAAAATGTAAACCTCTACATATTTTCTTACTCGTAGTACAACCAGTACGCAGACTTTTTTTGTTAGTAAATGAACGAATAGGACCGGAAATGTTGGTGCAGTATGAGCTTTTAGGTTTAACATGCATGCATAATCATTACCCAGACATGTCAATTCCAGAATATAGGTCTGTAGTCCTGAAAATTTGGTGGCAAATTTTATATTTTTTTTATGTTACAGTATAGTAACATACGTTACGTCCAGGCTAGTATATGTGATATAAATATAAGAGGGTCATGAAATAGAAGTATACAAATAACAGGGGTTACGAAAAACTAAAGTTTTGGAAATCCTTTGCATAAGTCTATCTTTCGACGTGATATTCACCACGTAGATTCATATTAAATACAGAAAAATAAGTATACAAACTAACCTTTATATAAAAACCAAGATCAATGATAGCACAACAACCCAACTTTTATTTTTTACATACAAATAATTATATCTTTCCTTTTTTTTTTTTTTGGGGTCACCTTATTAATTTTTTATGATAAAAAAAAGTAATAGACCTACAGGAAGAAATCCATCCAAAAATAAATAGAGCTAACAAAAATTTAAACAAACTGGGAATACCCGAAGATTAAAATAAAACCGGAGCTGCAATATGTAAATTTTTTTTTCTTCAACCAAACATTATGAACTGTACGACTTGCTCTATTTTTAGGGCTTACCACTTGTTTTTTCCGTGCGCAGCCAAAACACCGTCTTTAATGACTCCTAAACTTCCCTGTAGATGTTGAAGAGGTCTGGTGATAAAGGGGTATGTTTGGTCTGTTCTTCTATATGGATGTGAATGTTGGACTATTGATAATGAAACAAGGAAAAGATTGGAGGCAGTAGAAATGTGGTTTCTAAGAAGGATGATGAGAATATCATGGACTGAAAAGAAATCTAATGCAGATGTGTTGAAAACAGCATGTACCTCAAGAGAACTCATTAACACCATTAGGAATAGACAGATGAAATTTCTAGGACACATCTATAGGAAAAATGGTATAGAAAGACTGGCTTTGTGTGGGAAAATATCTGGTAAGAGAGACAGAGGAAGACAAAGGCTAACATATGTAGAAAGCCTGAACGAATGGGCCACGAACAACAACATAAGTAATAATAACTTTCTGCAAAAAGCTAACAACAGGAAAGAATGGAGAGTCATGACCGCCGATGTCTGTTCCAGACCTGGCACATAAAGAAGAAGAAGAAGAAGAAACTTCCCTAAAGATTTCCGCTTTTACAACTTTCCATTTTAATCTTAATTTTCCATTAAGAAAATTCAAAGACTTTAATAAGATTGACCGCTTGCTATATTTTTTAAGCTTATATGTACTTTTGTCCTTGCGCCTCCAATAACGCTTTCTTAAATGACTTCTATGCTCCTACGTTTGCCAAAATGTTTCCGCTGCATACAACTTTCGATTTTAATTTTAATTTTTCATTGAGAAAATCATAGCAATTAAATAAAACGGAAGTGTACAGTGCAAAAAGGGAATCGGGAATTCCGAAAAGAAGTTATTCCAATCATCAAATAGCAGAAATATTAATGCAAGCGGTCCATCTTATTATAGTCTATGGAAAATCATAGCGAATTACTAAACCGGAAGTCTAGAGGACCGTGTCTCCGAAACTAAGTAGGGTATTTCAAGTTACTCAAATAGCAGAAATATCAAGGCATCGGTCCCGCGTATTACAGCCTGGTCTTTGCTACAACGTTAACAAACAAAAGAACGGGTTTTGTTCATGTGAGGAAACCAAATTCGAAAGTGCAGTTTAGCATTGTAGTTTGAAATTATAATTTTTGTTTTTTTACAGGTTGAATTTACTTTAGCCAAATACAAATTTTAATAGGCGTCTAGGGTTTGACATCAAGCATTTGTTTCTATTTAGGGTTAATGGTTTCGGGATTTTAATAAAAAAATATAACACCACATTCAAACAAATGAACACACTGATCTGTTTTACAGCTTTCACATTTATAATTACATGCATATCTATATATCTACTATTTACATATCTATCGATAATCTATTAGCTTTCATCTAAATATCTATCTATTTATCTATCTTCTTATACATGTACAAGCTAAATTGCCCGGGCATGCCCGAGGGAAAAATACTTAGGGCCATAACTACAGAAAAGAATTTTATAAACAACAATGAACAGAAAGCTATGCTATTTTTAAAAATATAATATTTTTTTTTAAGGAAAACATTTAGGAAAGTAATTTAAAATAATATTGTAACAGAGTGTTTTTTTTTTAAAGGCATGTCTTTTTATTTAACAAAAAAGTTGGGACTATTCCTAGCTAATAATGAAACATCCAGACATGTTTCCCCACACGAGTCTAAAATATAATTATTATTTATTATTATTATACTTACTGAAAGCAATTAAGGAAAACTGTGTGTCGTGAAATTCGTTACACTATTTAAAATAGGTAATATTAATTTTAATTGAAAAAAAAAAAAAAACCTTCTATAAAAATGATTATTGCGTCCAACGCTCATCCGTGGCCTGAGCCTAGTCTTGCATCTTTATTTATGTTTTAAATGATGTTAAGTTACTAGTTTTCCTGGTTTGTTCAGGCTACCCATTCCATACCCGAACGCCACTCGGGAAGAACGAGTACTTATATGCATTTGTTCTCGCATAAGGGATAATTAAAGTGTTTTTACCCTTATGTTTATCTGAGCATTGTAGCAGGTTGTTATTGTGTTTTCAGACTTATTTTTAGAGTTTCTCCATTAAGAAAGGGAACCAACAAAAATTGAAAACAGCAATGTTTACATTAGTTTCAAAGTAAACTAATTGATCTTGCCTTATATTTTCCATCGTATCTGAAACTTTTATCTTCAGCCCAATAATTGATTTATAAGGAAGAAGCTATGAAATGTTTTCAGTTTTCTTGTGTTTGTCACCATAAATCTGGGTCCCTATTAAATAATTCAAAGAGTTTAAAAACGTAGCCTTCAAAAGAAAACGGGGGATGGGAGGGAATTTTTCTAACAGAATTTATGATGTCTGTGTAAACATTGAGCAGTAGTGTTGACATTGCTGTTGGGGACGTGTCGCGGGGGGAGGCGGGTAATCGATATTGGGGATGACATTAATACGATCTTTCGATAAGAAAAATAAAACTTTAGGATTATGGTTAATCTTGGTTGGCATTAAAAGTAAAAAAGTTTATTGGGCGCAATCGTCTTAGAAAAGAAATTTAGACTTATAAGTTTACAGGCGTTACTACTAGATTGAAGATTTTAGGTTCCATGCGTCCAAATCTCTTGCAGGGCGGCAGGGATAGGTCGGCGGCAAAGCTAGAACCCGTTTTTTGGACAGTGCTGTGAGCTAACCCTAGGACCAGCCATCCTCTTGCATTAGGCAATTATTTGTTACACAAGACTCTTTATAATGCGGCTTTTACTTTTTCTATTCTCTGTGTGCCTGTGTGTTGTGTTCGCATTTTGAACCAGAGTGATGACTTCATCGGACTATTCCAATGACGTCATTCGAAGTCTAGATCAGTGCTTTGAAAGAGTTAAGAGTTCATAATATCTAATCCGTAAAGTAAAGTGTATATTTCATGCAGGTGTTAGCGATTCATTCATTTGTATTTTCGCCCCAAAACGTTGTCTTGGACAGTATACATATTGATCTTTACAAAGTCTTTAAAAAAAATTGCGGATTTTCTTTTATGTGTAGGCATATGTGTATGCGTAAAAGGGGAAAAGTCAAAATTTTGTTAACGAAAAATATATATAGAGAGAGAGAGAGAGATAGAAAGAAAGGGAGAGAGATTATTTTAATATATCGTTTTATAGATAAAGTTAGAGTTCATGACTTATGCGCACTAAATCATTGTCATTTGTCATAGGTATATCTTGTTATTCTTACTTCATATAATACCCAGTGTGCCCAGTTGCATGTCAGTGCTAACTGTATCGAATAACGATAGTCACATAATAATAAGTAGGCCATGTCACTATTGGACAATGACGTGACAGTCATTCTAAGATCGTGCGTATATTATATGAGACACCATTTAAGTTTATCATAAATTTAGACATTGCATCCACCCCTCATCCCCCAACTCCATTCATGGTGACGCCACAGCAAATCTCACTTATATATATATATCGATGTATTCGGCAATTCTGTCAAAAGGATTTAAATTACACGTTATAGAAGAAAAAATCCCTTCAGGCTTCTCAAATCAAATGAACTGGGTTTTCGTTATTCCTCTGGATCTATCCCTTTTTCTGGAAAGAACAAGATAGATAGATTCATCAAAGTCAGATTCCTGTGGAATTTCTATGCGTGATTTGGACGATCCAAGGCAAAGGTCAACGGTTGCCCTTTTGTTAAAGGCGAAATCTTCTAAAAATTTGATGACATTCTCAGTGTACAATTATTGATCGAAGAATGATCGATTCGAAAACTTGATCATTTATTCTAAACACATGCAGATGTATATATCACTAGTAAATGTAGTTAACGTTTGCAATGGCATTGTGTGGTTGCTTCAATATTTGATCTTATTTTACTTTCTATAATTAATACGTGTTTTAAGTTGTAGCATTGTTTTGTGTGTGTCTTTTTTTTTCGTTGTTAGGGTTGAGGATGAATGTGAAAATTTCACCAAACTTTCTACTGGGCATCTACTCCGGCAGTTGGTCAAAGGTCAGCCATTTGTATGCAAGACCAAAAGGTCATCCGATGGACATGGCGATAGTAAATCCTCCAGAAGAGGGAACTATTTGCTATGCATGAGCATACGAAATAAGACGCGGAGTAGGCCTGCGTGCACGCGTAGAACGGACAACGGACAACGGCTATCATGTTCTGATTGACAAGGCTAAACGATGGCTTACATAGGGCGTGTGTGAAGAATGGTAGGATTAGCACAAGGTTTTACATGACGTGACAAAAGACCGTTGTCTTCGAATATACGGAAGAATGCTGAGAACGTTTTAGCATGGAGTTTAAATATTACATTGTGCGCACCAAACACAAATTTTATTTAGATCTATTTATAAATCAACATTAAAATGTGATTGTAAATAGATTTCTAATATAAAGCAATATGGCGTTTGCAATCACGTGACAAAAATCATGTGTTTTTTATTTACTATGTGTAATGGTGTAAAATGGCCGCTGTATTAATATAGTTTCATATAGGCTCGAGCTTTTTTTAATTGATATTTTGTGTTTAAAATGATGATTAATGTATTAATATGGATTTTAATTCTATATTAGATTAATAGACTTATCACAAAAAAGATTCTTACATTAAAAATGTTATATTACTATTGAACGATTAGGCCTACAATGAAAATAATGAATGACTCCAATAATTCACTTCAATAAATCCATTCAAATGCAACACTTACCGGCCAGATATTAAGATGATGAATCGAGCTTAAAATGTTGAAATTCGTTGAAACAAATACCATGTCAGTCTTTCTCTTGTACTAGTAAGATGATCTACGACGATTTATCTAATGATTTGTGCGTAGGATAGCCAATATTCAGACGTGAATTTGGCATGATTAAGAAGTACTTCACCATTTTTGTACACCAAGTGGCATCTATTTACACAAATACGTCACTAAAAAACCTAAGCCACGCCCATTGCGAACGCTCTGTAGCTCTTGTCATATTAATGCAATTATAAAAAAACAACAAAAAAAAAACTTTAACATTCTTAAAAAAAGATATTTTAAGCAATGTAACAAAAACATGAAACTCAACATTAGACCTATACTAGAATATGCGTCTTCAATATTCTCTGCTACATTGCTCTTTATCATTCTTACATCTGGACTTTCTATGTTGAGTAAGATGGTTATTGAGTAAGATGGCTATTAAGTAAGATGGTTTGTGAGTAAGATAGCTATTAAGTAAGATGACTATTGAGTATTATATATTTTGAGTAAGATGGCTATTGAGTAAGATAGCTATTGAGTAAGATAGCTATTGAGTAAGGCAGCTATTGTGTAAGATAGCAATTGAGTAAGATAGCTATTGAGTAAGGCAGCTATTGTGTAAGATAGCAATTGAGTAAGATAGCTATTGAGGAAGGCAGCTATTGTGTAAGATAGCAATTGAGTAAGATGGCTATTCAGTAAGGCAGCTATTGTGTAAGATAGCAATTGAGTAAGATAGCTATTCAGTAAGGCAGCTATTGAGTAAGGCAGCTATTGACTAAGATAGCTATTGAGTTAAATATCTTTTGAGTAAGATAGTTATTGAGTAAAATATCTATTGAGTAAGATAGCTATTGAGTTAAATATCTTTTGAGTAATATATCTATTGAGTAAGATAGCTATTGAGTAAGATAGCTATTTAGTAAGCTAGTTATTGAGTAAAATATCTATTGAGTAATATATCTATTGAGTAAGATAGTTATTGTGTAAAATATCTATTGAGTAAGATAGTTATTGAGTAAAATATCTATTGAGTAAGATAGTTATTGGTGTTACGCTTGTCCATTGTGCATATTTACTTGTAATCTTTCCATGCCCATATTTTAAGAATTTTATTAATTGGATTATTTTTCTATTGTTGGTGAGTCTTAGACATTAAAAGCCTTACCTTATTGTTTTTCCCATTACAAACCTTTAAAACCTTTAAGTTTATCTAATTTGTTATATTTACGCAATCAAAACTACGATCTAAAACACGTGTACTACTTAACGTTGCATATATTCTGCCGTAAATGAAAACACACAAATCAAAAGATTTAATGAGGTTAAATTTAGGTTATTTCAACAATATATACCTATACATATAATGTACAGAAAAGAAACTATAATTTGAAATCAAACTGCAAAACGTTTCCTACAAACATAAAACCGCGACATATTCACGTTTGTAAGATGTTTGTATTAAAGTGACAATTGTACAACTAAATATACAACACCAACAATGTTTCCGTAATTTGTTCCGATCTAGTAGCCTAAATTGTGTTTTATTTTCTTTGCATCTTCTCTGCTAAAGTAGAAAATGGATTTCTATATTTGAAGTCATTAAGTTCTTGTTAAACTCTATACTATCATGCGGTTCACTTCTTCCATTATCACAATCAGATACTAGTCCCAATCTTATTATGTTCTACTTAATAGGTTTTTTACAATTTGAGTTAGGGTTTGTAAAAAAAACAATGTATTGAAACTAGTCATTTTAATCAAAGACTTTTTTTTTTTTACATCATTGCCTTTTTGCTCGACCGGCTTTAAGACTTTTTGAGAACCTATGCTCTAGTTTGAAAGAGGTACAGTTGGTTGGGTATTTGCTAGCAGCACAATCTCCTCGTGTGTGGTGGCCACAAAATTTGTGTCCGTTTCCTTCCATATAGACCTATTTGGTTTGAAAATTATACTTTATCTTTACCCAAGTCAAAGTTTGAAAAGCACAAAATAGATTTGCTCTGTAACGATCCGTGCCTGGTGCGAGGGCTGTGGGAGGGATGATAAATACGAGAGTTATTGTGTAGGACAATAATTATAGATGTCACTAATTCAACTGTTTCGATTGTCTTGCAAAACAATCGTAATGGAATTTACACGTACACTCAAAGTAATGTTTTAGTTCAACTGAATGAAACCGTTCACTAGAAAATTTAGTTAAAATTTAATTCGGGAATTCAGGACGCTATAAATAGAAACATCTAGACGAGGAACAAGAACTCAAAATTTAAATCGCAGTTCAATCTGGTTAAATATAGCTAAGCAAGTCATAATTGAAAACACACGTTCTAAATTTAGTTTGGTGTACGTAATGAGTGCATTCATTAAGTGGAGATTTCCGAAGTGCCGATATCGGGACGTCAACAATTTTCAGGGTAATTTTTATCCCTCTTTTCCCCTGTGTCAATAATTATAAAACCATAGACTATAATACACATGGACCGCATGCTTTAGTATTTCTGCTAGGCCTATATGATGGTTCGAAAGACTGCTTTTCGGAATACCGATTCTTTGTTTCCTTTGCACTTCCGTTTTATTGAATCGCTTCGATTTTCTCAATGAATAAGAAAAATCGAAAGTTCTATACAGCGGAAACATTTAAGAAACAACGAGGTGCGTAGAGGTACTTTAAGACAGCCTTATTGGTTGCGCACGGAAAAAAGTACATATAAGTTCTAAAAAAAGAGCAGGCGGTCCATCTTATTATAGTCTATGATAAAACATTCAATTAATTAAGCTATGTCAAACAATTTTACCCCCCCCCCCCACCCCACTTCCTTCTTTACATTTACAACGTAACAACAATCTATACGGCTGGCTATTATGTTTAAAATAGAATATAGATTAACATTTTACAACACAATTTAAATATATATTTTTATTTGTTTGACAAGTTTCAAATTGTCTACATTTCTCTAAGATATATGTCACGTTGAATTGATGAACAAATCGAAACGTTATATTCTAGTTTCTATCATCTTCCTATGGGGAAGCTAAATGTTCCTCGGCAGAAGTCTAGAAGCAAGTCAGTTATGAATACAACTCAGTCACGGATAGATGTGGAACAAGACAAGACGCTACTAGTGATAGAAGATTGTTGATATGTATGAAATATGTCTTGGATTGAAGTGAAACAAGTAATGAAGATTAAACAATTGAACCAGAAGATCGTCTCTTATGTTATTGAAGTTATTATTGAAGTTGCATCTATTCGTACTGTGACACATAGATTATCCTGGATCGCCCACTTCGACAACCTCTACTTCTCTATTCTAATTTTAACCAAATACACACAAAGAGGTATCCTAATCTTAATAACAAGCCAGAAGACCAAAGTAAGATAATATTATAATCATTGAGGAACAGGTAAACATTGTTAGGGACGCACCAATTTTAAACTATAGTGCTGATAGTACGTTCAATATACATGCAAACCTTCATACAAATAAAGGCTTATATATAAAATTCTCATTTAGACTATGATTGAACTGTTTGGCTGTTGGCTGCCGAGTGAGTGTGTCATACAAAGACACTTCCCCATTTTGTTGACATAATAAATGGACGACCCCTAAATCAAGACCTATCTTGGGATGACTCTGATTTCAACTTGTCTAACAGCACAGTTCTGTTTACCAGTAATGAAATATTACATTAATAAATCAACACCCATGCAGAAAATGTCAAAAATGTTCATATTTTGACTCTACGTTTGTCAAGAAAAATCTATTTATCGCCAAGTCAAATAAAAAAGAACATGACTCAAATGAAACACAATAAGAAAAGTTATATTTGAAAAGAGATTTAGTGTTAAACGACCACGAGACTAGTTTATTAACTCAGAAACTGACTCTTTTGAAGAAAACAAAAAACACATTAATAGAATTAGTTTTTTTTATGACAGTAGTGTCATAGTTATAAATTGAATTCGAGGGAGATCCATTAGCGTTGACAAAGTAGGCCTACAACTATGCGGACTTTTATCAATAGTTGACAGTAACTTATAGATTTAAAAGAAGATTAAATATCTTTCCTTCTTGGCCAAAGATATCTGAGTGGGAATAGAACTATTAGCCTGATGAATTAGTCTTGAACATTTGCAAAATGTATTTTAGAATACCTAATAAGGCGCAAACTGACATGGCTCGGCCATGTGTTGCGGCATAATAACCTGCCAAAAACAATCCTCCAAGGCACTGTAGAAGGTGGACGTCGGATAGGTCGTCAGCGGAGATGCCGGTTCGCCAACATAAAATATTGGTCAGGGCTGCAGTTGACTCAACTATTGACAACCGTTCAATATAGGCAAAAGTGGAGAAAGTTGACTGCTGAGGTGTCCATTTGCTCCCCCCCCCTCTCCAAACGACAACAACGGTCAATGGTCTGATCATGATGATGAATACGAGTCTTATGTATGTTGGTACTGTATTTGCTGTCTCTTTTTGGGTGTATGGTTAATAGATCAAGCACATAAGTAAATACCAAATTGATCCATTGGACCGGTGGAGCAGCGTTTACCAATTTCAGTAGCCACGGCATACTAGGGGATGCTTGGCCAGCACAATGCCCAGCCGCCTTTAGGTTACCCCAACTAATGTCAGGTACCCATCAGAGCTTGGTAGACTCAGGGACACCCTCGAGTGCAGGGAAAAAATTATAGCCTTTACCAGGATTCGAACTCATGACCTTCGGTAAGCCAGTCGAACGCACTGCCGCTCGGCCACCGTTCCCCATATATCAAGCACATCTAACTATAAAAAAAATACTGATTTGGACCGAATACAGAATATCCAATGTTTAGTTCATACTGCTTGAGACAATAGAATCCAACTTAAAGATTTCTTGTAAGTTTGTTCAAATGTTTGTTAAATACGTATACTATATTTTTGAGACCACAGAGATGACCTTTTGGAGCCACATAAAGACCACTGAAGAGGTGAGTTTGACCTTCGACCTTTTTCGTCATAGCTGTCGTCTTCACCCCGTTACACTCCTTGCATCGTGGTAAATCTGTGTCCGTGATATTTATAGCCCTTATCTAATCTTGTCTTATCTTGTATGTTACTACTGGTCTATAAAAAGAATGGATTAGTCTCGGAAGTAACATTATTGAAGAAATGTCCGCCATTTTTTTCCTGCTGTCACTGATCAATATATATAATTACCGTGAGTTTGTTTATTTATTTAGATGTTTGTTTCTGCTCAATAGTCTTCTAAGCCGTTTGA
This sequence comes from Anisus vortex, assembly GCA_949126835.1. Taxonomy (NCBI): domain Eukaryota; kingdom Metazoa; phylum Mollusca; class Gastropoda; family Planorbidae; genus Anisus; species Anisus vortex. Next base: position 11,430,171 of record OX421494.1, on the reverse strand, counting down.
CTAATCGGATAAAGTTAAATGTATTAATTGGAAACGCATTCAAAAAGAAATGTTTATTTTATCAATAATATTGCTTAATTCGTTAATTTAAATTGTTTAAATAACCTTAGACCTATTACTAATCACCGTATACTAAGGTTATAAAACGGGCGCCGTTTCCGAATTATGTCCCTTTGAAATGCTTTCACATTTAGTGTGTTTCGGGACCGGGTTTTCCCGTACTGCGCAATATTGCTGCCTGCTTGTTTTATTATTTTTTTTAAATTATTATTAGGTATTTGTTTTCTTTTTGTTTCATTTGATAGTATTATTGTTAGTTTTATATTATTAATAACAATTCAGACGCTTGACAGCAACAATCCATATGTATATAGTGTAAAACGGCACCAACATAGATTCCGTTCCGATCTATTTATAGATCAGTTTTAGACACAATTTTTTTTTTATATGGATAAGTGCAGTGTACATTATTAGATTTCCCTATCTTCACATTCTTTTTTATAGATAAGTGTATGTTACAGACGCTTCTTCTTATACATACGGATTATTTGCGGCCTAAAAACATGAGCTACGGTCATAAACGCATGCATTACAAGCGTACATGTTTAGGCCTATAAACCCATAAAATATTTACAGCTTTATATTTCACGAAGCTTTTAGTTTATTCGTTTGCTTTGTTTTTAAATTGTTTCATAATGTTGTTTTTCCATTTCGAAATTTTAGCGCATGTGCAGTGTTTAATGGCAAAGTGTGAATGCATAGCCATTTTAAATTTGCAGTGCATTTTCACTAAAAGAAAAAACTTATTTATTTTGCTCGGCTATGCAACGCTTTGCTGGCACTTAATTTCGTTATGGAAATGCTGGTATGGAGACGAGAGTTAAAAACTATACATTAGGGGGCATGCTACTGCCTGTTTAAAATTTAAACAAAAAATGGAATAAAAAAAGTATGAATCAGAAAATTAGATGGCGAATTTTCCCTCGCACTGGACCATATAATTTATAAAAAAAAGTAGCATAGTAATAGCAGATCATTGACAATCTTATCTTATATCTTAACTCCATTGTTGAATAGTAGGCCAATCAAAGAATATGCACCGTGTAGATAAAACAACGTGTGGTTATGTTTGGGTTAGGCTGATGATTAGAGTATGGGTATGATGTGTATAAAAAACAACAACATACGCTTTCCAAAGTGACTAATTCCTTAACAGCACAATATATTGGCCCAATCGTGGTCCAATAATCTGCCATTGTTTACATCTTGGACTAATGTTGGACTAATGTTGGACCAATATTGAGCAAATACAGTGTGCTACTGTGGAGATTAGTACTTACTCTGCACGAACATAGAATTGTGAGGAACGTATTGTATGCCTATGTATCTATCTATCCAGGGCCGTATTTAGGATAGTGGGGGTCCTGTTTCCAATGACCAAACTTATGCGGAGGCTCTTCGTGGCCTCGCCTGTGCCTTCCGACATTGTTGTGTTAACCAGTGTTTTGGGATGTCTGGGGGCCCCTTTGTGTGGGGGACCCCTGTTCCATGAAACATGTGCAACATGACTAAATACGCCGAGTGATCTATTTATTTATCTATCTATCTATCCATCTATCTACCTACGTACCTATCTACCTACCTAGCTATTTATTTATCTCTTTCAATTTCTCACTCGTACTCTCCCTGTCTCTCCCGCTCACTAGCCCCCTCTCTCTCTCTCTCTCTCTCTCCCTCTATCTCTCTCTCTCTATCTCAGTTAAGAGCTCTTTGCATCGCTCAAAGTAAAGATAGCAAATACATGTAGCTTATAAAAATGAATATTGGGCTACGTAAAACGCATAACAAAAAAGGTTAAAACGAAGCCTTGAATAAACAAGCATTAATGGCATGTGATTTATTGAAGAGGTAGGCTACATAAGAAAGAGATAAAAAGGCAGTAGAAAGACAGAAGGAGCGTGGAAGAGAGAAAGAGAGGCGTTGGGATGGAGATAGAGTATGACAGAAAGACAGGAGAGAGAGATCTAGGCTGAGAGAGCGACGGAGATAGATATGTATAAATGGGAATGTCAAAGAAAGACAGCTGGAATGAAAAAGAAAATGAATCAAAGTTGGAACAAAAGGTTCAGCAATACTTGTACATAGATAATTTTTTTCACTTGTTATTTGATATGAGAAAATGCAGTTCTGGGCAGTAATAACTGAGTCCATTAATTACGTTCAGTCATCACTGGTGAATGTGTTGCTTTCTGTAAGCCTATACAACATGTTAACACTCTTGCCCCTTATACAAGTCAATCTTATATACCGTAATTGTAAAGATTGCTGCTGAGAGTTAACACCCTTGCCCCTTATACAAGTCAATCTTATATACGGTAATTGTAAAATGGGCAAGGGTGTTAACTCTCAGCAGCAATACGGCCCATATTCGTTATCAGCTGACACTTTCAAAATGAAATATTGTTGTTACATTTTCAAACAAGATCTCTTCGTGTACTTTCAGAAATATAATTATTATAATAATTTTCGAATTAGTTTAATGTAATTAAGGCGCTCTTTATCGTCCACTCAAAATGTCAATTATTATCTCTGTCAATATGTCTGTCTGTCTTTCTGTTAAAAACACATACACATATACACACGACATCTTTTTCTATAACTCTCGCTCTATTATTATTTCTCTCTCTGTGTGTGTCTCTCTCTCTCTGTGTCTCTCCCTCTCCCTCTCTCTCTCACTTTCTCTGCCACTAACACATATACAAATTAACACCCTATTTCTCAATAACTCTTGCTCTATTATTATTTCTTTCTCTCTTTCTCTCTCCCATTCATTCTTTTGCTATCTTTCCTTATCTGAACACAGTTGGGAATTCTCCAGGACACGTGTAATTTTATCTAAATGTTCATATATATATACATGTATTGCCTTATATATATACATGTATTGCCTTATATATATACATGTATTGCCTTATATATATACATGTATTGCCTTTCCTATTTTCTTTTATACCATTTCTTGTGTTGGCCACATCGTGTATCTCATATCTTCAATTGCGCTTACTTTCTCTAGTCCGACATGGGCGGATAGGTCCATTCAACGCTATATGATCAACAATAGTTCTATTTTCAGAGACGCCCCTGCCAATACAATCACCTTATTACCACAAACCTTTCCCTAAGATTCGTTACTATTTTAAACCCTCAGGCCTTCAGTCACCGCTCCAGTAGTTTTCTCCCATCTAGTTTGTGATTACACACCGTAGTTAAGCTCTGTTCACCAAGATACTAAACTAAATATCGTCACTTTGTCGCCAACTTAAAGAATAAATTATCTATGCTTTTTTGAAGCTAGTAGTAATTAAATTGTCCTTGAAAGTATAAACATAAAGTCTATAGAAAACAAACGTCGAGTTCTTTCCCTAAAACCTAACAAATAGAGCTTGCCTACTGAATGTCATTAGCAAAAAAACTCTTTTCTTAGAATATGTTTACACTAGCGTATACTCACAATAAATCCTAACATCTAATTCTAATGTATCTTCAACAACTATTTCCAGACTGTATGCCAAGATCCTTGCTCACAAACTAACTATAGAAACTTACGATTCTTCAGCCGGGTCTTCGGTCGCTCGGGCGTCAAATAACTTTGTCTGGGACCGAACTCCAGACAGTTTATAACCTGCTGCCCACAGAGGTTCAAAGGTGAGAGACTTATCGAAAGCTTTTTTGAAATGTGGGTTATACTTTCCGATAGCGCCAGACGTGTACCGCTAACAACCACGCCAATATCCCGTGGCTCCTGATTATTCTTCAACATTTCGGACATCACAATAATTCAGACCTTCAATATTAATCCACTGGAGAATACTTTACCAGGTACAGGCCGAACATTAATCAGAATGCCGTCACTGTGTGGGGGAGGGGGGGGGGGAGAATGGCGGTATAGTTAATCATACCCACATATTTGAAGTTGGTGTCGACTTTTTAGTGCGCATCCGAGGAAATTATTTTCCATTGATCTTTACTGAAACTTGGCCGCAACATAGCACTACCATAGAGTTGATACCCGGGGGAGGGGCTCTATTCTGACCCCGGTGCTGTTTTGTTTTTCAATGTTGGAGTCCCTATTTCACTGCCACTGTAGAAAGGACAGATAACAAATAACGACATACCGGTTGCTGAATCTGGGGTCGGCAACATGAGGCACGCGTGCCAAACTTGGCACGCAGAGCGATTTTCAATGGAACGGGAGAGACCTCCAAGAGGTGTCTTTTATTGAGGAAAAAAACAAACATTTTCCGGTTCTTAATGAGGAAAACAGACTGTTGAAGACGATATCTCTGAATGACAGAGCGACACATTTCAGTGAGTTGAACACATTTACAAGGACGGGGTCAAACAGCACTTGAACAGTTAGACCACTGGAATGGATTTCCATATAATACTTGAGTGAAATCAATTTAGAAACATTTAAATATATGTACTTCCCTTTATAAAGGCATATAATAAGATAGATAGTTGGGCTTTTTCAGAGGAAAATCTGTGTTTCTGTGCCAGGATGTCATTTAGACCAGGGGTCGGCAACCTTTTGCTCACAGTGTGCAAAACTAGGATTTTTAATTCATTCAGCGTGCCAACAGCCTAAAAGTCAACCTGCTCTATTATAGTTTGTTTTTTTTAAATATAAAGCAATAAATTTAACAGAAAACAAAAATCTCCCAGCCTTTCTATACAAGTAGAGTGGAGATTGAAGAGGTAGATGCTTTTAAATATCTAGGCAGTCACATCGCCAGCGATGGCAACATGAATTAAAAAGAAATTGCTGCAAGAATAGCAATGACAGCGCTCGCCTTTCAAAATCTCAAAAATATATGAAAGATATCGACACTGCACACCAAATCCAAAATCAAGATCTACAAATCAAATGTGCGCTCGTTCCTTCTATATGCCGCAGAAACTTGGAAAACAAACAGGAAAATTGAAAGAAGGCTGAGAGGTTTTAAGAGGAGTTGTCTTCTTGGTCTAAATGTCATCCTGGCACAGAAACACAGAGACACGCCCCACCCCTTCCACTAATAATGTAAAAAAGAAAGAGTAAAGTATTATTCGGACCAAATTAATCCACAGTGCTGGTGAAGCAGCGTTCACCAGTTTCTGTTGGCCACCGCATACTAGGTGATTGTGTGGCCCGCACTATGCACAGCCGTCTTTACTTTACGCCAACTAAGGTCAGGTAACCATCAGAGCTGGGTAGACTCAAGGACACCCTCTAGACCCGGGAACAAATCCTAGCCTACTCCAGTTTAACGCGCAACCGCTCGTCCACTGTGCCTCCTTTACCAATCATATCTGGGGAAAACTGTCCGTGAGTACTTGCCTTATCACAATCTAAAAAATATTATTATCAATACTTATATATTAAAATATATTAATCTGCTCTCCCCAACGACCACAAAAGTCATGGGTTTGATGATGATGATGACATATTAAAAAACCCACTAATAACAGCCATATTACTTACACTAAAAATCCTTCAAAACCCTTACATCACAAATATTAAATGTAAGTGTAATGGTGAAAGTGCCTTTCTGAAATATTAACCCTTCCCGTACCGACCTACTTCTATCTATGCTGCCTTCCGTTCCGCTATTTACGCGCCCGGGACTGTAAGGGTTAATTAACTTAAATAACAATTCACATGCCACTGTATTGAGTTGTAAAGATCATTTATAAATCTCCCATGAGCTTTTAAAAAAAAATGAACACAAATAAAATCCATATTTGTATTATATCGATGGCTGCTAATGCGTATTTAAAATGATTCACTTGGACCGTATTAATTATTAAATCATAATATTATGCCCTTCATGGCATGATCACCAGCAAAATCGTTCAAAAGATAAACACAGTTTCAATACCTCACGGGGTAATTTATAATTGTTTTAAGTATTTACCGCTGTTTAATGCAACGCATGACTCTTGCCTTGGTAGGTAGGTGTGTGTGTGTGTATAGAGAAGTGTATGTGGCGGCGAAGGGGGGGACGAGGAGGCGCTCAAGTAAAACAATTTGAAAAGTATTCTTTTTATAAAGATACGTAGCATATATATAACAGACGCTCCTCCTTTAAAGAAGATTATTGTGTCCTACGCTCTTCCGTGGTGTGAGTCTAGTCTTGCATTTTTATTGGTGTTTTAAATTAAGTTAAGCTACTGGTTTCTTTTTTTTTTCAGAGAACCCATTCCATGCCCAGATGCCACTCGTTAAAAAAGAGTACTTATATCATTTGTTCTCGCATGGTCTTGTATTGTATTCATCTCTACCTAGCTCCTTAGATAATGAGACGTTACGTTAAAATAAATAAGACATTTTTTATTCGATCTTCATTTTAAGAATTTAGGCACAACTAACTAATAAATCTATCTATCTACAAACAAGCACAAACTAATTGTGTACAGAAAATTTCCCACAGAAAGGAATAACACTTTAAGAATTAAGATTCATGCACAGATTATGCTAAAATAAAACTGTATGCATCTCATTGCGCCAGATATTGAATAAGGGATCACCCTTGAAAGCAGACTTGATATATTTGTCGACCGGAGTAACGCCATCTGTTGAGTTCATTTAAGTCACAAACAGAGATGAATCAGGATGGCGGTGTTACCCACAGGAAATCAATCAAGATGATACTGGTACACGATTAACTAACGCCCATAAAATAATAAGCAACATAAGTTAATACTTTTATTGAAAATATCCCCCCCCCAAAAAAAAAAAGGCCTAATTTCCTCCAATCGTTATGATTCGGTGTGTTCCATTCCGAATCTCCCCATTCCTCACAACACCCACTAACGTCACCTTAACATATAATACAAACCTTATATAACTTTTAAACAGAATTGAAATTGCTCTCCTGATTCGAGAAAAAAAAACTCGCTATTTTTTTGGGAGGAAAAAATTAACGAAACAGTTTATAAACCTTCTATTGAAACGAGATGCCAAGATCAAGTTGATAGGCGCAAATGCATTTATCGGGTAAAAATTTTGTTTCTTACAAAGTATATTCAAAATATAGATCATCGTTGACAAGGCAGAAAATGTGATAACAGCAGAGCTCAGCAATTTAGGAAAACTAAAAAAATAATAATTCATGTGCAGTAACACAACGCTTAAGGTAAAAAAAAAAAAGAAATATTATGACACATTTATATCAAATGTAACAATCAAGAGGGGGGATAATTTATGATGGGGGAAACAGGGAAACTGAAGATTTATATTATTAAATATATTCTATTTCTGCGTTACTTGGATGAAGTCAAGACGAAGGAAAAGAAAGACAACTGAGAAGCAAAAGTGAATTGGTACGGGAGGAAGAAGAAAACTGTGAAAGAGAGAGGAAATAAATGTAAAAAAAGAGGAATGAAAGATGTGTGATTAAGTCAACAGAAAATAGACAGTGAGGAAAACCAGAAAGAATGAAAGAAAGAACAAAACGCTCATCAAAACATGTTGATATCAGAAAGTAACTGAACGTAAAATGTTTATTTTGCGCTCGGAAAACTCGATTTCTTCTACTAACTCTTTTTTTTATTAGCGAGTGACCCAGTGGACCTAGTTTCTGTTATTCTTGTTATTCCAACAAATGTTTAACTTTAAAGTTCAAGTGTATGGCTCCTTAAACGGCCACCCTCAATCCAAATTGAAATTGACATTGCAACATCGATAATCCAAGTCATTCAACGAAGTTTTAAGTTTTCTCTTTTCTTTCTGTTCGGAAATGTTAATGATTGGGTTTTTAAGTCAATTGAAGAAACAATCATAATAATTCTCGTTGCTAACAATATACACATTTGTGAGTTAGGCTATTTGTTTTTCTCAGGTCAGTTTTGATAATGTCCTACGATTTCCTTGATTGTTTTCAAGGGTTTTCTGGGAAATAATTGTAATGAAAACAGTCAAGTGCCGAGAAACTGCCAGTCCAGGAACTAAATGATGACAAGCTGTTTGTTTTATTTTTTATTTTGAAACAGGCAGATTTTTTTTCTGACGGATATCTCCCCATTCCTAGTTGGCAATTTTTAAGAGTCCTCATTATGAATCCTACGGAATTGCGCGGTCTCGTTTTCAACTTGTACCGGTTATGCTTGTGTTTAACTAATATAAAACAAAATGTCTCCATATTTTTTTTATGAGACTATAGTGCAAATAGAATGAATGAAAATACAGATATATATATAAAACTTAGATATATGTAGCTATAAGAGAAACGTTACACTCTATAATAAGAGTGTTTATAATTCATATAGGGTAATTCAACAGTTTCTAACTCTTTTTCTCGAGCTGTATGTAGCACTTTTTTCCAGCTGTTTGCAGCACTTTTCCCCAGCATTGACAGCTGTTTACTGCTACACATATATCTTACGTATGTGTATGTGTGTGTGTTGTGTATGTGTGTGTATAGAAAATGTAGGGTGGGTGGTCAAGTATAATGTTTAAGACAATTGTCAGTGATTGGATTGGTATGATCAAGGGAAGCAAAACAAACAATAGTTTGTGTCTTTTTTTTAGGTGACATCCCTTTGACCATGTATTGATAGTGTGTGTATTGTTTAGAAGAGTCCAGAAAGTGTGAACTCTGCATGCTTTTTAGTGAGACATGACTTTTATGACTTTGACTTGGTCAGGTCATTTTGAGAGGAGAGGGCAGTGGGCATTCAGCTTTTGTGGAGAGAGGAGCTGTATTTTTATGTGGAGATTTTGTAATGGACATAATATGAGAGATCTCTGTGAATCTATTCTGTAAATTCTATTATGTAAATTGCAATGCTATTGAGTGAATATATATACAGATATCATTGTGCATGGATATTCATATGAATCGTGAGGACATAAAAATATATGTGTGTGAATAAGCTTATCTATATATCCCACCGCTGCCACCAGTTGTAAGTTGTATGTTTCTGTACTTGTATCATTCACTCACACATATCTTCGAGGCGTTCATAAAAAGTACTAAACACTCCAGGAACAGTAAAATATAGCTAGAACCTTACGTTAAATTTAAAAAAAAATTATGTTGACTCTTCCTTTTATGAGTGCATAGATAACTTAAACATAAATCTATCTACCTATCTATCTACCTGCTATCTATCGTCTACCTATATATATATATATTTATTTATTAATATTTATATGTATATATACATAACTAACATATTATATATATATTTATATACATATATATATATATATATATATATATATATATATATATATATATATATATATATATATATAATCAATTATCTGTGTATCTGTCTATTTATCTATTTCTGTATCTCCAACACTATATATCAATATGTATATCAATTTCAAGTCATTATACATTAAGCCAATGGTTTTTCTTGTACTTTCCACAGTTACCAGTTTCACATCAAAGACGAGTAGACTTAGATACACCCTAGAAAACTAAACACAAAAATTGTGCTTTTATCGAAATTTGAACCCCTCATTGTTTTCAAAACGGTGAACCAACTCTCGTCCTCCTAAATCAACGAAACTTAATAATTTTTTCAACTAGATGATTCTATTTCTGGACCTCTTGGGAAATTTGTCGTGGACAATTTAAACGTATATTTAGTGCAACATAATTCAATTCAATATTACTATAATACATCATTTCCATCCCGAAAATGTACAAAAAGTGAAATTGCGCGTACTGTTCTGTGTCTGATCCATCTATTCTAAAGTAAGTGAGGGATCCCTGGTGAAAGTAGGTCAATAATTTGTGACCATCCCAACGGAATGATCCGTGTCTATTTGAAATGGTCCCAGCTCGACCCATCAGGGATTTGGACAATGAAATAAAAGACACAGTGAAGTCAGTTGACAAAATCAAATGAAAAGTTCATTCTGACGTATTTACCCACGGACACGAATAAGCCATTACAGAGGTCGATCGTATCTAGGTCAAAGGTTCATCTGGTATGTCTTTATACATCCCTACCCTTTTCCCTTAAGGCCAGGAGTTGCCACTAAACTTCAAAAAAATGTTTTTAAAAAAGCTTTGTTTTTGTTATAGCCTAATTTGTATAAATTAACCATTTCTAGATATAAAATATTTAGCTAAGTAAACCTTGTAACATTACTTCAAGGGACAAATTGCATTAAAAAAATGGGTATACAGCTGAACTTATTTTTACATTACCAATATATTGGCTATACAGTAACATAAAAAAGCGCCTAATACTTTAATCCTAAATACAAAGGTAAATATTTAAATTTAAAAAAAAACGCTTAGCATCTTGTATTTGTAAGGTAAATACTACTAAGTAAACCAGCACATAATTAAATTGAATTATGTTCGTAAAACAATTTTTCTTAGAATTGTTCGTTCTTCAGGTTTCTCTAAAAAGAATTGTTTTCAGGCGTTTTAATTAAACACCATCACGTTTTAAACTTTTAAACTGTTATAACACATCTTACATTCATTACAATTGAGACTTTAAATGCCTAAGAAACTTTAAGAACAAAACAACGTTTTTTTTTAAATTTTAGTAATTTTAAAGTTGGTTTTTAAGTTTTAATTATACAGATTTAGGTTTAGTTTTATATATGTATAATACATTGCTGCTAAACTTTCTTTCCTGGGCAATTCAGAATGTAGTGATTCCACTAATTGTGTAGCACTTATTAGTTGTTAATATTTATGTGTAGTAAGTTATTAAGTAAACTACCCGTCAGATCCAACTGATTATAGGGGCACAGCTCGTTTGACTGGCGTACGTAAGATCCTGGGTTCAAATCCTGGTGAAGGCTAGGATTTGTTCCTTGAGTCTGGAGGGTGTCCCTGAGTCTATATAACTCTGATGGGTACCTGACATTAGTTGGGGTAAAGTAAAAAGGCATTGAGCTGGTCACACATCTCCTAGTAAGCCGTGCCCCCAGAAACTGGTGAACGCTGCTTCACCGGCCATATGATCACTATTTATGTTTAACGCCTCTTATAACTTGTTTAAGCATTTGTTCTGGTTTGTCAATGTGTTTTTTTATTTAATGGACACCAGACAGGGGATGCTTATAAATTAGCATAGTACCAGGAAATTGTAGCCTATGTATCAATTTTGGCTTTTTGTTCTTGTTAGATTTGTTAGATTTGTATTGTTCAATGGATCTCCAATTGATAATACATTAGTGTTTATTGGATATTCAATGGATGTTCAATGGATAATAAATTTATATTTATTAGATCTACAGTGTCTGAAAAAAAGAAAATGGATAATAAATCGAGGTTTATCGGATATTCAAATGGGTCTATAATATAAACGTCTGTAGTGTTTGCATGTCCAGATTAAGGAATTTGTTGGACAGGCCTCAGCGTGTGCTTATCTAATCAGGTTTGCATATATTTCTTTAGATATTTTTCGGAAAGATGCAAAATAAAGAAAATATATAAAATCGCATTGTATTGGGCTGTAATACATTTGTCATAGAAATAAACAGAAATCAGGAAAGCTCTCTCCAAACTGGCGGGTCGAAACACGTTTAAAAAAAAAACAACTATTTCTTTGCATTGTTTAGTTTTTGGAAATAAATTGAAGAAGATAAAAACAGCGACCGCCTTATATTTCTGTGGAGGATGACTGATGAAGTATCTCGTTAGAAACTGTTGTTCCGAATCAACGGACAGGCGGAACACGGCGGAACACGTCAAGCCTACGAAATGTTCGTTTACAATGGATGAAAGCCATGGTCAAGGCGATATATTTTAACGTAAAGTCGTTAATACAGTTTGAAGTGCCCCATTAAAAAAAAAATCCTACACATGGTCCGAGATTTTACAAGATAGGTCGAAACACAAACATAAAATGGACACAAGCTATGAAATTTAGATGTTCCGAAATTTCATATTAGATAATTATAAATTATGATATTATTTTTATGTCGTCTTTTGTAAACATTTCATAGACAATTTCAACATTTTAGTTAACTAAATAAAATGTCATTTTTGTTTAAGAGGTTAACATGATTTTAATATTTAAAAAAAAATTCGCGAAAAGTATGTTCCAATCCAAGTCAAGCATCGCTATTTATTCTAACAAGTACAAAAATTGAAAACAATATTATCATCTACAAAAAAAAGAAAGATACAGAAAAGGGAAACTTCTGAATGAGATCAAAATGTAAGGCTGTAAAAGTCAAGAAAAAATGTTTCATAAACAATCACGGCCATGTTTGTTCAACTGATTATCTCTTCACGTCTCATTATAATTTTTGTTTCATTCTTTCGTTCGTTTCTTTCTGGTTAAATCTGATTTTCACTCAATTTTTTTTATGAAGAAACTTGTTTATTCTTGATAATGGCATTCAGTAAGAGTTCCAAAAAAATAAAAATAATCCAAAGTGCAGAAATAAGGTGTCAGTGTTTTGAATATGGTGAAATATACGCATAAACTATATAAATAGACGACATTTTAATGATATAATATAGACTACAGGAAGTGAATTTGTTTCTTGTTTTTGTTTTATCTTTATCAATTTGTTAACAGTAAGCAAAGACTATAATAAGATGGACCGTTTACTTTAATATATTTTCTATTTGATGACTCGAATGACTTCTTTTCGGAATTCCCGATTGCCTTTGTACTGTACACTTCCGTTTTATTTAATCGCTATGATTTTCTCAATGTAAACTTAAAAATAAAATCGAAGGTTGTATACAGCGAAAACCTCTGCAATCATTAGAGCGTAGATGTCATTTATGATAGCCTTAGGCCTATAGGTTGCGCACGGAAAAAAAAGAACATGTTAGTTCTTAAAATAGTGCAAGCGTCCATCTATTTTAGTCTTTGGAATAAGCTATATGATATGTTGATATTGTTGTCACACTATGCTTAGAGATTCACGGTTGATATGAATCTAAGAAGTACTCAAGGGTACCCAATATCTCCGCGAAGTTGTTTCACGAAGATTCGTAAGAACTAATAGAAATTAACGCTGTGGCAGTCAAATTTTACGAGTCGCCACGACACGATACTTTGAACAGTAGCCTACCATAGTGTTTTAATTTATTTGTATAATATACTTCTAGTTTTTGTGGACTCAAGTTGGGTTTTTCTGTGTGTTAAAAACATGAGTTTTTATTTCCTTGGTTGAAAGTTAGGCCATTCCCTTATCAACAGTTTCTTACATTATTCCAATAATCAAGTGGATTATACCCCCCCCCCCTTTTTATTGTTGGTAGAAATCATGACCCTTATATTGATTGTAATTTTTTTAAAGTATATAAATAAAACTTGCATTTGTTGATATAAATTTGTATGTGCATAAGTGGAAAACGTGTTAAAACACTAATATGGCAGCCCGTAAGCATTAGTTTTAAGCTATTGGTAAATGCATAGGGATTTTTAAGTGGTCATTTATTTTTAACATAATGCGTCCATCCATTTTGCTGATGCCTAAAACCCTTAATCCTAAGACGACATAAACCTTGGCGCCACATTTTGATTCGGCTACAGCTTATGTTATAATATATTTATATATTGTGATTCTTTTGTTTTTTTAAACGAAGTTGTTTATAGGCAATACGTGTTTGTAATAATATACGTGTTTGTAATAATATATATTACAATGTCTTGTTACACAACTAAAGAACTTCGTTTGGAGTGTAAATTCAGGATGCTTATCTTATTTCGCGCTAGACAATACCAAGACACAGAGATACACACAGACACACACTCACACACACAGACACACACACATAAACACACATACATCAACAGAGACACACACAGACACATACATGCACACTCAGACACACACAGACATTTACACAGACACACATAGATACGCACACAAGCGGTCTACTCCACGCCAATGGTGTCAGCGCTTGTTGGTTATCCAGTTGCTATATATTTCAGCCGCTTTACCCCCCCCCCCACCCACACACACACACACGTATACATCCTCCGCGCACCGGAGCGATATCTGTGACAGATCTTTGACAGATAACAGACGCTTTGATAACATAGAAACCTCCCACCCTTCGCCTAAACTAACATGAAGCTCCATAGAGAGAGAGAGAGAGAGAGAGAGAGAGAGAAAGAGAGAGAGAGAGAAAGAGAGAGAGAGAGAGAGAGAGAGAGAGAGTGATAGATAAATACACTATTGATCTGCACATCAAGAGATGTTCGAAATTTGTTTTCCTCTTTGTTTCCTCCCCTTCTTCTTCTTCTTCTTCTACTTCCGGTACAGTATCGCTTATCTCTAGAACAATCCACCAAGTACCAGGAAACAAACACTCATACCTCTAATCTAAACTGATGGAACATTATTTCCATAAGAAAATCTAAAATGTGTGCTTGTCTGGCGTTCAGGGAATTAATCAGTGGGTAGAGATTAATCTTATAATAAAATCTAGCATATGTTCCTTTATTAGCCATCACCTACTCGTGCAAACATACATCGATGTTATGTAAGTAACGAAACACTAAGGAATACATAAAGAAGGTTCACGCAACCTTGTATAAGAGAGAGAGAGAGAGAGAGAGAGAGAGAGAGAGACATACATTTGTAGGTTTTTGTTAATATATTATGGGATAGAGAGAAACAGGATGAGATTATCACAGACCGCAGTTTTGGTCAATGTATCTATAATATTACGTTTAGTTCATAACGATATTAAATTAAGCTCTGTCTAGGGGTAGGGTGGGGCAAAAAACTACTGCCTGGAGTCTGGACTTACGGAAGATAAATCTTAACAAATAGGAAAACGTACAAATAGGAAAACGTACAAATAGGAAAAACGTACAAATAGGAAAACGTACAAATAGGAAAACGTACAAATAGGAAAACATACAAATAGGAAATTGTACAAATAGGAAAACGTACAAATAGGAAATTGTAAATCTAAGTGAAATGAATCAACAAAGATATTTCGGGTGCAATAATTAATTAACTATTAAGTTTATTATAAAATAGCAAGCAATAAAATAAGGACATAGGACAGAAGAAAGGAAAGAAGAGTTTACATCAGCAGGACATAATAGGACACCAACTAATGACCTAAGATGGCGTCGACATTGACCTTACAAAGGTCAGTGCATGTCGAAACGGAACAATGAAATATTGGTAGACCAAAAATGGGAATATCATTACAATAATAGAAGCTCCCGTAAAGGATTCAGGCATTAAAAATGCATTCAATATACAAGTAACATCAAATACATTCATAGTGATCCTAGTATTCCTATAAATGTAGTGTGCCAATATACAGTGCGAAATACCACCTACATGGGTTAGAAATAAAACACGTCTTGCAACGGCTAAGCTGACCTCTCGTCTCACGTTTCTCAAGGGGCGAAAAAATAGTCTAGGTAGAGTGGTCAGCCGACATTGTCATTTTTAGGCGCTGTAATCCTTATACAAGCATTACATTTAAGCCTTGTTAGTCTATCAGTGTATTAAACCCTTGTTAACTTAACTTTAGTCGTAACAAGATGGAGAAAAAGAGTAAAGGGGTGAGAGAGAGAGAGAGAGAGAGAGAGAGAGAGAGAGAGAGAGAGAGAGAGAGAGAGAGAGAGAGAGAGAAGGATTAAGGGAAAGAAAGAACGGATAACAGAGACAAAAGGAGCGAGAAGGATAATGAGAGAGAAAGGGAGAGAAAGATAGGATAAGAGCAGAGAGGCAAAAGAGAAATATAAGATGAAATAATAAGGGTTCTAGAGAGAAAAGGAGTGAGGGGGATAAAGAGAAGAAGGGACAAATGAAAAAGATAGAGAGAAAAAAGGAGAAGAGAGAGAGAGAGTGTGAGAGACAGAGAGTGAGAGTGAG